>CM055211.1:8134916-8152416 GCA_029224185.1 Karalla daura
GATGAGGCCTGTAATAAGCCACAGGGCCTAAGCAGGCGATGTGTGGAGACCCGGCCTGTGTGCGTCTCCTCTGCCCGCCCGGGATCTCTAATCCTGGGCTTTGGGGGGGGGCGGGGGTGGAGGGGTGAGGAGGGGGGGGTGAGGGGGGAAAGGGGCCGCGGCTGAACTTGGTGTAAGATGCATTAGTGTCTCCTACACATGTGCACCCTAATCCCTGCTCTCCAGCTTTCCCTCCGAGCTGCTTTTGTGTTCCTGCTCCTCACCCACCCACCCCCCCACTCCCCTCACCTCCCCCCTCGCCCCCCCCCACCCCTGCCCTGCCTCCTCTCTCCTCTCCTGACCAGTTAAATCCCGCCGGGGCCGGACGAGTGACAGCGCCCATTCAGCGCCGTGCTGGGGGTGACAGCTGGTGAGAGGCCCGTGTGAAAGAGCGCTGGCCCCATGATGCCTACACCTCCACCTCCACCTCCTCCTCCACCTCCACCTCCACCTCCTCAACTCTGCTCCGCTCTTTACGAAAGGACGAAGGGCAGCTGAGCCTCCTCTGCCTCATCTCAACACCCAAAACTGAGAGGAAACAGGTAGTCGCTGTTTGGAGGTGTCAATCTGTCCAGTGATTTCAACTCTGATGAAACCGGACGCAGGAGATCGATAATAAGTCACGACTCTGAACTCTTATCAATGTCCCACATGGTCCTCCTCCTCCTCCTCCTCCTCCTCCTCCTCTTCCTCCTCCTCCTAATCCCTCTACATTATTCTCACAGTTGTGGAACGGCCCCTTAGATCGGGGTTGTGACCTGTGTGAGAATATAAACACCAGAGATCACGACTTAATAAAGAGAGATTTCAAGTATGTATTAGAGTATAAGTTGTATTGGCCAAGCTGAAAGCATGTACTGTTACTGAGCCTCTCAGATGGATCAATCAAGTGTCTCCTATCTAAAACTGAACCTCAGAATTACTTGTTCTGTCATGCAACTGTGTAAAGACACCGCTGTTTGTTAATACTGACTCAATAGCATCAGATTAGTTTCAAATGTTGAGTATAAACAACCACATTTTTAGCTGTTCTCATTTAACACTTTTTTGAAGTCCTCACAATAACTGAATGTTGTGTGCTATCTATCCACCCTGTTTACATATTGGAAACAGTGGGCCTCATTAGTTTTCTTACTTCCATTTCACTAAAACTGCTTTAAAAAATAAATAATAAAATCAAAACCAAAGTGGGCTCCCAACGAGCAGCTGCGATCACACAAAACACATTTACTTCCGAGGGCCGTGACTTTAGCGTCACTTCTGCGCTAACCTGGAACGTTTTCAACCTGCTCCGTAGCTTTTTTCAACAAGGCTCCAGCGCATCCAGCTACTTGATCCGAGCGGCCCCTCGCCCAAGTACAGCCGCTGCTCTCGCTCCATTAACGAGGGCTGCTCCGCTCCCAGGCCTGCACGTTCCCCCACTGACTCTGTGTGTGTGTGTGTGTGTGTGTGTGTGTGTGTGTGTGTGTGTGTGTGTGTGTGTGGGAGAGGAGAGAGAGAGAGAGGAGAGAGAGGGAGAGAGGAGAGAGGCCCGTCTGGTGCTGCCCTCACGTCGGCCATGACAGCATGTTCCTCCTCTGCCCCCCCCCTACCCCCCCCATCCCCCCCCACCCTCCAACCCCACCCACCCATCTTGCTAGTGTTGCCTCGTGTCCATCAATCTGTGAGTGCGCCCTCACCTGCACCTGTTTGTGTGTGTGTGTGTGCTCCACGAGTGTGTTTCCTCCCACATTTGGGGCACGACCATGTGCATGCATGTGTGAGTGCGTGTGTGTGTGTGTGTGTCTCCCCCTGCCTAACGAGGGTCCCTGGTCCATATGTGACTTCCTCATTAACGGGCCCACATGACAGGGACAGAGGCGCTGGCCGCTGGCCCAGAGTCGGGCCTGACACCACTGGACCCCCCAGACACCAGCAGGACCGCACACACACACACACACACACAGGCGTGCATGTGTGTGTGTGTGTGTGTGTGTGCTCGGCCACAGATGCCCTAACCATGTGGCCCCCTGTTCTCTCTTCCAGTTAGGACCACTAATTACAGGCTGGAGCACCCCCCCCTCCTCTCCTTCCTCCCTTTCCTTTCTCGTCCTCTTTTTGTCTGTTTTTGAAGTGATAATGGCGTCACCAGCATCGTAATTGGACGGCTGAGATTGATCGCAATTGATAGGAACGGCCGAGGATGGAAGAGGAGGGAAGAGGAGGGAAGAGGAGGGAAGAGGAGGAAGGCGCTCGACAGACGAGGAGTTGGAGGTCGGGAGCGGGAGTTTAAAGACGGAGCGCTGCTGCGAGCGTGTGATTGACAGGCTGTCGGTGGGGGGGACGGGGGGTGTGGGGGGGGGTTCCGGGACTTGGGAGTGAAGTTGGTGCTGCCTGCCGTACCTGGCACAGGCACAATTGGATAACAAGCGGGGGCTGTTTGTGCCGGCGGTGCCACGTTCAGCGGGAAACACGGGCGAGAACAAATAATGTCAGCCGGTGTTTTCTCTCCCTCCCTGCCTCTGTGTGTGCGTGTGTGTGTGTGTGCGTGTGTGTGTGCAGGCGGTGGTCGCTGGGAGTGTTTTTCCCATCATGCTGAGCTGCAGAGAGGAAACACAAACACGCCGACGTGCACCTCCAACCAGACCCAGAACGCCGGTCCTCGCTGAAGTTGGGTCGTTAGGCGGTCCAGTTCGGTTTCTTCAAACTCGACAAATCAGGGTTCGTTCCGACCGAACACGCGTGTCCGCGCCAGCTAATGACACATTGTTTGGGCTAATTGTGTTTGGCTCTCCCACACAGTCGTCCTTTACAGACCTCAGCACTTCAGAAATCTGCACCCAGAGCTCACGTTAGCAAAACATAGCATTCAATCCATAATTAGGCAGCACGTTCTGTTTTTTTCTTTTCTCCCATCTAACCTTCAGAGTGCAGTTGTTCAGGTTAAAAGCATTAATAAAGAAGCAGCTGGTGGGTTAAGTTAAAGGTTTGATTCACTACTTGCTTGGACTTGGCTCACATTTCTAAGATTTTATCAGATTGAGTCAATATAAGAGGTGCAAAAAGACAAAATGAAGCAACACTGACCCAGCTGTGGGCAGATGTTGACTTCTGTACCAGGCCGGGTTCATTCCAGAGCAACCGCGCTTATACTTTTAACAAAGTCTTTTACTGAAAATGCGAAAAAATGAAAAAACTATTCAGAAAAAACATTCTGATTAACCGAGATGAGCCTAAAGCAGGATTACAACTCATGGAAAAGCCACAAAAACAAAATCCGTATGTATATCTGTATACAAATACACAAAAATGTCCCCTCCATTCTGAGCCCATAATTACAATATGTGATTATTCACATTGTGGCGGTTTGTTTTTGGAGTATGTAGGCTGGAGGAAACGCGTGGCAATCATTAAGGTATTGTTTGGTTAAGGAAGTATAATTTGGACTGTGCCATTGTGGAGGATTTAGCTGCTAATTACTATGTACATTTAAGACTAAAAACCTCTGAGAGGCGGCTGATTGTGTCACACAGCTACTTAAACGTGCGCTAATTGCCGGGGTTTCACACGCCCTCTTTCTTAGGTACAGATCATCAGCGGAGGATTTTTCTGTTTACTTCAAAATAATTACCTGTCACGCAAACGTCCAGGCCCCCGGGGCACTCCAGCGCTCCCAGGCACATATCCTTTTTCCCTAAGCGGGTCTTAACCTGCCTCCTGGTGTTGAAATTAATTGCCCCAGCACGGCCCGGCCCCAGACGCAGGGGTTGACCCCAGACAGCCATTTGACCTCTGACCTTCCAATTGTTGTGTTGCCTTTCCAGCGTAAACAGAGAGGGAGGCCGTCTGTCTGCCGGGCTAATGGTCCGTCTGGGTGTCTGCTGCTGCTCGGTCACAGCCTGGACAACTGGGAGTTCACCATCAACCACAGACTGAGGCAGAAGTGCTGCAAAACCTCCCAGTAGCTCTGTTATTGTCAGACAGACAACAGCGTTTAGTAGTTTCAGCTCCTCAGCTCGAGGAACCACTGGACCTGAATGCAGCGTGTGGGGACTGCAGGTTACGGTTTATCATCCCGCCCGCCTCCGTCTGCCACTCAAACCTGCGTCACAGATAAAGAGGAGAACTTGTTCTGGGAATAGAAGCAGCTGTTCCGGGCGCTGTCAGATGCTGCGCCTCTCAGGAGGACGGCTCCTCAGTCTGACGCCGGCGCAGATGAAACCCACAGATTTCACAGCGGAGGAGCCGAGCTCGAGGCCTCGCCGCCTCTCAAGACGCCAACTCTGCACGATCCCCATCCCTAAAAGTCGCCCTGCGGTGTTTAGGTGGTAGAAATAGGGGAAATTAATTTTGTTTTAACTGGTTTTCCGCCTTTCGAAGGCGCCCCTGGGATGCCGGGAGGCAGCGAGGGGTGAGGCGGGCTGTGATAACAGCTATCTGCAGCCTGCGGACTGATCCCCAGCAACGTGGGGGTCAGCGCAGACACAATTAATGCATCACAACACCGAGGCCAGGTGTGCAGACGTGGGCCTCAGATCGAGGCTCTTTGGCCTCTTCTCCGTGCACGTCTGTGACTCTGAAGATGTTTTGTGATGGAACACGATGCTGAGAGTCTGAGCTGAGCTCTGTGGGAGACTGTCTGCAGGCTGTCGGCCTCAAACAGCTCTCAGACTGTTGGATGACTGTCAGATGATTACTGTGCAATCTGAGGACCAGAGTTCCTTCTAGAGCCATGGCCGAGTTCTAATTTGTCTTAGAAGCGCGGTTTGCATAACAATTAATGTTATTTAGCAGGAAAACTGAGACAAAGACGTCAGGAAATCCTACAGCAGATGCATACAGAGGAGTTGAAGGTGAATCAGAACCTTCCGGATCATTTCAGAGAGACGTGCAGAGCCTCCAGGAGCTGCTGCTGCTGCAGCTGCAGCTGCTGGGCGTGCATCACCGCACATCTGCACCCGGGCGAGCGCGCCTCGTCTCCTCTCTCCCGCTTGATTTAAAGTCGTCGCCACATGCCTGGTGAAGTCTCCCCACGTCACGATCTGCCACTGGAAATGACTCCCACGGATTTATGCGGGCTGAGCAGATGTGAACATCTGGCTGCAGGAGGAGTCTGGCTGTGGAGTTTTTCCTCCCTGATGCTGCGTCCTGCTGCAGACCTCTCTCTCTCCCTCTCTCCCTCTCTCTCTCCCTCTCTCTCTCTCCCTCTCTCTCTCCCTCTCTCTCCCTCTCTCTCTGTGTTTTTTCTGTGTGTATACATTAGTGGACATGAATGAGAGAGAGAGGGACGGGCCGGTAAATGAAAAGCGAGGAAGAAGTGATAGGATCTGTGGAGAGGGGCTCGGGGGTTGTTAAAGGTAATGAATCTATACCTGTGTGTGTGCAGCCATTGTGCCGTATAATTGCGGCGGTGTTCTTCAGCGGCTGGGAAATGCCAGCGAGGGCGGCTCAAACAAAACACCTGCCCCGCTGTTATTTTACCACAATATTTCCTCGCTGACAATCCCGTCCCTGCCTTTCACAGGCTCCCTCGCTAAGGGTCCGCCAAGAAAGAGAGCGCTCTATAGAGCGAGAGGGGCTGCCACGGGGGGAGACAAAGAGGGGGGTGAGGAGGAGGAGGGGAGGGGGGGGGGGGGGGGGGGGGGGGTGACATTATGACGTGCCAGTGATGTTAATTAAAGTAAGAGAAAGAGTGCGTTAAGAAATGTTTCACAGATATGAAACAATAACCTTTTGTGTTAAAAGAGAAATGTAATCCATAGAAAGCGTGCGGGTCGGGCTCGGCCATGGACACAACCCCCCCCCCCCCCCCCCCCCCCCCCCCCCCCCAGCCCCCCCCCCCCCCCCCCCCCCCCCTCCTCCTCACACCCCTCCCTCAATAATAAGCCTCACAATGAAATGTCACTTTGTGCCTTTTCCACGAGGGCTGCAGCTTTCTGCGGTGATGTGAGGTGAAACGTTCCACTGTTTACATTTGATTTGCTTTGCTTGTCACTTAAGCGTTTTGTGTTCTGCGCTGTATATCACACTCCTCCACGCTTTGTTGTCATCCAAGTCTCTGTTATCCAATTCGGCTTTGTCTCTGCTTGTCATCTCTCCCTTTTTTTTTAAGGAGATGATGTGTGATTTGTCTTTCCAGCCCCTTAGGGTTTGTTTTATTTCACGTCAGGGAAATTTAGATTTCCGTTGCGCCTCGCCATCGAGCATGTAAATACTGTAAGCCAATCTGAACGTATGTGGGTGCCGCTGGATGTCGTCTGTCATCCCGCATCGTGTTGACGTCGGGAGGATGAATGCATCAGGACAAACTCGAATGCTGCTGAAAGCATGTGGTTCTACTTGCTACCTGGAGCAAAGAGCGGAGAGTCAGACGCTGGAAATAGACGAAAATGATGAAGCTCTACCAGTGAAATGAGCGTAAAATACAAGCTGTGTGCAGCCACCGGAAACATGGAGGGGATGTGAATAAAAAGATATTTGTTGACTCTTAGACTCTGCGGGGGGCGTGGAGGTGGAGGTGGACCGGGTGGATGGATCAGCCAAGCCACCAACCCCGGCTGAACTCTCGAGTCACACAATGGAGTCTCTGAGTTCACTTAACTCAAAGTCGGTCTTCCTCACAGGCTTCGGTTGCCAAACTTTAACCAAATTCTGATCTAACCTTGACAAACTTTTGCTTTTTCCAAACGGGAACTAAGGAAGGAGTTTTTCTGCCTCTGTGAACTCGAGCCGCAGTGCTCGCAGCGCTGAGACACTTGCCAGGGCGAGATGCCTGCACACAATCACATAAATGCTGCAGGAGACGCACACACACACACACATACTCTCAGTAGAGAGAAAGAGGTGAGGATGCGTTTTCCTTTGATACAATAACAGCATAAAAACCACCTTTACCGTCCTCTCCCCTCCCTCTGCCCCTGCAGGACTCGGTAGGTAAACAGAATCTGCTCTGTTTACTCGCTCCTCGCAGCTTCAGGTACATGTGAGTGGTCTGTGGGATCTGAGGCAACAGGGAGGGGGGGGGCAGGGCGGGATGGGGTGGGGGGGGGTCGATGCAAGGCTCTTTTAGGCTCAGCTCTCCGGCTGTGCAGCTGCTTGCAATTACCTGAGAGCGAGAGGAGAGGCTGTGAAGTAACCCCGCGCTGAAGGCCTCTCCTCTGCGCACCCCGAGGCGCTCTAATTACTCCAGCAAACGTCTGAATATCTGTCACAACCAATCACAGGCGCCCAGGAAACGGGGGCACGGCCAGCCGCTGCTTTTAGCCTGCTTTTGGTGTGTGTGTGTGCGTGTGTTTTCCAGGAGGCAAACACTCGCCAGGTACTTAGCGCCGAATCGATGTTTGATTTATCAGCGGGTCAGAGCGACGCGCTCTATTATGACAAGTCTTCCCACTCGCAAACAAAAGCTGTGGAAAACACAAGTGGTAGGTGCATCTGCTGCTTCGGCCGCCTCGCAGCCTCCAGCCCAGCCGCACAAGTTTGAGGAGGGGAGCCAAGGGCGAAGAGCGCAGCCCCAAACAAACACCTTCTCTGGGATAATCTCCAGTCCCGCTCCCTCCTTTTCCTCCCCCTCGTCCTCTTTTTCTTCATCTTCTTTGCTGGATTGGACCCCCCCGCCCCCCCAGCCTCCAGCACACACACACACACACACACACACACACTCCGCCACCATCTGCTCGGCGCGGCTCGTGTTTTAGAACCACTTTGTCACTCTCCGCCGTTCGGAGGAAGACTTTGAAAGGGATGTCGCAGGATGCAAAACATCCAGGGAAGGTGGGCCAGCCGCAGACAATGATTAATACTGCGCTGCAGCATCTCCTTGAAGGGAGCCGAGGCGTCGGCGCATCGCACTCGAATTACTTCGGCTTAGAAAGGGAAGAAAGGCGGGGAGGGGAGGGGGGACCCATAATTCTTTGAATCGCCATATACGGGGTGTTTTTTAATTAAAATGTTTAGTGAAAACACATTATTCACAACCTTGGAACTTCTACTTTATGCATCCTGGGAAAGTGTAGGAAAGCCTCATCTCGATTTTCCCCGCTGCTCCTCCAAGGTTGCAGAGGTTGCTCCCTGCGCTCGGGTGATAAATGACAAGAGGAGATCTGTGCACTTCTCTTACTCTTTGCTTCCCCACGACAGGTCCCTCATTAGGACCAATGAGACGTAATGAAGCTCAGGGTGGGTTCTGCCTCCTGGGGGAGGTGGGACGGTGCCGCCGTTCCTCAGGGAAGATACTTAAGTGCACAAACGTGTTAATACGTTGATGGAGCATCATTTAGCTCTTTTTTCCCACTTCTCCCAGTAGAGCAGGAACCTGCAGCTTCCTCTAGACACCAGGCCTGTTTGCATTCATCCAGACGTGTTTTTTCCTCACTTCTAACAGACCTGTAGTATCCGATCGGTCAGGCAAACCGACATAAATCTGCACTAATGTATTGTTTTTGCAGCTTGCGGCGACAGGAACAAGTTTTGAGATTTAATGGCTTGGTTTGTCGCAGTTGTTAATAGACAGTCGCTTATTTACACCTCGGTTCACATTCATCCATCACTTGTGATCATTAAGACTGCGGTGGGGACACAAACAAAGGCATGGAGAGAGAGAGAGAGAGAGAGAGAGAGAGAGAGAGAGAGAGAGACCTCACTTGGTCATGACTCATTCTCCCTCTCACACACACACACACACTCCTGCACAAACATTAACACACTCAATAAAACTACTGTTCTTTCATACGGCAATTTATCCGAACAAATTAGAGGCTGTGAGTATCCCACAGATGAAATCTCGGCTCACACCTACCATGCAAATTACAGCAACGCACTCCATACTCCATTACACATATCATTATAAACCCCTGCCCCACTTCAAAACCCCTGCTACCAATAATCAATCTTACCATGTTGGGGAATAAAATGCAAAGCGCTGAATTAACAAGCAGGCGTGACAGGCTGATTATTGATTTAATGTCAGCGGCCGGCTGGCACATACATCTCCGAGGCGCAGCACACTATTAAAACGTCCTAACTAGGGTAATTGCATTAGACACCTTTTTATACCACTTTGTGCGGCTAATCGGCATGTAATAAGGAGAGAGAGGAGACAGGAGCCCGGCGATTCGCTGAGTCAGTGGAGGCGTGATGTCACGTCTGGAGGTGGAGGAGGAGGAGAGGAGGAGGAGGAGGAGAGAGGGACGAGGGGGAACTCCTCCTGCCAGGACGTAGAAAAGTCGGAATAGACAGGATTTACAGCTGCAACAACTAATAGAATAATCTAAATCTAAAGACAACAGGTCTTGAGAAGGATCAGAATAGACACAGGCCTTTAATGACCTACTTATGGCCTCTCTGACACAATGTCACAATTTCCCAGTTTTTGAATGTGTATAGAAAGATTTATCAAAAAAGCAAATGACAAATCGTCACTATACAATTCACAAGCCTAGAATATCAGACACCTTGATGTAAAATGCATCACATGACCTAATTGTAAATGTTGTCACCATCTTGAACATCTTTCAACTTTTAAACAAACACAAGTGAACACCAGTATCCCCACTGGTCCAGCAGCAGCAACATCTGCAGCATGAAGCCAAATAAAGACGTGATACTTCATATCAGACCCCCCAGTGAGACTGAAAGGAGAGGAGAGGGGTGGAGGTGATGGGGGGGGGGGGCGGCCAGGTGCCAGGTGCTCCCTGTGATGGGACACCCCATCGCCATGGAGACAAGGGTCAGGGGGCATCATGGAGGGAGGGGGAGGGCGTGTGTGTGAGCAGCGGGGGAGGCCACACTGTGGCATGAAGGACCTGCTGGCTGGGCCCCCGCTGAGAGGAGACTGGAGGGGAGGTCGCCCCTCTCTCTCTCTCTCTCTCACACACACACACACACACACACACACACACACACACACACACACACATTAGGTGAGCTTCAGTGGTCAAACAGGACGGCTCCGTCCACAGCAGCAGGACACTAAACACACATTATTCTCACTAGAACGCTTTTAATATCAAAGAGGACGGAGACCATGAGGAGCCAGAGCCACGGCTCAGAGTGGAAACACACACACACACACACACACACACACACACACACACACACACACACACACACACACACCTCTTCAGGTCTCTTCAGGTAAAATGTCCTCTAGAAGCACTGGTTTCCAGTAGAATGGAACAACAATGTCGAGGTCAAAATAAAAATGTTACACATTATAAAACATAATATGAGCCCAATGAGACTTCCTATAAAAACTAACTTACACAGCTGTGGTCTACCCAGAACGTCTGTCATGGATGACTTTGGGCGGCTGTCATGCCAGAGACCTTCAGGTTTTGTAGCATTTATGATGCACAGAACTGACCAGAGAAATCTATTCCTGCACGTGAGCTGCAAATACTTCATGTTTCACACCGTGTCACCAGTGCTCCGGGTCCAGAAGGTCAAACACTTCACCAATCAATATTCATATCAACGGTTTGCATCTGACGCCAAAACACAGAGCTGTGCTGGAGAGAGAAAACCTTTGACCTCTGCTGTTGGAATAACAGCAACTTCTGCCTGGTAATGATAATAATAATAACGATGATAAGGATGATGATGATGATGGTGATAATAATAACAGCGGCTGTGCCTCCTACTGAGCCCGCCGAGCACAGCTTTTGTTTTTGCCAGCAGAACAAGACGATCCCACTCTGTCGGAGGAGGCTGGAGAGGACGCCGGGTGCTGCAGCCAATCAGAGGCCAGAAGCAGAGCCTCTGGATCTGTGCCTCCATCATCTGACAACCTGTGAGAGAGCGGCTCATTCATCCTGTCCTCTCCTACACACCTCGGGACCCGCGCACACACACACGCACACACACAACACCTCGCAGCAAAATGAATCAAACACTGAGCCAGGAAAACACAAACCCCCGCACACACACACACACACACACACAGGGCGACACTCACACACTCAAGTGTGTGTGTGTGTGTGTGTTGCACTAATGATCGTCAAAAGACAAAAGAAAGTTTGGAGTTTACGACTCACTCGGAAGAGAGGAGGGACGCGGCGTTTGAGGCACAGCAGTCACATCTCGGCTCTTTCCCTGATGGCTAATCACGCCAGACGTCAACAACGTCGTCCTTATTACGCCCGTAATGAAACCCGAATCAGTCTCACACCGACTCATTTGTAAAAAGGATAATAATTAAGACAAAAGGTCCTGCATCAAGCAGCCCAAATCAGAGAGGCGCCGGAGTGGTGTGCGTGACAGCCTGAGCCGCGTGCTCCCGCGGAGACGGCGGGCCTGTCCTTTGTGTCATGACTAGTCGCTCTCTGGCATTAATCAGAGCCTCGTCCTATCTTATTAGGCTGAGCTGGGAGATGATAGGGAGACTGCAGGTCTTTAATCAAGGTTAGAATAATCTGTGATGCTAGCTGATTATAAACCTGATCATCAGCAACATATTGTCACCTCCTAATCATCCAAATAAACAGAGAGAGAGAGAGACCTGGCCTCAGCCCCGACGTGGAGGAATAAATTACACACGTTTGCACGCGCGCGCATGCATATGCAAAGAGACGCACACGCACACACACACACGCACACATCCTTCCTTCATACGTGTCCAATCTGCACCACGCAGCACTTTTACATCAAATGCCTTCAATGCAAATAGGGCGTTTTATGAAGGCCTTTTGAAAGTCCCTGCCTCTCAGCGACGGGGAAATGAGCAGCGGCGGCTTGAAAGACATCCATCAAGACAGCAGATAAACAATGAAACGGCCTCCTCTCAAGTCCATGATAACCTCAACTTCTTTCTAATCTACTTTCATGTGCTTTGTCTTTTTTTCTCCCTCTCTTTTTTATGATTTACTCCCACTCCTCTCCTCTCACCTCTCCCGGGGTGAGGCTGCTCCTCTCCTCCTCTCCTCCTCTCCTCCTCTCCTCCTCTCCTCCACCGGAGCTCATTACCTCGGGACCGAGTCTCGCCTGTTTTCAACACAGTGAAATTATAACACGAGCGGCGACGGCACTCGTTAGCAGCCTTGTCAATCACGGGGCGCGGGCAGGGGGAGAAGCAATCGGCGGCGGGGTCAGCGATGAAGATGTTCATTCTCTATTCATCCATCACATCTTCCGGGAAATCAATTTACAGCGCATCAGCGTCACAGCGGCTCCACAACAGCGGGGATATGAAAGAGGAGGGAAACAACTTCTGAGGGAAAGACAGAGCAGAGTGGTACATTCGTTTAGATACAATCTAATAAACGTCACTCATCCTGGCTTTTTTTCCTTCCTCCTGCCGTCACCTCCGGGTTACCTGAATCCATTGTCCTCCACTGGAAATTACGATCCGCTAATAACTTTCTTATATGTTTTGAAAGAACGGCAGCTCTGTAATCCAGCAGCAGCCAGTTACTAACATGTTTATCCTCGTCTCCTGAACCTCATTCCTTCAACACGCTCGCACTTCCACATCCCTCCTCTTGTCCCGTTTGCTTATGTATTCTCTTTGGGAGGTGGCAGATGACAAGGCAGAGATTTGGGATGCTGCCGTCACTGCCACCGCCGCTCACATTAATGTAGTTGTTGCTTTTCCCGCAGATGTCAGCTTCATGGTTCATTAACGCTGTTTGGTTTGGAGAAACCCGAAGAGAAGGAGGATAAAAGACGAGGGAGACAGGTAGAGACGGAGAAGGGAAACCGGGCGGTGGGGAAAGTAATTGGCAACATAAATGAACCCCGGGTTGTAGCGGGCCCACACCGTCCACGTTCATAGATGAAAAAAAAAACGCTTTGAGCCGCAATTCAGAGCCGGACGTGGAGGAAACCTAAAGTACGAGGTGAGAAACAGTCAAGTAGAGGCAGAGCAGGCGAGGGAGGGCACCGTGCCAGGCTGTGCTGCCAGGAGTGTGTGTGACTCTGCTACTGTGTGTGTGTGTGTGTGTGTGTGTGTGTGTGGGTGCCTTCATTCCAGGAGATGTCATGCTGTTTGAGCAAACGGTTCTCGGCGAAGGCCATCCACCGCCTGCTGCACCCGGCCCGCCTCGTGCCAACGCCAGGAGCCCGCCTGCCCCCTCGCCTCGACAGAGCAGATGTCACTCAATTGCCCTCCACCTCCTCCTCCCCCCTCCTCCTCCTCCTCCCCTCTCCTTCTCCCTCCCTCCCTCTGAAAACTACCACCACCACCAGCACCCTAACAGGCAGCCGAGCCGGCGTGCCAAGCCGGCGACACCCGACGTGTGAACAGCGAGGAGGGCGGGTGGAGCGGGTGGAGCGGGCGGGCGGCGGGACGGCATCAGGCAGGAATGCTCAGCGTGGGAGCGTTGTGGATTTTTCGCACTCTCCCCCCTCCCTCCCTCCCCCCCCCCCCCCCCCCTCCCTCCCTCCCTCTGCCCCCGAGCCACCCACCTCTCCCTCACAAACACCGCCACATGCACTGGCACATAAACACATGCACCGTCTATTCTCTCTCTCCCCTCCCTCCCTGCTCTTCTTCCTCACCCCGCTCCCCTCCGTCTCCATCCATCCTGCAAAAAAAAAAGAAAAAAAAGAAAAAGAGACACACTTTCCCCTTCGTTCTCCCGAGATGACACCCCCTGCAGGCCTTTGGAATATTCTAATTCTGTTTCCTAACTCTTATTATGTGTGGAGTGTGTGACATGTGAATTGTAATTAGTCGCTCTGGGGTGAGCAGAGAGCGAAAAAAAAAAAAAGAACCAAAAAGAGGAGAAGAAAAAACACTGCAGGGCAAATAATACCCCCCTCCAAACACCCCCCCATCCAATTTTAACCCCCGAGTCACCACCTCGCACTCCTGTCGCTCCTTTGATTTCCTCGCCGAGGTGTGTGCGCTCCCTCAGCCCTTCAGCACACTTTTGTTTCTGCTTCCGGCGCTGATCCAGGTCCGTTCACCTCCTGTATGATAACTATGCTACAGTAGCCTCCCCCCGCCCTCACCCCTCTCCTCCCCTCTCCTCCCCTCTCCCCCCCCCCCCCTCTCCTCTCCCCCCCAGACTCTGCTGAGGATCTTATCTGCGAGCGAGGCCTGTATCAATAACCCCGCAGCCGGCGCTGCTGCTCTACAAAGGGCCTGGCTGTAGGGATGGCAGATAATGGTATTGAGGTGGTACTTAAATCTCAGCGAACCACAGCAGCTCAAGTAATTAGTGGATGGGATCCATACTGGGGGCGCTAAGCAGAGCTAATGCTACCCTGGGCTCTGCTGCCGGAGCTAAATTAGCAGTATGGGAATGTGTGCGGCTATCGCCCCGGATTATCTCCCTGTTTCTCAATCTTCCAGTGCTTCTGATAGACATCCAGGAGAGAGAGAGAGGAGGGAGAAGAAAAGGGAGGAAAGAAGGAGGGATTGTAATTTCACAGCGGTGTCAGAAGAGCCAGCCGAGGCCCTGTCTTTCCATTGAGGCTTCATTAGGGCGAACAATGGACTTCGCTGCCATCTAATTAGACGAGGTTAATGAGGAGAGGAGGGCCGCGCGGATCCCCACCGTGTCAGGGCCGGGAGGAGGGAGGGGAGGAGGGTGAGGGGGGGAGGGCTGGTCAAGAGGCCTGGAGGGTGTGAGGGAGGGTCACCTCTCAGATTATCGCCTGTTTGATGAGGAAACGTCTGGACTGAACCGCATCGATCGCTGATAACACTGTACACGGCTCACGTTGCTGAGGTCCTCTCAGAGTCCCACCATGAACGACACGGATTAAAGGGCCATTACTGACAATACGCCACATCTCAGACCTGGATGCTTCCACCAGAACCACAACTGCAGCTTTAACCCCAGCCGTTATGAGTCCTCCATCACGGGTCAAAGGAGCGACTCAACACAACGCTACCAGACAAGCAGAAACCCAGAAACTTCTCCTTCCACCTCTTTGTTATCGCCACATGACATCACACCTGCAGAGACGAGGGGTAAACGACGATGGGAAATTAAGAACAAACAAAGCTCGTTAGCATCGGAGTAGAATGGCAGAAGGTGACGTTGCGGATGCGGCTAATTAATCAGGCGGGGTGCGAGGCATGGAGGGCACGAGGGGCCCGTACGAGCAGAGAGCAGGTCGAGGTAAAGACAGCTAACGAGCTGGTCTCACCAGAGCAGCCATGGGTTAGAGAACCAGAGGAACAGGCTGTAACACACAGTCAAGTCGAGACAGCGTTGTTGTGTTCAGACAGCAGTCAAAGCGTGTTCTGATGGATTCATTTCAGCCTCCCTGTCATAGCCTGCCACACTCTGCGGGGCGTCCTCTCCTTCACACGCAGCCATGCAGCCAATCAGGCCCGTTCCGCTGCGTCAGGGCGGAGCCCCGCCTCGCCCGGCCGGGGTCGGGACGCTGCTCGCCGGACGTGTAATGTGATTTTTGTGAACCGCCGTTGGCAAAAACAATGTTATCAGCGCGCATTAGTGAAGCCAGGAGATTCCCGGTGCTGCAGCCCAGCCCGCTCCGCTCTGGACACGCAGGCGTCTGACAGATTGAGGTAATTTCTAGTAATGCGTGGGTCACGGTGTACCGTAATGGCCGTAATCACAGTTGCTGTTAGGCTAATTTCACATCGACTTTATGTGGCCATTGCGGGCGAAAAAACCCCATTTTATTGGACTTGTGGGCGACAGACGGAGCAGACAGCAGCGGCCCGGCGTTTGCTCAGCCTCAGTCTCGGCTCTTTTCATTTCCCCACAGAAATGACGCCGCTGGAAACTGACATGCGCGAGCAAAATGTTAATCAAACAAACCCATTTCTCCTCAACAGCGAAACCAAACAAACGGGCCTCAACTTTCCCATTCAAGTCAGAATGACAGCGTAACACAACACAACGCCGGCGAAAGCGCCGCGCTTCTTTATTCAGGGAACGTCAGCGCCTCGCGCTCGCTATTCTGTTGAAAATATCAACTTCAGATGTTGAGGGGAGGGAGGAAAAAAAGACGGGCGTTTTGTCTGCCTTTGTTGGTTTGGGCTTGATATGCCGCGTGAGCCTTTCAAGCCATTTGTTAGACTCAATTTCTTCCTCTGTTACATCTGCAGATTACGTTTCAAGCAAACAACCGGCAACATGAAGGCAGAGCAGCGCTATTATGGTGAGGGAATGACAACTCGCATAGGTAGAGAGCACGGCGAGGGAGCAGGAAATACAAGAAAGGATGTAAAATGAATAAAAAAAAGAGAAAAAAAGGAGGAGTTGATGTAAAGAAAAAGCGAGATTGGAAAGAGGCGGAGACCCGAGTGATGAGACGCTACAGTGATGGGACGGATGCGTGTGTGCATTGTAAATTGCGTGTAGGTTATGCAAATAAAGGCGCTTTGATTCTCCCCGGCCTTAAACACAGTCTGCCTCTTGTTTTCTCCAGCTCGTCCTCTTTGGTTTCACGTCTCTCGCGCGGTTTCGCTCGTAAAACTTCACAAGGCCTCGCCGCGCTGTCAGGCCTGTCTGCGCTGACCCCCGACCAGCAGATTTCATTTGTCAAACAAATCTGAGGAAACCGCAAACAAACACAACGCCAGACGAGGAGCTATCCTCGGGAGGAGGGAATATCCAGCGGGAGGTACCAGGATAAGGAGGGCGAGCTGGGTGAGGGAGTGAAGGTGTGGGCCTCGGTTCAGTCTCAGACAGGAAGTCAGAGCTGGACCTCAGTCTGCAGGAGGGAGAAAAGCCCCCACAAACATCTGCAAAAACACTCAACAACAACACATCCAGACTCTGATGCAAATGCTGTCTTTGGCCTGACACCTGTGGCAGGCGCTGGTTTGTCTCTGTCACACAGGAAGCAGACAGCAGGTATGAAACCTTCTGGAGACGCAGCTCCGTTATCAGCCTCAGCCAGTTCAACGAGAGCGTGAAACACATTTGGAGCCTTTTTGCCTCTCACAACTATTTACTGTCTTTCATCCTCAGTCTCCTCTAATATGATTTCTATTGTGCCGGCGTGGAGCCAATCAACACGCCTTTGTGTCCACTAATGGTTTTTAACCGCACACTTGTACACTTAATTAAATACCACAGCTCACGGTTCAACATGAATTCATATAATGTTTTTTTTGTTTTGTTTTTTTTGAGGGGAATTCTGTTTTCACATCTCCAACACAATGCACACAGTCTGGATGATGCTCCCTCAGTTTACTGTGTTAAAGGTGACACTGCTGCATACAAGTCACATATATTTGCATTAATGTCTACATCGATTCTCTGTTAAAACATGGAGTTTTTCTCAGATACATTAAGGATTTCAGAAGCAGGACTAAACAGTAGCGGTTCCAGTATTTCCAGAGCTGATTTTAACACCAATATAAAACTAAATAAAACCTCCAAACTTCAAACACGAATACAGAAACATTCACACACACACAAAGTGAAGATTTTGTGAAAATCAAAGCAGCTGATTGGTGGAAAGAGGCAGGGCGGGTGAACAGGTCACAGACTGAGAGCTGAGCATCCTCTCATGCCTTCATACTTCTTGTTTTTGGTATTAAAAAAATCATCAT
>CM055211.1:8154916-8202040 GCA_029224185.1 Karalla daura
CAAGGAGCAGAGGCCTGATGCTGGCCGCGGTGTCGCCGCTGGTGCGGCGCCTTCAGATCGCGTCCCCATAAATATGAATGTAAAACACGCTCGCCAGCGCGGGGTCAAACACGTAATTAGCCACGACACGTGAAGATGAGGAGCAGACTTGGTCGGGGCAGAGCGCGATGGTAATGCCGGTAGACTTCGCAGCCCTGCGAGGCATCGAGACGGGACGAGGGGAAGGGGAGGGAGCGCGAGGAAGATTTCACATGCAGATATTAGAAATGCAATTGTCTTGTGCGTACGGGGCGTCGGTCTGGAAATTGACTTTTTCATTATTCAGTTAGTACAATAATTAAATATTCGATGCCCTGGGTTGGTGGAGCTACTGGAGCACGGCGAGGATAGTTAACCGGGCCTGACAGATGTTTTAAATAATGTTTATTTATCAATACTAATATAAACTGCCCTAAACTGTCGCTCTCCTGTGACCTGCCTCTGATTTCTCCAGGCTTCGCCTCAGCGGCTCACACCCCACAGTCGGAGAGAGGAGACGAAGACAAAGAAACTTACGGATATTAATAAAGTTGATCTGGTTTTCCTGGAAAGTGCGACAGAGACGCGGCGGCTCGTCTGATTGGCCGACGTTCTGGCAACTTCCGGAAACCGGGAACTGAGAATCAGAGGAAAGCAGCTCGGCCTGGTTTGTCCAGACGCAACAGCGACCCAAATGTATAAATTAATAAATGAATACGTGAACAAACAACAAATAAAGACCCACACAGATGAATTAATACATAAATACATAGCCATATTTATGCATAATCTCCATAGCAACATCAGCCAGCCCCAGCAGAACTGAGAGGGGGAAAATATCATTATACGATAATTAGACTTTTCCATTGCCCGTTTCCCAATGTGGAATATTCTATGTATTTACGTCTGAAAATGTCAATCCCATTCAATATCACGCCGGGATTTGCAAGTCTGAAGACCCGTCAAGGCAGAGGATAAAAAGGCAAAAAGGGGAAAGAGGTTCTCTTTCTTCACGGGCTGGGCCAGGACCGAGGACGGGCCGCAGGACGGAGCGGGACTCAGACGGTGGGCGTGGGGGGGGGCGGCAGCTCTGGAGCCGTGACAGAGCCGGAGAGGAGGCCGGTCCGAGGCGGCCCCGCGCCGCTCTCATGTGGGTAAGAGCCGCTCTCCTTCCTCCTCGTGTTTCACTTTCCGTCTCGGAGCCGAGCTGTGTCGGAACGTTTACTCTGGCTCGCTCCGGCCGCCCCGGCACCGCTGGAAACTGGGAACGCCGTCCCGCTTTGAACTGCCATGTGTGCTGCCCCGCCGCAGAGCGACCGCGGGGGTCAACCTCTACCCCCCCCCGCTCCAAACCCCCCCCCCTCCCACCCCGACCTCAGCGAGGTAACACGTCCCTCCGCCAGAGCCAAACAACACGCAAAGTGGACTGAAAACTCTGGAACAATGCGCCGCCCTCAGATCTTTTTGGGAGGTGGAGTGGGGGGGTGGGGGGGGTGGGGGGGATGGAGGGTGGAGGGGGGGGTGGAATCCATTTGCATTGGCAACAGGTAGAGGAGCTCGATGGGGGCCCACAAAAAACGTCTGGTTAGAAATTCATCCGCTCCTTCACATCAGAGGTGTACGATGGAGGGGGGGGTTGGAGAGAGAGAGTGTGTGTGTGTGTGTGTGTGTGTGTGTGTGTGTGTGTTGGGGGTGGGGGGGTTGGAGAGCTTTTGTTGACAGGCTCCAACAACTTATCGTGATCCTTCATTGCTGCGTTTGATGGACATCTGAGCACCACTTGTGAAAGTGTGGGGGATGGTGAGGAGAGAGGGTGGCATGAGGGGGAGCGGGGGAGGGAGGGAGGGAGGGAGGGAGGGGTGTGGAGGGGGGGTGAGGGGGGGTGCACGGGGTGTCAACGCGGGGACTGATGGAGTGTGCGCTAAAGCACTGTATTGAAAAAAATAAACAAATCAGAAACAATTAAGTGTGAACTCTCATGGAATATTCATAGGCGAGCAGCCTTTGCGTGACAAGCCATCACGCCACCTCCAGTCCGCTTTTTTTTTTACGTGTTTTTTTTTTTTTTTCCATGTTCCTCCTCTCTCTCCACCATGTCCTGCACACATGGAGATGTGCCTGCCACTTAAATCAAATTAGTCATTAGCAAATTGAATCAACAATTAGAGCAAAAAGAGCTACATGGCATTAGCGTCAGTGCAGTCACATTTGTCAACCTATGGCGGCGAGCTCGGCGCTACTTCCTCCCGCGGTCCAACTCCTCCGCCGTGCTCAAAGTCAAGGCCGTAGCTCAGGGCAGACGGCCCCTCCGTCCCTCTTCTGCCAGGGTCACCTAGCATCAGTGCGGCCCGCTGCTCTCAGAGCGCTTGTTTTGTTGGCCGGCTCCCTGATGGATCCGGTGGCGGCCCTGATCGCCCCTCGTCCTCCCTCCTCTGCATCATTCCTATCGACAGTTCTCACTCCTCTCCAGCCGCCGCTTCTAGTTGGAGGCTGTCAAAAACATTGCTGGCGGAAATGGAAGTATCCTCATTATGCAAATGCCGGGCTCCACTGATGGCATGTTCTGTTTTATAAATTGCATCCCCTTGTCAGAAGTCAAATTGTATTTGAGTAACTTCAGAGAAATTGTCACAAGATTTCAATTTGGCCTGCCTGCTGTGCCACCATCAATTTAGCCAGAGCAAATACTGACGTGTTCCTTTACAAAGCGCAGCCTGATTGTGTTGTCCAGGGAACTGTTTGCAACAATCCTATATTATTATTATTATTGTTATTATTATTGTTTAAGAGCAGCTCGAGTGGCAGCGGAATAAATTCATTTTGGATTCCAATCTTTTTTGCTAAAATATGATAAGCAGCGGTGGTTAGTGTATATTTTTAAATGATTTTCTGCTCGTAGACCTCCCGTGGAAGGGAGCTGACAGGGCGTCCTCTGAGGAGACATTAATAATCATGTTCCATTAGAGGTAACAGCAAAACACATTCAGAAGTGATCCTCTCTGGAAGCTGCATGAACGACTGGATAATTGTAAATTTGTTAACATCTGATTTGCAAATTCCCTTTAAATCAAATCAACATCACGACCGAGTTTATGAATAAAACCAGAGGAGACTCCGAGCGAGCAGGGCAACTTTTCTAAAAAATAATAATAATAACAACAATAATAATAATGAAATAAAAGAAGACGTTTCATTTTGAAAGAGAAACTTTCAGAGCTCCAAACTTCCTCTGATGCTTTAATCCTCAAGGCTGCGACTGTCTTTTAAAACTTGATCAATCCCGGGTCATATTACAGAGCCGGTGCTGAGGCTGCACTTTGAAACTTATCAAAACAAATATTGGGTCGCAGGATGTCGCGCTGCAAACAGCCCTGTCAGCACGGGTCAATAGAAATCCACTTTACAGGAAGCAATTTCAAACTAAACTTCTTTAGCAAGTTTCCTCTGTGAATTAGGGGAGCTATCAGCAGGCGCGCAGGGCTTTGACTCCTCTGTGTAGGTGTGCAGCCATCATGCAGTGTTGGAGCCAGGTGACTTCTCCCCTGCCTGTCTCCTTCACTCACAGGCCTCAATCACAGCCAGACTGTGTCCGGACTCAAAGTGACGCCACAGAACAAACAGAGGAGCGGGACTCTGTGTCTGCTGCCCGCTCTCCTCTCCATCACCGCTCACAACGGGAAGAAACGCGACGCCTCGCCTTCTCTGACAGCAACGAAAACACACGGCGCCTCGGCTACTACAGCTAGACGAGCCAACGCAGGGGAGGAGAGGAGAGAGAGAGAGAGAGAGAGAGAGAGAGAGAGAGAGAGAGAGAGAGAGAGAGAGCGAGAGAGAGAGGAGAAAGTGAGAAAAAACGCCAGGGTCGATTTTAATATTCATGAATTTTTCTACCAGCTCAGTTCAGCAGTTTCGATTAAGCATTAATTAGGAGCCAGAGGGGAAACCAAACAAAAATAAGGAGCTGAATGACTAATGAAGGTGGTCGGGGTGTGGGCAGGCTGCCGTGCCACTAATGGTTTGGTGTTGTGGGTGCTGCATGGGCAGCGGGGCCGCGGTGTGGGCGGCCAGACGCACCTCTGCCCACTCCAGCATCACACTCACAGGACGCCACTTCCACTGCAAAAACTCCCAACTCCAGCAGAAAAAAGAGAGAGGGGAAGAGAGGGAGGGAGGGAGGGAGGGAGGGAGGGAGGGAGGGGGGGGGGGGGGGGGGCTCGTTTGAAGGCGTACATGCTCCTCTGGGTGAGGGGGAACTCCTCCAACCCCCCTGGATCCAGAAAACATTTTCCAAACCAAACTGGATAAACTTAAAAACATGCGTGCTGGGGTCACGCTGAAGGCCCCCTCCTTCCCTCCTTCCTCCTCCTCCTCTTCCTCCTCCTCTCCCCCCCCCCCTCTGGAGATATGAGGTTTCCACTGCAGCGACACATGTGAACAACTGTGTTGAACACAGGAACTCCAGATCAGGTTTGGCTGATAAAGTCTGAGGGTCAGATCGATTCTGAGACATGAACTGGTTTTCTGCATCAACTTTTCCTTCATTCCTGCACATAAAGCAGCAGCAACACCACTGACTGCTCTGCAGAAACCATAGATGTGAAGCAGGAAGTGAAACAGCCCTTTTCACCTTCTTTTACGCGTATGTTTTGTGTGTGAACTCTTTGTGCTATTGTTGCGCACAGGATTCAGCTGCATGTGCACTTCCACTGTTTTGCATGCGAATCGTCAAACTGGCTGCAAACGATGATGAATTCGACTGTTTATTTAATTGGATTTTCTGCGTGTGTCAGTGAATGAGTCCAGATGAAGTCTGAGGCATTCGAAACAGCGTGATTAGCGCGCGAATTGCAGTTAATTTTGCTAATAAAAAGCCATGGAGGATACTAATTCTGCTGTTCGGTGAGGAATCACATTAAAAGAAACGACAAAAAACGCTAAGATATAAAAATAAAGACGGAAAAGAGAAATAAATAATTATATTCAATTTATGCCTCAATTACGGCTCAAGAAAACAAGCTTCGTCTGTCCCCATCACTTTGTCTTGTCTGATTTGTAGGATCACATTAAAATGATAATAAGGATGATAAGTAACATTACATCTGTATTTATTTTTACATAAAACCAAAACTGCCCTTAGGTTTATTCAATATGCCAACACTAATATGAAGCTTAATTATTAGTGTACTTCATGCATTTACAACAACACAATGTATATGTATGACTGTGCTGCAGCTGAATACATTCGTCAAATATGAATAACCAGCATAAATATGAATCTGGCATCACATTTTCATTCATTATTGTCATGGCTCCAAAATGTCAACCAGGGCACAATTTACATCCTATAAATATTTTCACCTCAATTATTATGATTTTTTTTATTTTTTTTTTGTTGCTTCCCCTAAAACGTTGGAGCAGAGTCTTGTGGAAATATTATTTTTCTTATCGGTTTTATTTTTATTGGCCCTTGATGAAAAAAAAGGCCCGAGATCAGAGGCGGAGGGGAGGGAAATGAAATAAATAACCCCCCCCAGAGCAGAGCAAGAGGACAGGAGAGAGGCAAGAAAAAGGTTATCTCTTCTTTTATCTGTTTGAGAAAGGGCTTTGCAGTCTCCTCTCCCAGTAAAACAAGGATAAAGGGAACATGGAAAAAAATAAATGATATTGTTACAGAGGTATTATCCTTAAGCCCGGCCATGATATTTGAATTGTATTGCTGAATTGTAATCAGGTATTTTAGCTTAGCGCCGCTGCTCTCCGTGTTGAACGCCTACCATCTGGTATTGGACGACAGTGTGACAGACAGAGAGCTGGGGGAGGGAGGGGGTGAGGAGGGGGGGAGGAGGGGGGGAGGAGGGGGGTCTGACAGAGAGAGAGAGAGAGAGAAGGAAGCCGTTATCCAAGAGAAAAGCCTGGCGACTTTAGTTTCCCAATCTCTAAATCTACACATTGTAATGTAAGTCCACAGACAGGAAGCCCAGAGCAAACAGTGTTTGTATGAGCAGATATAGGCTGCAGATCCCTCCCAGTCACAGCAACGCTGCCTGGCCACCGCTCAACATGCAGCAAAGCAGAATAAAGAGAAAGACACAAAGATAGCGAGGTTTTTTAGCGCTCTCAGACCTCGGACTCCCTGGCCTTTATCACTCACTTTTCATGATTTGTTTTCTCTGAGAGAGGAGACTGTTAATTAGCAATAAAGGAGTCGTCACTGCTCCTCAAAGCCAAGGTTAAACTGTTCAACACCTCTGCTGCCTGCAGTAGTCACGTTAATCACAAAAAGCACAACTTAAAGAATTCATATTGACACGGAGCCCGGGCGGCCAAATCAAAGTGAGTATTAGCTTCTGACTTGTTTTGCTTGTTTTGCTTTCATTAAGATAAAACTGAGACACTAGTTTTTATGCGATCTCCAGCCAAACTGGAAATTTTGAGGCAATTAATAACATGTAGAGTGTACAGTGCTGCATCGGTTTATCTAATCTGACTCCGACATCTTAATGAAACGTTTGTGAGCGTGGAGAGTTTCTCCCTCTCCACATACGTTCATTCGCGGCTTGTTTGAGCTGCATATTTTACAGCTCCGCTCTCCGCTCTCGCCTGCTTATGCATATACATACGGCCTTCCATGCTGCTCCCCCAGAGAGGGAGAGTGGGAGCGCAGACATAGAGGCTCATCTGTACCAGGGAGGGGGGGGGCTGCTTCCACCCCCCCTGACCCCCGGCCCGGCGGAGGCCGAGGCCGAGGCCGAGGCGGCGATGCAGCCGGCAGGGGCGGCTGGGGCGAGAGCCGGGGTGCGGAGGGGAGGAAGAGCGACAGAGAGCCGGGGTGCGGAGGGGAGGAAGAGCGACAGAGAGCCGGGGTGCGGAGGGGAGGAAGAGCGACAGCATGGCTGCAGAGATGCACTGGGAGCGCTGGGAACGCTGGCTATTCCCAAACGTGCCTCCACATGTTGTCATGAGCGGTTACGTAAGCGGAGCCGCGGCCATCATATGAACATCTTCTGTGGTCAGCGGAGGTCAAAGACGCTGATTAGCAGCCACAGCTCTGGGTGAGGGCCCTGACAATTAACAATAGCAAGCGTGTGTGTGTGTGTGTGTGTGTGTAGTGGGAGTGAGGGGGGAGGAAGGGGGGGTGAAGGGGGTGAAGTTTTTCTTTTCTTTCTCTGCCTCGCCACCTATCACAATTCATTACTACAAATTAGGGTTCAATAAAATTGCTATTCAGAGATAATTAGGAGTTGTGGCGGGGGAGGGAGGGGGTGAGGTAGGCAGGGTGGGGGGGGGAGGAGGGGGGTGAGGGGGTTAGCTTTCCACATGTCATCGTGACCGAGACCAACAAACGGAGGCTCTGCAGCTGGGGCAAGTGAAGTGAGACCCCCGGACTCACCCGTCCTCCTCCTCCTCCTCCTCCTCACCCTCTCCTCCCTCCTCCTCCCCCGCTGTAGGATGAGAAGACCAGGACACAAAAAGAAAAACACACTCGCCCCCCCCCCCCTCCTTTCCTCTCACCTGCTGAGTTGGGAGCCGCTCCAAATTAAACAAATTATTTCAGGCCTCTCTCTTTTCATTCGGGGAGCCACGGCAAACAGTGGTCCCACATAAGGACAGCGACTAATAAGGCTGTGTGTGTGTGTGTGTGTGTGTGTGTGTGTGTGTGTGTGTGTGTGTGTGTGTGTGTGAGATGGAGAGAGTGTATGAGTGGCTGTGTGAGTGCGAGCAGAGAGCGGGGTTCTGCCTGCCTCTGTGCACCAGGCTGAAGAAGGTTTGTCTTTCATTAATTAACACTTTCCTCACCCGTCCTCGCGTCGGAGCAGGAGTGAAATGTTTCGCCGGGGTGACAGAATTTGCCTGAGAGCAGTTATATTTAATTAAAACGAGAGAGAGAGCCTGTTTTTTTTTTCTTTTCTTACCACCGTTGCTATTCATTTGTTTTTAATTAGTCAAATTTCACAATAAAACCGGCCGTTTTGAAGCTAAAGGAACGGCTGGATTTCCAGCTAAAAGCAAAGAGGATTTGGTTTGTAACAGTGAGTTTCCTATAAATAATGAATGGCTCCTCTGATGGAGAATGTGTGTAGTGTCCCCTCTTCCTCAGCGTTTTAGCCTCTTCTCAAGATCGTCCTCTTCACTCAACAACTCTTTACTCCAACAACTGCAGCGCCACAGATTCAAGACCACAGTGAACTACTCACAATAAAAATACAAAAACGTCTCCTCACAAACAAAGAGACGCGGGGAGGTTCAAGCTGAGCATTTCAGCTTCATTTCAGGGGCAGAGAAGCAGCGTCTTTAGTTTTAAAATTATAATTATTCATGTTAATTTTTGCTGCACCGTTGACTCATATTGGGAGGTATTTAAATACTAACCTGCGCCCACTTCACAGGAACTTTCACACTCCAGAGTCGAGTCAAAAGTTTGACATTTCAGCTCGACGTGAAGGGCAGATCAGCCGAGGTGAAAGAGGCTTTCAAACCGACTTCACTAAAGCAGAAAATACATATTTTTAACACCCAAGATGATCACCCACACAGAGGCCTAACATCTCCATTTTCTGTTTATATAACATAAGAATAAAGGAATAAAGTTTAAGAAAATTTTAGCTTGAAAACTGTTCTAAAAATTATATCTAGCTTTTTATCTTCCAACCTGACTGGTTTGTATTAAGAAATGTAACTTTTGTCCTCTTAGATAATTCATTTTTGCTGAAGATAAGTGTGTTTCCTACATTGTGCAGACTTCCATCTGTGTGTAAAAAACGTGTCCCTGTCTGGAAGTAAAATCAGGCGGCATGAACGGTTTGTCTGGAATAAAAGAAAAGAGCAAAAAAAAAAGAGAAGAGAAGAGAAAGTGCAGGAACTTAAAGTGGATGAAGGGAAGAGCCTGACGGCGAGGACACGGGAGCTCACGCTTCGCCTCTTTAACAACTCGTGTCTGTTCGCTCGCTCTGTTCGAGCGCCGCTTTGGCTGCTGTTACTGACATTCAGCTGCTCTGCTGAACCTGTCAACTTTAACTCTACTTGCTCTCTCTTATGGCTGTTTGTGCCCTCCATCCTCCTCCTCCTCCTCCTCCTCCTCCTCCTCCTCCCGTCTCCTCCAGCTCTGTGCGTGTGACTGTGGCGGTGCCACTGCAGGGGCCGTGTGAACCGGCCGGTCCGGTCACCTCGCATCAGTGTCGGGCTGGAATGCGCCCTGGCCCCGGCCCTGGCCGGGGACACCACTCTGGGGGCTGTAGGAGGGAGCGAGGGGGGGGTGATAGGAGGAGGAGGAGGGGGAGGTGGAGGTGGTGGAGCAGGTGCTCGCTGAGCGGGCGGGGAGGAGGCTGTTGATGTCACGTCCCCGCATTGTGGCTGTGGGGGACGCGGACAACAAGGGACACTGAGAGCCTGTGGGCAGAGGTCACCCAGCCAGATCAGAATCACACTGAGGCCTTTACTTATTAAAGTGGCTCTCCCTCTCTCTCTCTCTCTCTCTCCCCCCCCCCCCTCTCTCTCTGTGCCGGGGCTGCAGAGCCACCAGGCCCGGCTCGTAAAGAGACACCGAGCTCGTCCCTGCGACGTCCAGCCACTGGGAACTAACACGGCACATGGTAGCGGGGGTGTCGCCTTCCTTCCCCCCGTCCCTGCTCCTTCACACGCCGAGCGCAGCGTCGCAGACTCTCTGATCAGCAATTATGCACTTTACAGGTATTAAACACAGCGGAGGGGGGGGGGGCCGGGGGGGCCTCCTGGGACCACCGGCGGTCCGTAAATACACTTCTCCGCCGAAAATGAAAGGAAGAGACCTGCCATTTGTGGGCATTATTCATGCATTAAATGTAATGTCTGCTTTAAACAATTATGCTGCATATATTTCAGCTTTATTTACCCCGTCTCGTCTCGCCGTGTGTGCAAAGAGGATGACAACTCTTCCAATGTTATTTGCAACACGCATGTGTGTGTGTGTGTGTGTGTGGGCTGTCTCTCCTGGATCTATATTTATCGGCGGCGCAGGTCAGAGATCAGCTCTGTCTAAGTGGTGAACTGGCACCAAAGATTATCATCAATTAATATTCCATAATAACCGGGTTCGCTCTCACTTTTCGTGGCGTCTGCATTTGTCTTTTTAAAGTGATCCGGTTTGGCAACGGAGCCGCCTGCGCTGTAATGTATGCTAATGTGTGTAAAAACACTTTGGAGCGTCTCAGAGGAATACAGAGTCCGCGTGGGGACTGGAACCAGCAGCGCGCTCCGCTCCGAGAGAACTTCCTCCTCAGCCAGGGTGTCTCACCAGCTCCTCGCTCTCCTCTCACATTGTTTCCCTCAAGTCGTCTCTCTCTCTCTCTGCGAGCGCAGCCTGGTGAGCAGCCAGACAGCTCATTATTCAGACGGGGGTCCTGACACCAGTTTAGGTCTGAATTACATTAACTTGCATGTAACTTGTGAGAGGGAATCGTTAATGTTCACCCCAAACTCAGCGGGGCCTTTGCCAGCGAGCGCTGGCTTCTCGCGGCGTCCTTTGAAATGTTTCTCTCTGTGTAACTTAATTCACTCACCCAGCTGCGCAATGAAGATATCACTTGTCCAGAGAGGGAAATGAATAAAAAGGGAAGGGAAAAAAAGCCCGCTGTGAGCAAAGGCTGCAACAAACTTTAGCATTTTACATTTGTAGACATGAAACCGATGCTATTGTCACACCGCTCAGCTCTCGTTCACATACAGGCCGAGTTCAACTCCACAAAGGTGTAAAGTGTAAATGCACATTAGCCATTGTCTTTCCACAACACCCACAGTTCAGAATTCAATCACTAAGAAAAGAATCATTTGCGAGCCGGGAAGCTTTGCCAGGAAATAAATACGGCAGACTTGAAACTTATGCATTTAAAAAGGCTTTAGATCGGCTTTCGTGCTGCTTGTACGAGGGTGACTTAGTGCCTCTAAAGATTATCCTCCAACTCTGGGGACAAACTTTCTCCTTCTTTTCAGAAGTTTCTGAGCCCCAGCCTCCTCCAGGCACACGTCAATAACAAACTGTGAGCGATATCGACTCTGACGCTCTCAAAACATCCGTCCGGGCTGGAGACCGGACAGCCGCTGAGAGCCGAGGCCTCTCGGTCTGCCGCTCGGCAGCCCGGGCCAGGCCGGGCCGGGCGAGCGGGGCGAGCGAGGCGAGCGGGGCGAGCGAGGCGGCTCCTGGGCGTGCGTGAGGAGACGGGAAGTGACAGCAGACAGTTGCTACACACTGCGTCAGGCTGGCAGTGTCACACCTGGCAGCTGTCAATCAGCGCGCTCCCGAACACCTCGCTGCCTGAGATCACGGCAGCCGCTGCCAAACACGCCCTGAGTGGTGTCATGCATCCACACATGAGCACTGGCTCACTGCGACTGCACTCATCCTGTCACTGCAAGTCAGAGAGAGGCAGCGCGCGACGAGGGCAGAGGGAGGGAAGCTTCCCGTCTATTTACATATGGAAAGGTCACAAATAGCCTGCAGGCACTGTGCTAATTAGAGAACGTGGCGAAAAAAAAAAAAAACTCCAAAGATAAATTGGAAGACAAAAATGGAGAGTTATCTAAGTACGCGGGTGTAATGAAAGTGGGGATAAGGTGACTGAAAGGAGAGAGCGAGAGGCTGAACCCGATGAGGAGGAGAAACGCCTCGGTTCAGGTAGAAACGCCCGCAAAACACACACGAGTCCAGAAACGACGGTTGTTGTTGTGAAAGCTGTGGCGCGCTCGCGGCTCTGAAGCAGACAGGAGACGGGAGACGCTGCACCGCAGCAGGAGGAGCGGGGCGAGGAGCGGGGCGAGGAGCAGGGAGGAGGTCTGCACAGGTCTGCAGCAGCAGACGTTGACCATATGACGGTGTTCAGATGACCGGGCGTGTGTGATCTCCCTTAGCTAGATAAGCAAATCAACCTTTATAATTCATTGTGACAAGCTGACAGGGAAAATGAGTGTAAAATTTTATACTTACATGAATTTTTGTGTCAGATCGCCGTCTGTGCGCTTGTTTTTATGCCTGGCCATAGCCGAGGGCTTCTTTCTCCGCGGGCGCTTCACGGACTTTGTTTCCAGGCCTTCAGACACATCGCCCTTCGCCCTAGTGAATTTGCTGATTAATTTTGGATGCTCCCCTTAATTAACACCCCAAAGGAAAGTGTAGATTTCCGAGCCCGCCTCTGCTGCGGAACAAACAAAAATGAGAGAGTCTGAGGAAGGATGACCTCGGGGAGACAGACGCGCTGATGTCCAGAATGACATTACAGGAGCGATGTGAAGGCCGCGCCGCGCCGCGCCTGGCCCTGGACCTGGGCGATGCCTCGGGAGCTCCCAGGCCTTTTAATCAGTGGCTGGAAACGAGCTCCCTATTAGTCTCATTTCATTTACTTTAGCGTCGGTGGAGAAGCAGGCCTCGCATGATGCCACCCGACGCTTGAAACATGCTGCGCCTGTGCCAGGGCTGGTGCCGCCTCCGGCCCGCCGTCAGTAATTGGTGCCACTCTCTTACTTCCAGTGAAATTGGCAGATGACGGACAGGGGGGCCAAATAAAAATTTGATTTCTCTCTCTCTCTCTCTCTCTCTCCTTCGTCCCGGCATCAGAGTGGATTTCACTAATTGGGTTGAATGGCGCCCATCTCGTCGTGTGACAGCCACGCAGGATGCATGAGAAGCTGCGGGCAGCTTGGAGAGCTCGCACTACGCCATGCCAGCGAGGGGGGGGGGACGTTGGGTGGGGGGGTTGGGGTGTCGGAGAGGGGGGGGCGAAGTTGGAAAAGACAAAAGAGCACAGCCCGAGATCGCACGCTCACTTTTCAGGGACCTTGAACAAACAAACTTGCACTTTGTCTCGCCGAGGGCAACGAGGATGCGCACATCAGAGCTGGAGCAGACGGCAGCTCGAGAAGACGGGGGGGGGCTCAGAGGCTTTTCACGGCACAGACACTCCATTACTCTTAGAGGAGAAACAGAAAATAAAAAAATGAAAGAATAAAGCCTTGGACACAACACAAACAGCAGGAGGGAGGTGCCACGTGATCTCTGAGTGTGCAGAAAGCCACATTTTATGAGGACAATCTGCACTCGGCTCAGAGACATATGGACGTTTCTCCCTCACTGCGATTCCCGGCGTTACTGGACGACTCATTTCTTTAAGCGCGTCTCTCCGACGTCTCATTAAAAGAACTCGCAGCGTCTAGATCACACGGAGGGCGGCGGGGATTCACTCTGGAAACGACTGAAATGTGAATTAAATGCGCGCATAACTGCGGACTAATACAGTGTCCAATTAGAGCCATTAAAAGCACATCCGATCCGCCCGCCTCCAGCAAAACAGACATGGATGTTTGAGCAGGTCGGCTCAGCTCCGAGCCGCACAATTGTCCACTTTGTGTTGGCGGAGGATTCGGGGAGGGAAGGCGGAGGTGAAGGAGGGGGAAAAAAAAGCAGAATTCCCATTACAAAAGGACAAGAAGTGCAGGTGTAATTGGGATATTTGGGGGTGTCCGGTTTCAGGGTGAAATGAAGCCTGTAAGACTAGAGCGTCTGCCCTCTCGCTCGCTCCCTGCGTCTCACTTTAACTTCCCTCCCCTCGCTCCCTCCTCCTCGCCTCCGCTCCTGCTTATTTACCAACTTTCTGCCCGTTCTTTTACGTGCTGCGGCGTTATCATTCCCTCGCTCTCCTTCTCTCCCCACACAGGACGTGACACCCCACCCCCCCCCCCCCCCCCCCCCCTCCCTCTCTCCAGTGATAGCAGCTTGATCGGGCAGGTATAGGTAACAAATGAGATCAATTAACGTGTCCGAGAGGGGCACCTACCCGAGAGTCCGGTTGCACTAAACGATCTCCTCATCTTTTGTTTCCCTGCGCGGGATTCCATTTGCAGCCTCATCACTTTCCCGGCCCCGAACAACGGAGACGATTGTTCCACTCAACCTTTAATGGAGAAGGCCCGAGAAAGGCCCGGCCTCTCCCCCTGCCAGCCCGTGTATCTCTGCTATCAGGACTGCCGGTCTGGACGAGGGGGCAACCTCTCCGAAATGTATCCCAACTCACCCCGGCCCTCGCCTCTCCCGCGGCCTCTTCCCCACCCCGAGCTCCATTTGTAGCAAATTTGTTTCTGCGGCTGCGCTTTAATTGAGAGACTTTGCGCCACAACAAGGAGCTGATTGAGCCGAGGCGAGCGCGGCGTGCAGGTCACAGACTTGCAGGTGCATCAAACCAATGTGGGGGAAATAAATGTAGAGCGGGATGGAAATCAATCAATCCCCCCAATAGACGTCACGGTTAAGTTGGCCATCAGTTATCGTCCGTTTACACCTTTCTGTCTCGCCGGCTCTCACCATCACTCTCGCCGCTTCCCTCCATCCTTTCTCTGGAAAGCTCACGGCTGACAAATTGACGGCCGCCTCTCGTAAAATTTCATCTCTCCTAATATTACAAACCGGCCTGATGGAGAGATGGGATAACTAAGCGAAGGTCTGCAGATAGAGGGGAGAGAGAGAGGATGAGAAAAGGAGAGAGAGAGAGGGATAGAAATCACCAGGAGGAGGAGGAGGAGACGCAGAAATAGGTGCAATTATCATGAGTTAGAGAGACGGGGGAGCTGCTGATGGCAGCCATCGAACCGCTGAGCGTTCCTTTAAATCTGCTTGATGAATGTGATGCACACTCCTCATCTGTCCCCACTTTACACACACACACACACACACACACACTCAGTCCATCCACAACAGTTAGCCGGGATTGTTTACTATAACCTTGTAATCAACCTGGCTTGGTTGACAGCTCACCATTACCCCTGATAACAGGTCTGCCGCAATTTGGCCCCTAAAAGAAAATATATATTTAAAAAAAAAAAGAGAGAGAGAGAGAACACACACACACACATAGAGAGATAGATAGAAAGAGAGAGGGAGAGGGGAAACTGCTCAGGGCCCCTTTCTGATGCCTTATTGATAGAGCGCTGGCCCTGTTATCTTTGCGCGTAATTTGTTTTCAAGAACTGTGATTTACATTTCAGTGGGATTACACCTTTTAATGCTGCACGCCGGCGAGAAGTGGGCAGCCGCTGAATACTCCCCATCTCTGCCACCGGAGCAGGAGGAGGAGGAGGGGGGTGAGGAGGAGGAGGAGGTGTGTGGAGAGGAAGGGAGATGTGTATGTGTGGTGGTGGTGGTGGTGGTGGGATTTGGGGAGGGGGGGGGTTCAAACGATGCATTTCCAAGTCCTCAAGTGGAGAGGATTACAATTACAATTAAAAATCAAAAGGCCCGTGTGTCCATCAAACGACTGCCCATAACCCTTTGTGTACCTACTGCCAAATAATTGTGGCTAGTGGAGGGCTGGCAGATGCAAAACACTTTCCCGCTTAATTGTGGCGTATTACCCGAGCTCGTTCATCGGGATATTATGCAATAAGTGTTATTTCAGGCAAGAATGCAGCTTCTAAATGGCATGCTAATGCGGCTCCCTTGGCAGCACGTTAAAGAAAATCCATGCATCGCCATTACAACAACAGCGGCGCCGGTGGCAAAGTTCAATCATCTTGTTTGGGGATGTCGCCTTGATGGAGTACAACACGTCCAGCTCTGGTCCAGCTGCCCCCCCCCCCCCCCCCCCATCCACCCCCCACCACACAAATGCTGCAACAGGAAACAGCTGAGGAGGCATCGATACATTGGGACCCCAGAACGATCAACGACTGGTCAGAGTGGAAGAATAGACAGTCCAGTGGCGCTAACATTTCCAAAACGCAGCTCTTTCGTTTTCCATTTGCAGTAGTTGGATTTTTTCTCTTTTTTTGCAGCTTTTTTGTGATAATATTTCTCAGCGGCGGCGCCAGCACACCGCCCCCTTACACGCATCCTAATCATGTGCATTATTTCAGTAATTCAGATCACAATATTTTACATAATTCTTTGTTTATTCATTTTCTCAGACAGTCAGCGAAATTATGTAAAACAAGCTCTCAATGGCACTCGGTGTGTGTAATAGAATGCAGATTTCATGTTATTCTAACACGTTTGCTTTACTTGGAGGCAAAGTGTCCCATTTAAATGAGAATTACACTTAAATGTCACATGGGTTTATCTAAATTTCTAAACAGTGCATTTATTATATTAAATCGGGTGAATCCTAAACATGGATTTGGGGAGGCAGAATGAGAGACGTGCTCCGAGGGTTATGACTTACTAATGCCTATTTAAATTGTAAACGCTTCCTTCCTCCCTGTTTTATTTACCCACCGTTCTCTTCCCCCAAGATGACATGGCACCTGAAGAATTGCCCTTTGAATTTTCCCAGCGAGGCTGCCATTGAGAGCGGGAGAAACATCATTTGCTTTTGTTGAATTAATTCACTCATTAGCTGGCAGTTTGAAACCTGCAGCCCCTTGAAAAGGGGCTGAGATAATACCATTTCTGCCATTCACAGTAGCCCCCCTGTCTCCTGATAGCCCGCAATCTACTGCCTAATAATTTTCTGGCCAAATTATAACACGGGAATCCTCAGCCTCGGCCAAGGTAAAAAAAAAAAAAAAAGAAAAAGAAAAAAGTCTGAAAGCGACAGTGAATGGAGAGGGAAAGAGCCCCTCAGATGTCTTTTTTTCCCAGAATGGCAGCAAAACAAGGAGATTATAGGGGAGAGGGAAACTGGTTTACCTCATCAGTGGCCTTTGTGCGCCTTGAGTCAGCTTTCTGAGGGGGAGATATTTGAACTCAATCATCACAGGCAGACGGAGCAGTGCCACCTCAGTCTGCAGCGGTGAGAGCGTTATTAAAATGCTCCGCAGCCTCTGAACGCAGCACGCGAGCAGACAGGATCGAGTCATCTGTCATTTATCTTAATAAAATAGAGAGGAACGGCAGATTTAGGGAGATAAACGCAGCCCCTACTGTAATTGGTGTAAATCAAACACCACCGTTTTGACACAACCCCCCCCCTCTCCTCAGTTCTGTTTGCATTTACATTTGCATTCAGGCACGCTGGGCCGGCCGGCTATTTCATAAACACGCCGGGGATTGTTTCCATATGGGACGGCGATATAATAGCAATAGGGTACATTAGATCCCTTCCATGCAGATGTTCACCTCAATCTCTGCAGCAGTTTGGTCCATCTGTGTTAGCAGAGAGCTGCTTAGCACGCGGCCGTGTGGAGGGAGGCAGATCAAGCATATGGACATTTCACAAAAGGTTACCCTGCATAAATTAGGGTGAATGGCAATCTGTTGAGGAGAGGTGGCTGGCTGTGAGCGCGAGGTGGTTCCACGTAAAAAAAAAGAATAAAAAATAAATAAATAATATAGCAATTTATCAGAGTGACCAACACAACATGACAGCTGCACAATGGTGCATCAGCCTTCTGAAAGACTTTTTATATGTCTTACTGTATTTGAAAACATTTCACAAAAGCGTTAATATTTTTGGAGTTAAATGTTAATAATTCTGACTGTATTTTGGATTTAATCTCCTTCTCTCAATCCGAGAAATAAAAACATTTCAGTGAAGTGGGAAGAAAATATTTGCACTTCATTAGTTTACTTTTTTCCCTCCTTTCCAACATTTTCCAGCGCTCAGGTATTTATCAGATCAGCTCTTTCCAAATGTTTTCAATCCAAAGTGTTGAATCTCAGTATTTAATGATTATTATTTTGCACCCATCACTTGCAGATATTCCATCAGGGATTTGTTGGGGTTTTTATTCCCCGCACAAGAGGCCGAGACGTGCAGCTTTTATCACGTCTTGGAGCGCCATCTAGTGGCCGCCTCTGTCACTACACCTCAGCAGCCTCTCTGCGGCACAGAGGCAGAAAAATGTGTACTTTGTGATGACTTGTCTCAATAAAAACAAGGTTTTCTACATATTTCTGCTTCATACTGTGTCTTTCATAGTCAAACTGCACAAAATTATGAATTGCAACTACTCTCCTGAGTTTCTGCATGATATGATAACACAGAAAATGCACTTCCATCAAGAATAAATATCAAAAACAATAAAACAAACTACTGGATCACTTCCTGATCTGCGTGACGCATCCAGTCTAATCGGTGTGTGTTTGCTCTCACGCCACGTCATTGACTAACAATAACAGCCGAGTAAAGACAACAAAAACAACAAAAACATCCGCTTCCTGGTGTCTCATTGAAGCTTTGTCTCTCAGATCCGGGCCGGAGCGGCTCAAAGGCGGAGGCGCCGCCGCCTCGTGACGCCCGGCGCCTTTGATGCGGGCGCGCGGCCTCGCCGCTTTGATACGAGAGGTCACGGCGTCCGGTGGAGGAGGCTTCACCTCGCACCGGGCCCCGGCCTCTGAGGAAGAGCAGCGGCTGGAGGAAGAGCAAGACGCGGACACGAGAGCGCTGAAGTGGCTGGGATTCATATTCATGGCAGAGATCAGACGGCGGCGGGGCTGCGGGGATAATGAAGTGCTTTCAGGTGCGTTTGACCTGGTCGCCCGGCGGCCATGTTGGAGGAAGGTGCGGCTCATGTCACTTTAGCTTTGCATCCTGTGCCGGGAACAGTTGGTGGTAAGAGATGACAGGGGACACTAATATTGATCTGATCTCCGCTTTTTGAGCCTTAAAAATGGAGATTTTAACAATCTACAAACGCGTGGCTTGAAATCTCCAAAAACAGCTGCACGGTGTGAGCGCTCCTCATTACTGGTCCAGCCTGAGCTCGGCTCCATTGTGCGGCTGTGACCCCTCCTCAAACACTCACAGGTGATGTGTATCGGCCTGCGCTGAGTAATGCCGGAGCGAGCTATTGAAGCGGGAGATAAAGACGCAGAGAGATGGATGTTCCTGCTGCTCCGGTCTCTCCTCCCTCATAAATACACCTCTGGCAGAACTTTGTGCTCAGAACCAGGTGACACCCAGTCGAACGCCACCTTTAGTGTTGTAGCCGAGCGCTAACGGCTCTTAACTCACCCGTCCAGCGTCTTTTCACCTCCAGGCTCCTTTGTCCTTTAACATAAAAGGAGGATGGCTGCAGATGGAGACACGCTGAATAACACGCCGATCAATAAAGACCATCTAGCACCCAGATAATGTCGGGAAATTTAGAGTGCAGGTCGTTCAAGTGTCATCGACGGAGAGACTGAGAGGGTTCAGGCCGCAGGTCGACCTCGGCCTCGGCCGATTCCACCACGTCACAGACGAACAAAGCGGAGCTTTGATGTCTGCAGAGGGTTGATGGTCTGCATGTGGAACTACTCGTCTCAAGTTTCCCAGGTACTAAACATGAATACTCCCTGGTTAGTTAGGATCACGTAGATAACGAAGAATCATTCCAGGATATATTTACAGCTTCATACTTACTTTCATGTTGTGTTTGTGTTGAAAATGTATCATTGTGCTTCTGAAACCTCATCACACTGCAATATTAGTTCCCAAACAGCAATCAAAACATGATGACTCTCTGGTTACTATGGTTCACCTTGATACTAGCGCCACAGGTTTCTAATAGTGTTTGTGTTCACTGTGCTTCTGAGACCTCATCCAAGCATCACAGTACCAAAACTTTCCCATCAACCTGGATCATCTCATTCTCAAAGTGCATCCTGGATGTTTTTCTCGACACCGACCCGGTCCTCATCTGATCTGAGCGTCCCCGGCCTCGCCGAGCCGAGCCGAGCGTGGAGGATATCAGCCTCATCGCTGCTCCTTTCACTCGGCCCGTGATGAGCTGTGCTGCCGAGTGTGTTGTTGCCTAATTCCCTCTAACTACAGCCCTGTGTAATCACATACCTCAATTAACCAGCTCGGCTCCCCGTTTCCTGCGTCGCACACGCGCCGCCCCGGCTCCTCGCCACGCCGCGTAATTAGCTTTCATCTGAAAATGAAAAGAAAGGAGCACCTCAGCAATTGTGCAGCCACTCTCTCTCTCTGCCCGTCTCTCCCCGTCTCTCCAGCACTCCACTCCTCACATCATAATGGCCTGCAATTTCAATCAGATGGATTTTTATCGCTGACACTAAGAAGAATTGGCCCTCATCCTAGTCCCTCCTTCCACCTCCCCCAAACAAGCAGCCCGCCTCGTTTGATAGCTTGTGCCTGTGAGACAGCTATCAAGAAGAGTCCTTGTTGTGACTGCGAGGTCTTAGTTTGATATTTACAGAGGATTTAACTCCCTTTTGTGGCTGCGTGCCGCATAATGAAAGGACCAGGGTCGACGTGTTCCAACAAGGTGTAGCACCAATTCATTTACACCCACCTGCACGGAGGGAGAAGGGACAAAATAAATCCATTCATTCTAATCAGTTTGTTGGTCGCGTTGGGGCTGGGACTGCTGTGCCCTTTACACGCTAAACACCAGGCCTTACCTTTTTCCTGCAGGAGCAAATTGGGATCATCTGTTACAGTAAAACGTCTTTGATTTCCTGCTACAAAAGAAGTCTAAGACGTTAGACAAGGAGGTTCACGCCACCTGAACGTGAGATCAGACGGAAGCGTAATCACATTACAAAGGGACATCAAATCATTAAAGATCTGCTCTCTGAGGGAAAGTAAGTCTGGCGCGTCACTTTTGCTTTGAGACGGAGACGGAGGTGAGCGCGAATATTTAAAGATGTGACGACAAGTTTAGGATGAAAGCGAAGATTAATCTCTGTCTTTTTCCCCCGGAGCCGGTGCGATCGGCGCTCACCTCCGGGCCCTTGCCTCCGTCGCTGCTGTGAAGTAAAGTTTGCCACTCGGCGAGAGCGAGGCAGTTAGCGCGAGGCCTCCCCGCCGCCGCAGAGCGAGATGAGATCATTAGGAGCCTATCAGCAGCGTGAACGCCGCTCGCAGGTACGCCCGTAATGTGACACCCACACCACACCTCGGCGCCGCCACCAACAGTTCCAGCTGGGTGAATCATTGTTCAGTCATACAAGTGAGCAGCCTGTTAATGACACAGCCCTGACATTTAACATATAATAAGGTGTTTCATCCCCGGCTCCTTGGCAGGGGCCGTTTACAGCCGGAACCAACCGAGGACCTTTAGTTTTAAAACATGGCGACGACTGTTTGAGTCCCCGCTCCACCCCCCCCATCCTCCTCCTCCTCCTCCTCCTCCTCCTCCTCCTCCTCCTCCTCCTCCTCTGCCTCTCAGCCTGTTCGTTCTCTTATCTCTCCTTGTCCTGAACGAATCGATGAGCCGCTCGTTAGCTCGGGGATGTTCATCGGCGAGCGCTGGAACATAGAGAGATGGACGGAGGTGTGAACTGTGCACCCGGAGCCCTGGATGGTGAGGGATCTAGACCAGCTGGATCAGGGATCACTGAATATCACGTTTTCAGTTCATTTTCAGAACACACATCTCGCCTAGGAAGATCCTAGCTGTAAAGATGTCTCAGTCTCAACTTGGGACTTGAATAAAGAAAGAAAGAAAGAAGGAGAAGGTGTCTGTGCTGCGTGATGAAGCACTTTTGTCACATTTCATTAAAACAACGTTTTTTCACTCATTCGCCATCTCACATGAGCGGCGCTGGCTCGCAGGCTTTCCATACAATCTAAATATCACTTCATCAAGGAGGAGGAGGAGGAGGAGGAGGAGGAGGAGGAGGAGGAGGGGGTACAAACGTGAGGCGCAGGCAGAGCGCAAATATGGATCCGAAGTTGAGGGGGGAGAGGAGAGCGCTTTTATAATTCATTTGTTATTTCAACACAATTTCCACTGAATAATGTTTCCATTTGGGGAGATAATAACGTCTCCAAACTTTCTGCACTTCTGCAGAACTGATCTGTGGCGATCAGGAGCAGACATGGACAAATAGGCACGAGGTGGTGTCATTACTTCCTTAAGAGAACGGAGAACTACGCGGGTAAACATATTTCTGCAATTGATACGCTCTTTCGCCTTCAATAGATTGTGTTTGCCAAGCAAAGCGTTCATTTTTCATTAGTACTTCCCTCCTGTCACATCATTGACACAGCGACTGGCTTCATCACTGCACAGAGAGGGAGAAACACACTTTCAGAGGGTGAGATCTATTTCTGAGGTGTGTGTGTGGGAGGGCTGATCTCGTGTCCTTTGATATCTTTCAATCAGCTCCGAGTGAGTGGGACGCGCCAGCAAAGGAGGGATTTTCCTTTCTCCGCTCTTATCTTTTTAAGTCTGTCCAAATCTGACATTTCTCTGTGTTTGGAGCTGCGAGAACAGCTGCGCGCCTTGTTCACCCTCACTCCACCGAGTCGCTCTCTGACACGCGGCGACTCACCTCCCAATCACAACAACGCAAACGCGATTACACCGGGACGTGGGAGTGATTTAAGATTAGCTCTCCCACCCCCAAACTGAGGCGGATGCTGACCTCGATGTAAACGCACAAAAGAGGAGCACGCAGATGGAGCAGAGATCACCTCCGCATCTACAGATTCTAATGGTCGGCCAAACGTGTTGACGCGCTGCCTGGACTGCCCCCGTGCTGGTTCCTCCATTCACTGAGGTCTGATGCTGGGGCGGGGGGGGGGGGGGGGGGGGGGGGGGGGGGGGGGGGGATGAAGGCCTGGTGCTAATGCATCACTTCACACCTTAGTCTCATTTAAGTGGAAAACACAGACATTTTATAGAGACTAAAAGTGACCATTTACACCAGGATGTGAATGTTTATTTGTGCTGTAAAGTTGGCTTGTTGACACTGTGGAAAATACATCGATACGTACAGCTGAAGCCGTGTTTTCTGCAGTTAACTAACTCGTGTTTCTCTTTTCTTTTACGTATTCACATACTCATCATAAATTAACACAAATCGCAAAGACAAACAAACCTGGCAAGTTTATTCACCAACAACAAAACACCTTCATGATTGCATGTTGTCCCACAGTGGCAGAGTATTTGTTACATATCGCGATTTTATAAATCTGCTAAAACAGTATCTCTGAATGTAATATTATGACTATCCTTTCACTGTATTTTTGTTTATTTCGAGGTGTTTTAGCTGAGTTGTGCAGTAGTGGAGTTTTAGTACTTCTGTGCTCCTCAGAAAATCACATTTTCATAGAGTCGTTTTCAACTCTCGTCTCGTTCTGTTCTAATTGCAGGAACCCCCCCCCCACCTCCCCGAGGCCTCACTCACCTGAAGGGGGGCAGCAGACCCTCTGGTGGTGGCGGCGCGGAGCAGAGGAGGGATTTATCCTCGTCACAAACAAACCTGGAACCTGAAATCACAGGAACACAGGAGGGATCACTGCTGCGCCGCTCCGCACCGCTCTCCATCAGAGAGGGATTATCCCTCTCACTTAACGCGCACGCCGCTAATTTCTCCTGCCAGGTTCAACTCCCAGAATGCACCAGGGGAGAGAGATTGGCTTCTTCTTTTTCCTCCCTCCCCTCCCCTCCTCTCCCCTGCATACCTGGCTCCCTGACTCGTTTTATCTGTCTGCTGGTGGGAACACAAACCCCAGTGTTTCTTCCTCCTCATCCTCCTCTTTGATGATGTTTTACCAGTGCACTTGGCAGAATACACAAGCGTCTTCCTGGGACTCCGGGCTGCACGCACACGCCTAAAAAACAAGATTAAGGTGCACGCCGCTCGTGGAACAGGTGTCAGCGCCTTAACAGGTTGGGAATTTGTCCTTTTTTTTCCAATTGATGAAATCCTCTCTCAGGTTCTGCAGTTTAACACCAATTAGATCAGGTTCTGGAAAAAACGTCAGATATCACTTTTTTAAGATGTCTGAGAGACTGTCACACACTTCACCTGGAAACCTCGCTCCCTCACACGCGACATGACACCTCTTTATTCATTCCTGCTTTTAACATAAAGAGCAAACTATCAAACTATCTTTGCTGCTGTTGTGCTTTTACTGCGGCCTACATTTCAAAAGGAGCCAAGATGAGCCTTAATGCCCAAACCTGGGATCTGACATTATAGGAGTCCTGCTTCAGTGGAATATGGGGGACAGGGTTAGGGTTAGGTTAGAGCGTGTGCGTGTGTGTGTGTGTGTGCGCAGGAGGTGACACGCTCACTGGGAGAAAGTAGAGCGACCCTGATCGCCTCTGACCAATCGAAATATTCCAGCGCGTGTCCCATCAGCCCCACGGCACTGTGGGAAATTACATTACTGTTCAGGAAGCCAGCCAGGCACCATCCATCTAACCTCAGCCATATGTAGATCTGTGTGTGTGTGTGTGTGTGTGTCCCACTGTATAGACCCTGACAGTTAATGTAGGTTCACACCGGCAGCTTTTTATCTTTTCTTCAGCCGTCAGGTGTATTTGCATCCTGTGTGTGTGTGTGTGTGTGTGTGTGTGTGTGTGTGTGTGTGTGTTTACTCGGCTCAGTCTCTCACCTCCAGCTAATTCTCACACCCCGCTGATGAACACAACACAGCATCACGTCGCCCTATAAATCGTATAAGCCACAGAATATACAGCAGGTAGCGTTGGGCTGCGTCCCCCCTCCTCTTCCTTTATTTCTTTATTTTTTCTATTCGTGCCTGCTCAGCAAAGTTTGGCTCGGAAGCGTATTTGCACGGCGCGGCTCTGAGACGCTACGACGAGGATCTTCTCTTCATTTCCTGTGGTTAATTCGCAGATACTGGAGCCTGACGAAGCAGCGAGAATCTTGTAAAACTTTGGTGTATTTGGTGTCTGAGAACGACACGATTGAATTAAATGAGATCTGGCCACTTTCTCTCAATGTCACCCAAGACTAACCCGCCTCTCGAAGAAGCTTCCTCCCCTCCCTCTCGGAGCCCCCCCTCCCTTTGTAAACCTCGGTACGTGAACGCATCGGGCATCACAAGTGTTGCCGGCGTTATCCCGTCTCCTGGCTCAGCTCGGCTGCTGCTGCTGAGCTGTTTGTTTAGGAATCTGGGCCCGAAAATTGTATTCCATCGACCATGCTCGCTATCAACACACAATTATCTGGGTTAATCATGTGGAACTGTGGCAAATTCACCTGGGGCTCAGGAACTAATGACATTCGCGTCTGGCCCTGCTTTAGTGAAATGGCCCCAGCACCTGCAGCAGGAACACGGAGATTGCCAAAGAAAATTTGGTCTCATTTCATCCCCCCGCCCCTCCCCCTCCTCCCATTTCACCCACTTCCTCCCTTTTTTCTACCCGTCGCAACCCTTCCCCCCCTTTCCAATCCCTCCGTCTCTCCTTCCCATCTCCATCCTACTTGGCTCTTAAATTTGTAAATATTTCAGGTTTCCTCCGCCATTCCTGCTCTTTTGTTTTTCGCGGCCTCGTCCTCCTCTGATTCTCTGATCACTGTTCACGCCTTGCGTGTAATCGCTGTATTTCCAGCCCGACTACCTGTGCGACACCTGAGCGATAGGCAGAGGAGAGGTGGAGAGGAGGTGACATCGGAGATGATATCTCACAATGAATTTGTGACTCCGGTTCCGGACAGGCAGCGACTTGTGTTCTCGCTGTATAATTAAGAAAGTGATTGAGTGCAGTCAGCAGGGTGTTGATGCTCTTTCCCGGTCACACTTCTCCCTCCCTCGTCTTTCTTTGTCTTCCTCTCCGCCGCGCGCACACACTCCATCGCACGCCGCACCGAGTCATTCCCACCAACTTAGAGGAAGCACAGGAGCTCAATGCTCATAATTATACATCAATACAAACATATGTTTCCCAATCACAGATGCCATCCATGTGTGAAATGGGTGTCACACCGTTGGAGGTCTCATTATTTGTGAAGTGTGTGCGTGTGTCTTTGCAGACCACCCTCACCGGTCACAGCAGCTCTGTGATGCACCTCCTCTGCTCACGATCTCACTTTGTGGGTTTTTGCATGCCGAGCGTGCCGCACGTCGGATTCTATATCCAGGCATCCCTCGTCTGGCTCGAGGTGTGAATCAATCCCGGCATCCTCAGGGGAACGTGTCGGCCACTGCGGGTGGATATGTGAGTCTGCTGGACAACAGAGGCGGAGCGGACTTTGTTTGTCACACCTTTGAGGAGCTGTCGTGGCTTTATCACACACAGAGGTCGAACAGGCCGGACTGGAAAGCCAGGGGATAGGAAAACATATCTCAAAACGGAGAGTTCATTCCTCCAGTTTGCTCAAGTGAAATTCATTTCAAGCCTCAAGGCCCCAAATGTCTAAAGGTTGTTGTGTGGAATTAGTTTAGATTGTGCTAAATTAAAATTTGTTTAAATTCCAATTATTCAAACTAAATAATCTCAGAATTTAAGTAAATGGTGAATTATTAAGACTGGGAACAACACACATACTGTATAAACAGGTCAAGCACTCCATTAACATCGACTTAAATACACAATTTTACTCCAGTTTTGCCTGGTATTTTATTTTGTCTCACACATTCAACAATTCATAGTAAAAGTTGGGGTGAATAATGACCACAGGTGTCTAAAACAACTAGTGTTTTTCAGTTTTATGCATAAAATAACTAATGTAAATATTTTTGAGGCAAACTGTACAAAGACATTGAAATGTGACCGCAAACCGTTTTCACAGTTTGAACCAGCTTCAAAACTCCGTAATTTTACGTGTTGAGCCGCATTTAAAGTGTCATTAAGCACTTTGCGTCTCTTATTTGGGAACAGTTGGTTATAATAAACGATGTTTGACAGAGCCGCGATGTTGTCATGACTACTTTGAAGAACAAAGCGTGTTTAATATTTCTTACCGCTTTGTTTGTCCACAAACGCAGCTGCAGCTGATTGCGACCGTTACGAGCAATTGCGCGTGCGCGTTGCGGATCGCACTTCCGGGTTGGTGTGACGCAGTAAAAATAAATAATTACATACATATTTACATGAATATAGATAAACGAAGATTTATTTTTTAGTTTATTTCGGCTTATACATGATGCAGGTTCATATCCTGGTCAAACTGAGACCTTTGTATGTTTTGTTTACATGTTCTTCCAGGATTTTCCAATCCCACAGTCCAAATATATGCACATTTACAGTGATTGGAGATTGCCCCAGGTGTGTGTGTGTGTGTGTGTGTGTGTGTGTGTGTGTGTGTGTCCTGTGATGGACTGTAGACCTGTCCAGGGTGTACCCCTCACATCCATCACCCCCTATGTGCACTGAAGAGCAGATGAGAGTTAGGTGAGATAATAGATGATCCCTCTGTGGCACACCCAGCTTTAAATATCAGCGTCTGCACCGATGTCTCAAACTCATCTGTTTGCACACAGACACAGAAATGTATCCAAGACTGTTATTGTGGTGCTAATTGAAAAATGTTCGCCAAAATAATCAAATTTAAAGCTTAAGAATGCATCCAAGCCCACATAAGACGCAGCGTGCACGCACACACAATCACACACACACGCACGCACACAGATGCTCGCGTCTTGTTGCTCTGGAGTCCCTGACATGGTTTAACAGTCTCACAGGATCCATAAAACACCCCCGAAGGCTTCATATAATCTCTCCTTTTTTTTCCCCGCTTAATAGGAGATAATACAAGTGCGCAGCCTGATGAATCAATATGCAACAGCAGCTTTAGTTTGATAATTAATACCAGTGTCGGAAATAGATTTGTGATTTGGCAGGGCAGGTCTGATATGACTCCGGTCTCCCCTCTTTCCTTCTCGACAGCCAAAGTCCCCGTTCCACTCTGCATCCACATCCCATTGAGCTAATCTCATTTTTTTTCTCTCAATAGCGCTAATTCTTTGACTAAAGCCTGTTATCTCATTAAAGGCCCCGCGATGGGATTCGATGGCATCCTGACATCTGTATTCATTCCCCTCGAAATTAGTCCTGACACAAATTTAATGAAAAAACAGTCAGAACAGTGGAGATTAGACGTCATGCCAAGAGTCACGGGAGGGAAAGGGGGGAGAAAGAAAATCATCTATTTAATTTTGGTTACATTTTTGGAAATGTGGATTAGCACTGTTCCTGTATTGCCGCTGTTTTCTGTCTGCTCAGGTCTGCGGGCATCCCTCTCTTTTTATTCCTTCCTTCGCTTGTTTTCGCTCTTTCACACTCGGCCCATAAGTCGGATTGAGATATTGAGAAGTATGCAGACTTTTCCTCATGGCTACAACGCTGGAGCGTTAATTTAATCTAAAATGCTCTTAAGGTAAGAAACGCTGCGGCGAGACAAAGAGGAGCAGCCCTGGCCCTCAGCTGATAAACCCGCCAGGACGTATGAGGAGTGGATTCCCTCATTCCGATCCGCAGCCACCTCACTTCCCAGCCTGCCCTGCGCCGCCTCCTCCCCATCTCCTGCTCCTCCCTCGCTCTGCCTCACCCTCCCCTCGCTCGTCAAGAAGCCTGCGCCGATAATTCCCTCTGTTTGGAAAAAAAAAGAGAGATGAAAGCGCTCATGGATGAAAGAAACTTGGATTTAATCTTTCCTGCCGTCTCTCGCTCTCTCTTCCAGTACACGGTGTTGATGGTTTTTTTTATTCTGGGGGAGGAAGAACGGGGGTGAGGAAGCAGGAAAAAAGACAGGAAGTAGATGGGAGCAAGGGCAGAAAGTGGAGACAGAACAGTTCGGAAGCGCAGGGACCAGGTGAGGGGCTGAGTTTACTCTACACAGTGTACACAGGCCGGCCTGATGGAGAGGGGAGCCCAGAGCCCGCAGATAAAGAAAAGCCATCGCCTCCTCCTGCGCCTCATTTGGCCGCTGCCACGATAAGGCCGGCAGCTCTCAGTTATCTGTGCTCACGCGGTGAGAGGCCTGTCATAAAGCGGCGATAGGGAGACCACAGAAAGGAGCGGAGGGAGAGGAGGCGCGGACGTGGTGCCGAAGAGGGATATTAACTCGTCATATGGACGAAGACAAAAGAAGAGGCGCACAAATTGAATCTGGCTGATGACGACCAAGGAGCTGCTGCAAGATACAACAACTACGTCAACAAACGGTGCAGAGAATAAAAACGATGGTTAGGTCGAGGCCGATCTGTGATGTGGAGCCTCCTGCATGACTCCCACAATAATATACCACTACAACCTCCCTTATTGTCATTCTCAGTGCAGACTTATCCTCTGTGGTTGCAACTTTTGTGGAAACCTTTAAAGGCAACCTGACCCACATTCAATCTACCATAAAGCACACGATCCTTCCCAGGCATCCGTTTTTATGGCTTAGCCCTCCGAACAGCAGATTTTGCAATACAGCTGCAAAGCCTGGATCATTTTCAGCCTCTTACTGCACTGTGAGAGTCAGGCAGCACAGAGCCGGGCCACAGACCTCATTATCCACCTCTGACTGGCCTGAACAGACAAAAATGAAAGGTGGGAAAAAAGGCAAAGACAGACAGGAGGGAGAGGGGAAGAGAAAAGGTAAGAGAGGAGGATCTGTCAGCACCGGTGCAGGGAAATGGAATCAAGAATGACTCAAAGTGATTTTAATGAAGAAAAAGAAGAGGGCAAATTACAGATAAGTTGGAGTGAGGGATGAAAGGAGGACGAGAAGCTCTTATTCTTTGCCCTCACAGGCTGAAACATACTCTGTCATCATGGAATCCATTACGGTGTACCTCTCCTCCTCCGTAATTGCTCATCTAGGTATTGAACATGCAGCCATTTGAAAACTTTGAAATGTAGACTATAGGTTACACAACTTCCAGCCTCGCTCGGGGGTGAAGTCTCTAACACTGCTCTTCTTGATCACAGACTTTGTGCTGAACTGTCGTAAAAGCCCATCATGGGCCTGAGGACATAAGAGAGAGGTGGTGGAGGAGGAGGAGGAGTAGCAGGAGGAGGAGGTGTGTTGGATCTTATCGCCTGCAGCTCCTCGGTCCTGCTCTGGCAGCCGGGGCAGAGAGAGCCCATATGGCAGCCAAGCGTGGCTGCGGCCGGCTCGGCCTCATATGTATGGAAAACGAGGTCTGTGCCGGGAAGTCACAGGGGGTCAGGGCGGGCAGAGAGGCAGCCCCGGGTCCTGGTGCAGGTTAGAGGCTCTGGCTTCAGCAGGAGAGGCTAATTTCTTCTACTTGGCTGAGCAAAGGCTTGAATAATTGCGCCCCCTGGGTTGGCCTCTGGGTAATGTGGAGGTAGAGCAGAGTGTTCCAACAAGCAGCACAAACCGGGCTGGGGGTGTGGGGGGGCATCGCAGGGATCAGAGAAGCTGTGTCCATCTTTTTTTATACTGCACATTATATTTGGTTATAGAGGGAAAATAAATATCTGTTATCAGACACCAAACGCTGATTGATAAAAATTCTCAATATGCTTAGATTTTTAATCGAGATGTGGTCAGATTCAACTGGGAAACTAGAAAAATGAGGGTTAAAATGTTATAAACCCATTAAAAGACAACACCAATGAAACTCCAAGAGTCAGAAATGTGAAGAAAGTTTATCTTTAATGGCAAACAGGAGACGAGTCAGACGCAGTAATTGCTGTGGACGTTTCCATCTACTGAGGACAAAGGCCTGGTGAAGACGTGATGTAGAGGGCCACAAGTGGTGATGGAGGCTGTGTAGCCCTGTATATATATATATATGTCTATGTGTGTGTGTGTGTGTGTGTGTGTGTGTGTGTGAGTACAGACCTGACAGCTACAACAGCAGCACATCCACGGCTGGACCCTGGTAATGAATGTGCCAGGATAGTGCTCTCAGAGATTGAAGGCAGGTGATATGACTGGATCTCTGGCCGTTCATTAGAAAATAAAGCTCGGCCTTTAAACCTGTAGCTGCTGCTGGTGGTGGTGGTGGTGGTGATGCTGGAGAGGAGGTGACAGATGTTTAAACACGGCGAGGGCCGGGGGAAGTGAATGTGACACGCTCAGGTGTAATTATACTCACCTAGTTCACAGCGGAGATGAAGAGGAGAGGGGATGGAGAGGCACGGGAGCGTCAGACATGAAGGAATATTGAAAGAGTCACTGATGAGCAGTGTCAACTCTCTGTCTCCCTGTCCTCCCTCCCTCCCTCCCTCACTCCCTCCCCTCCACTCCCCTCCTCTCCCCTACCTCGCTCCATTTTGTCACTATCATTGCAAGGTCTCACTTCTGTTTGCCTTTTCCAATTATCAAGGTGTGACTGTGGGCCTCCACGCTCCCCTCCTCTTTCTCATATAATGTTAACTATACTGAACTTCAGAGAGGAGGAGGAGGAGATAGTGGGGGGGGGAATAGTCATTTTCTTTTGTTTGTCAGGAAAATTACAGGAATTGAATTAATTATCACTTACAAATTTCCTCTGCATCCTCCGTAGGTCTAATCTGATGGAGCGCTGCAACTTTGCATGTTGGGGTCGGACATCATTGCACAGACGAGGTGATTTAATGAGGTGAGGGGGGGAGGAAGCTGCAGTCAGCTCCCTGAGACAACACTGTGCTCTAGTGGCCGATGTGGGTTTTACACACACTGAGAGGTGTCCAAAAAGAGGCCCCTCCTGTCAGAAAATGGATTATGACAGTCTAATTTATTATGATCCCCCGTCCCTCTGACCCGGGACTCTGGAGCGTCACCCTGACGTCCTGCTGACAGGCAGCCCTGGTCACACTCAATCTACTCATCCCTCTAACCAACACAGCAGCAGCCGGGCAGGCGTCTCCTCTCCACTTTTGTCAAAATCGATCCATCATTTATGATAAAGGCAGAGCGGCGGCAGTGGAGGATTAATCACAGCAGGATCTGTTAAATACTTTCTTTGATAAACCAGTGAAGGACTCCAATGATCACAGAGAGCGATGCCTGTGATTCTGATCTTTGCTCGTGTCAAACAAAGCCTCTCACTTTATTCACACATTTTGAGTCCTGCCTGTTTTGTCTCAACACAAAACAACAACTTGTTTGTCCAGGGTCAACTCTTTGCTTTAACTGCACTTTGTATTTTAATCACAGATAGATATCTGGATGTCTATCTGTGATACATATATGTAGACATATACAGAATCAGGAGTTTTGTCTCTCTTCTCTGGCCGTGAGGAGCTGCTTCATCCCAGCAGGAGGAAGAGGAGGCCGGCCAGCAGGCAGAAGAAGACTGTGACAGGAGCCAGGAGGAAGGAGGGACCATGCTGGACACTGAGGTGGAAGGACGGACACGTAGAAGCTCTCTGATGGTGGGAGAAACGCTCCACAGTGTCCAGGACCTGGATCCACAGCAGGTACATCAACACCACAGCCAGGAGGCACAAAGCTGAGGAGACAAAGGACAGTCCTGTCCACCAGAGGGCAGCACACACACTCAGAGAGAGAGATCTCTTATCAGTGTATCAGAGTAAATAAAATCTTGTCACCTTTGATCCACATTCTAAACTAAAATGGCAACATCAACACAACACAGACTGACAAAGGACACAGACACAAAAAGGTAATGATGTCACATTCATCACTTGGACATTTATATAAACTTGTGGATACGAATCATTTTCATATGTCTAACTTTATCCTGAGAGAACCTACTTCAACTGCTCAGTGGTCCATGTTGCATTGTCATAGTCCTGCCTGTATCTGTCACAGCGCTGAGGTTTGTCTTGTCATTTCCTGTTTTATTTTGAAAGCCTAACCCTCCTCGTGTCTGCTCTCTTGCCTTTCCCTTGTGTCACACCTGAGTCTGGCTCTCACCTGATCACTGGTGTCTGCCCTGTGTCCTGTGTGTTTTGGTTTGACACTCGTGTTCCTTGTTCCTTGTTCCCTGTGCCTCAGTCTTGTTTCGTGTGTCTTCAAGTGGCTGGTGCTCCTTCTTGGACCTCCTCTCTGGGGTAAGCTCACCATCCTTGTGTCTTGTTTGTGTTACCAGTTCACCTGTGCTCCTTGTTTTTCTCTCATTGTGTCATTCCTTCTGCTCTGTTGACCATCACATCATTTGTGTATTTCCCTGTCTGGTTTCTTTTGAGTTCCCTGAGTAAACTACCCTTTTACTCATTTTGCTTGCATCCACAGTTGTGCATCTGGGTCCTTTATTACTTTTCAGACATGGTTTTGACAGATTGTAACATGCATATAGCTCTCTTGAGGCTCTAATATATTTCTTGTAAAGTGTTGTGAGGACTGACAGTTTAATCTCCCTCTAGAAAAACATGTCACCAGCAGAAAATACAACTGGGCCCCCTCTTAATTACATATATAGTGGTGTTATCAGTGGGATTATACTCACTACCGTGCCCTGATCTCAGAGATGTGTCCATCACTGATGGTTCCTCCCTAAAAGATGAGAAGAGACTGACTCACACTGCCTACGCTGTAACAACTCTTCCTAATGTAGTACTCTTTATCTCCTTCTCACCCTGCTCAGGCTGCTGCTATGTGTGCTGCTTTGATTTACACTGAGAGCTTTCCAGTGACTATTTTTACTGACAGTAAATATAAATTCAATGCTCGCCATTCTCACATTGCAATGTGGCACCTGAGGAATTTCTCCACTTCCTCTGGTGCACCTGTGAAACATGCATATCTCCTCAGAGAACTGTGCACTGTTTTTACATTACTGTCTCAGTTGGCAATAGTACATTGCCCTGCACATACAGGTGGTACAGGTACGATTTCCTTAGGAAATGCTTTGGCTGATACAGCCGCGAGAGCTTTGGCATCTCGATTACCTGCGAATCTGTGGATGCTACTTCTGTCCTCCCCAGAAAGCCCTGATTCTTCTGTGTTTCATCAGCCCCCTCCATCAACCCTATCACTGACATGTCATTCTGACCTTAAGGATCCTTTGTACATTCACCTCTGGATCACGATGCTCCTGGTCCCATTCCTGTTGGTGTGGAACCTATGGGAACTCCCACAGGTACCATATTGTTATGCACTCAACTCCTGGTGGTGGATAGCAATTTAGTATATGAAATTGTGTTTGTTTTGGGAATGAGTCTACAATTCTTCTGTATGTTTTTCACATATATATTCCCCTGGAAGTTGATGTGAGAAGAGTTCTGTATTTTGGTAACATTTATATGATGAACAGCAGGGAATATTAACCTTGAGGAAATGTATAAATGGTTAGTTATAGTATCAGTGTTTTTAAAATGCTTGCTATGTGCATATAAGTGTTGAAGTAGTAAATGAAGCTGAATGGGAAAGTACTGAAGGTGAAGAGTGTGCTTTGCATGTCAACCTGACCCTTGATTGTGTGACTATCTGCAAAAAAAAACTGTATTGTGCTGGGTTAGCTTTCCTCAGTGCCAAATGTAACTATTCTATATAATTCTTACTGCAAGTAAACCTTACAAAATAAACTGATTATTGTTTGTGTGGAAAGAAACTTGGGCATGAACCAACAGCAACATTCCAGTCCGACAGAGAGAAGTTTTTGACATGTCTCAACACAAAACAACTTGTTTGTCCAGCATTAACTCTTGTTTTTACTGCACATTGTCTGTATTTGAGAATCAATCACAGATAGATATCTGATGCTGGCCGCTCAGGAGTTTTGTCTCTCTTCTCTGGCCGTGAGGAGCTGCTTTGTCCCAGCAGGAGGAAGAGGAGGCCGGCCAGCAGGCAGAAGAAGACTGCGACAGGAGCCAGGAGGAAGGAGGGACCATGCTGGACACTGAGGTGGAAGGACGGACACGTAGAAGCTCTCTGATGGTGGGAGAAACGCTCCAGAGTGTCCAGGACCTGGATCCACAGCAGGTACATCAACACCACAGCCAGGAGGCACAAAGCTGAGGAGACAAAGGACAGTCCTGTCCACCAGAGGGCAGCACACACACTCAGAGAGAGAGAGATCCTCAGAATGACTTCAAGGTGTTGTCTCTTATCCGTGTATCAGAGTAAATAAAATCTTGTAACCTTTGATCCGTGTTCTAAACTACAATGGCAACATCAACTTGCTAATCAATGCTTGCTTTTTATTGACTGTATTTTGTGCTTGAATAAAAATGCCAATAAATTTCAAGTGTAGTTTGTACCGGCTTTATTTGAAATTTATCAGTATTTCATTGCATAGTACCCCCTGTCCTACTTTTTAAAAAGGAGGTGACACTTCCGAAAATGTTCTCCTATAAGGACCCTGGACAGCAAGGCATCCCATATTAAGTACCAATAAAGGCAATGAAAAAATCCCAGGTATAAACCGAAGAAAAAAGAAAAGAAAAAATGAAGACAACTGAAATAAGAAAAAGACACAAAATAGTGACACGGGCTACCATACGTAATTTCCAGTCCAACATGTTTTTGTTTGTTTTTTTTTCCTTGTTAGATGCTAAATAGTCGTTCCATAGTTTTAGAGGGAATGGTGCAAACAAATGAAGGAAGGAGCTTGTGAGGGCATCGTGTCCTCCCTCTCTGGCCCTGTCCATTTTAAGAGATGACTATTTATTGATGTTTTGTGGCCATGATATTGTCTCAATGCTCTGTTTTATTTGACAATTTTTTCTACAAACTCTACTGTCCCAGGCAGCCAGACCTTGTAACTTGTGATGATTTGTCACTTTACTGGAGTTTTTTTCCAGAACGTTATTACAGAATTCAGTCTAAAGTTGAAAGCCAGTCAGAAAAATTATTAGCAGTATTATGCATTAACGCTAGAACCGCCGTGAGGTCATTTTGACCTCTCTCACCTTTTGAAATGCATGTAACTCTGTTTATGTAAAAACCCTACGTCTGTCACTCGGCGAATTTTCCTAAATATGTGTTCTACATCATCTTATGCGGTTTGGTGGTTCTGGAATGAAAGAGAGAGAAAAAAAGAGTGGTTTACCCAGAACTTCCAAGAGGTCATTTTGACCTCCATTCATTCTAATGCAAAAATGGGAAATAGACTTAATTTATACAGCCATGTACATCTGATATCCAGTCAGATACACAGCAAAAAACAATTTGCAGTAGTGCCACACATTCATACACACTTTTAAAAAAGATACATGAGTGGAGCTGTTGCTAGGCAACCAAAACATAAAGCTCTTGTTATTTTTCAAATGTAGTCACTCAGTTGGTCAGTTGGTCAGTTAGTCAGTTAGTCAGTTAGTCAGTTGGTCAGTTAGTCAGTTAGTCAGTTAGTCAGTTAGTCAGTTGGTCAGTTAGTCAGTTAGTCAGTTAGTCAGTTAGTCAGTTAGTCAGTTACTCAGTTACTCAGTTACTCAGTTACTCAGTTACTCAGTTACTCAGTTAGTCAGTTAGTCAGTTAGTCAGTTGGTCAGTTAGTCAGTTAGTCAGTTGGTCAGTTGGTCAGTGGGTCAGTTAGCCAGTCAAAATGGAGTGGAGGAAACATACCAAAACTGTCAGCCAGGCTTTAGAAATGCTGCAGGACATCGAGGATGGTGAGTCGGATGGAAAACAATTACCAGATTATAGTGTTGTGTCTGGTGAATCCAATTCTGATTCGGAATCTGGGTCTGACAATGAGCCACCCATCATGTCTCTGATGCCAGGCAGGTCACCAAATCATATTCCTGTACCTCAAATATTTGCCTCATATCGCCATTTCATGTCTAAGTCTAAATACTATTTCTGCAACTTTTCAAATTTGCTGACAAAGTCAAGCTCTAATGTAGTTTTTCTATTTTATCAATATAGAGAAAGCTCCACCTACTCAGCGTCTGCCCACATCTTCACTGTCTTTGGGAGCAGGTTCTGGAGATGCAGGTAGGCATTCTCTCTCTCTCTCTCTCTCTCTCTCTCTCCCTCTCTCTCTCTGTCAATTCATTGCAATTTAATTCAAATGGCTTTATTGGCATGACGTAACAATGTACATTGCCAAAGCAAGTGTTTTACTCTCTCTCACACACCCACGCAATATAGACAACGTAATATAGACAGTGATTACCATAATGTTGCTACCACCGTTTTTCCAACTAAACTCATACAATTATTTATGCACTTCAGGATCGATTCAGCCACTGCAAGTTGATGCAAGGCAGGAGACTGGACAGGATGGGACTGTTTGGAGAGCTATTCAACTGGTGTAACTGTGTGACTTCTGTCGCCCCTGAGATGAATTCAGCCTATTGAAACAATACAGCCGGCACTTCCATATGACGTATGTACTCCCAAGTGAGAACACCATCTTCATCCTTAAGACAGACATGGCATGATGCATTTATTGTCAATGTGCAAACAGCAAGTGGAGATCAGACAGCATCCTGTCATGTTTATACATTTGTGTGGGGAATCAAACCACCAACGCGATATGGCACCATTGGTGCTTTTACTCCGAAAGAACACGGGGAAACGGAAACAGTGCTTTTACTTTGATACTGACAGGAAGTAGCAGTGATTGACAGCTTCACAGCTGCAGCTGGTCGCCGGAGGCAGTATAAAAAGCTGCCGGAGTCAGCGCTCGCCCATTTGGACCTCGGAGCCGGTGTGCAAGGTATGTATCCGAGAAGCTCGAGGTTTTAGCCTCGCTAAGGTTAGCCTTGCTCCGTGTAGCCTTGCTCCGTGCAGCGTCGCCCCGTGCAGCGTCGCTAACTCCAGGCTGCTAAGTTAAGCTAGCAGCTTTGTAGTCGACTCTGAGGCGTTTTCTAGCAGCTCTGCTTCACTTTGAAGCAGTTTCTCCTGTTTTCAGTAGCTTAGTTTTCTGCAGCAGCTCGTTGTGGTGGAGCTCCGCTCCCACAGCTTTGTTCGCAGCGTAGCTCGTGTTTTTACCGCATTTATCTTCCAGTTCTCTGCAGGTTTGTTCAGTCTGGATGGTCAGCTCAGCTCGCCTGTCTTTACAGGTGCTCCTGCCACTTTCTGCCTCCTCGCCATTTCATTAATGGCTCAGGTTGAACTCTTATCGGACAGACTTTATAGACTTTGTAGTAGTTTGTAGTTTCAGACCCTGCGTTTAATCAGGAGAAACGTATTAACGTTTTATGGATTTCTAACGCATTGCAGTTAAGCTGCAATTAAGTAGTTTATTTTATTTTTACTCTGCTTTTTCTTTATTCTTTACTTTTTCCTTTGAGACTTAATTGAGCCTTATTTGTTCATTCAGCTTTGTGAATGTGTTCATTCACATTGCTGCTAAACTGCAATCAAGTTTTTGGAATTTTTATTACTTTTTTATTTTTTACTTTAATTCAATTGAGCCTTATTTGTTCATTTAGCTTTTAGTAGCATTGTTTTTCCAACTCGATGTTCTAACAGTGTTTCTGTGTCCAGGTGGAGCAGCGAGGCCTTCAGGCTGCGGAGCTGGAGCAGACATCTTCCTGGGAGCTTCTCCAGTGGTCCAGCATCTCCAGCATCTCCAGTGGTCCAGCATCTCAGCATCTCCAGTGGGTCAGCATCTCCAGTGGTCAGCATCTCCAGTTAGAGTTGTGACTTCAATTGGAAACTCTAAAACTCTCAATTGGAATCTCTAAAATTGGACTCTTAAATTTTTGATTGGAGACACTAAAGCTTTTATCAATTGGAAACCCTTAATTTTGAGACTGCGCGGTAATCTGTATTGCACTTTCTAAAGTGACAATACTTATTGGAGATTACCGACGCCTTTTTATTGGTCTCAATTTTGTAGAATAAAAAAACAATACTGAAGCCTCCTCTTTCGCTTCAGTGTTGTTTTTTTTGACGTTTTTTATGTCATTTGTGCCGTGTTCCTTGCTTTTGCTGTACTTCTGTTGCTTGTAATGTGCTTTTATTGTATGTTTCATTGTGTTTGTGCAATGTTTTCATTGTGCTTTTGTTGCTTGTAATGTTTGTATTTTCATTGCTGTGCTTTTTTCAATAAAAAAATTTCAAGTTTCATTTGTACTGGCTTTATTCAAAGTTCATCAACATTTCATAACATACTATACTCGGTTCAAATTTTTTTTCAAAAACAAGGTGGCACTTGGGGAAATTTCTCCTATAGGGGATTTGGACAGCAAGGAACCCCCTATTTATAGTGCCAATAAATGAAGAAGGAAAAAATTAGAAGAGAAGAAAGGCAGGAAAACAAGGGGGAAATTACTAAGTACAGAATAAAGGAAAGCAGGAAATTTTTCTAAGTCAGAAAACTGAAATTCTAGGCCAAAAAGGCAGAAAATGAAGACAACACAAACAACAAGACACCAAATCAATTTCAACATTTTATTAAACATCACAAGTGTTCAAAAGCATTACAAAACACATTTAACACTCAATGAACACAATAAAACCTAACATTTACCTTTACTGAGTACTAAAGGTTACAACATTAGTAGTAAAGGTTAAAAAGGCCACAAGATGAGGCCATCACTAAATAAAGCACTCAGAAACCAGCCACAATGGGGAAAATGATCTTTTATTGAACTACAACAAATTAACTGACAGCAGCAGAGGTTACAAAAGCCACAGATCAGTACTACAACCTAGAACACATCACATTCAATGAATACATGCACAATACCTAACATTTACCTTCTAGTGGCTACTGAGTAGTAAAGGTTAAAAGATGAGTCAAAAGCACTCAGAAACCAGCCACAATGGAGAAAATGATCTTTTACACAAGACTTGAGGTTAAATGGAGGCGGCTGGCTACACTGAAATAAAGGATCCAGCCTAAGGACAGGGGTTTTTCACGATGCTCACATTGTTGCTCTCTTGGTAAAGTGCCCTGAGATAACAGCTGCACTGAAAGGCACTTAAAACAAGTAAAGTTGAAGTTGGTCAAACTCTGCTCCTCTCAACAGCCTCCACAAGTAGCATGCGCTCACGAAACGCTCTGCCGTAGCTAGCCGTAGCTGCACAATCTAGCGTTCCTTTGGCCTAAAACTCCACTCAGACCACAGACCCGGAGCTGGTCTGTGCCGCAGACCGCTCACGGAGCCCAGGTAGAAGGAGGAAGAGGGAGAGGAGGCTGCTTCACCCTGAATAAAGACACCAAACACACACACAGTCCCGGAGAAGTTGCAGCTTACCTGCTAACGCGCGTCTCACGTCCGCTCCAACGAGTCCTCCCGAGGCAAAAGAGCGGAGCTCTGCCGTTCCCAGGCTTATGAGACTTCCGGACACCGCCCAGCGCTGATTGCGCACAGGTGCGGCGACCGCACGGAGCGATCTCATTGGTCAATCCCGGAAGTGACGTCACAGGCGCACCGGTTTCTAATTTGCTCTCTCTGACGCCAGTCATGAGGCGGAGAGCTCGTTTAAATTGGACGATGGAGAAAGAGCGTGAAGGAGGCTCAGAGACACCCTCCTCCTCCTCCTCCCTCTCCCTCCTCCTCCTCCTACTCCCTCTCATCCCTCCTCCTCCTTCCTCTCCCCTCCTCCTCCTCTTACTCCCTCTCCCCCCTCCTCCTCCTCCTCCTCTTATTCCCTCTCCACCCTCCTCCTCCTCCTCAGTCAGTCACGGCCTCTAGCTGCCCCCCCCCCACACCCGAGCCGCCCCCCTCCTCCTCCTCCTCCTCCCTCTCTCCCCCTCCTCCTCCTCCTACTCCCTCTCCCCCCTCCTCCTCCTCTTACTCCCTCTCCACCCTCCTCCTCCTCCTCAGTCAGTCACGGCCTCCAGCTGCCCCCCACACCCGAGCCGCCCCCCCCCTCCTCCTCCTCCTCCTCCCTCTCTCCCCCTGCTCCTCCTCCTACTCCCTCTCCCCCCTCCTCCTCCTTCTTCTCCCCCCTCCTCCTCCTCTTACTCCCTCTCCCGCCTCCTCCTCCTACTCCCTCTCCCCCCTCATTCTCGTACTCCCCCCTTCTCGCTCCCCCCTCCTCCTCTTACTCCCTCTCTCCCCCTCCTCCTACTCCCACTCCCCCTCCTCCTCTTCCTCCTCTTACTCCGTCTCCCCCCTCCACCTCCTCCTCAGTCAGTCACGGCCTCTAGCTGCCCCCCCCCACCCGAGCCGCCCCCCCCCTCCTCCTCCTACTCCCTCTCCCCCCTCATTCTCCTACTCCCCCCATCTCGCCCCCCTCCTCCTCCCTCTCCCACCTCCTCCTCCTCCGACTCCCTCTCCCCCTCATTCTCCTACTCCCCCCCTTCTCGCTCCCCCCTCCTCCTACTCCCTCCCCCCTCCTCATAGTCCTCCTACTCCCTCTCTCCCCTCCTCCTCCTCAGTCAGTCACGGCCTCCAGCTGCTGGGGCAGGCTGTCACAGTCACATGACCAAAACACATGACGTCATCATCCAGCGACTTCAGCAGCGCGTCCTCTCGTGACTCTGCCACCGGTCATGAGGCGGAGAGCGCATCTCTTCTGGACGGTGGAGAAAGATCGTAAAGGAAGCTCTGAGACCCACTTTGAAGCCTCTTCCTCCTCCTCTTGCTTCCCCCTCAGTCCCGGGGGGCGTCGCGGCCGCTAGTAGTCTCTATAAACCACCCCTCGCAACCCACCGCTACCCATCGGCTTCACCTGTCTTCCATCCTGCAGCCTCATGCTACCGGCTACCCCTTCACGCACGCACGCACACGCACACACACACACACACACACACACACACACACACACACACACACACCACCCCGAAATTACACTGCTGCGGGGAAGGCATCTGCCTCGTCGCGCGGGGGGAGGAGGTCTCTATATCCCCCCACCCGCCTCTGGGCCGTGGACATGAGGAGACATGAGGTGTTGTAGAGAGTCAGGGTTGTACATCCACACATGAGCACCAGAGGGCTGGACCATTCAAGGTGTTCAGCACTTCTCAGGCATGTCCAACCATACATAGTTTTGATCATCATCAGTCTGCTGGTTCTGCTTTCTGGAGCTCATCAGATGAAATAGCTCAGTGGGGAAGGAGAAGGCTGGGACCCTGGGAGACCAGAGTTCCAGTCCTGCCTCTCTGTGTCATTTGGCAAACTTTCCTCTTTCCACCTGAAGAGCCCAATGACCCCAATGCTCTGGTGCTGTGATAACATGCACTCATGTTATGAAGCTGGATGGTGTATGGGTACTGACCCTGACTACTGTGTGGAGACTGTGGGTTCAACTCTCACTAGGGTGTTTAAAAATCTTTTATTTTTATAACAAATATTTATTTGATTTTTATCATTGTTAGATGCTTAATATTAGTTCTGAACAGCTTTTTCACGTGAAAAACAAGCTCAGCAGGAGAAGAGAGAGGGCTAGGACTCTCGTCGATCAATTTTGAAGATGATTTTTTTTTTTTAAGCAGCAACACATGCAAAGAAATAGCTCCGCAGGTTAAGACGAGGCTTGAGCTCAGGTTGACCCGTGTTCGAATCCCATCAATGTTTATGGTGTTAACTACATCTTCTTCCTTCCTCCAGTGGCCCCACTGAAAGGTAAAGGCAGGCTGACACAGGTCACTACTACAAGCTGGTTGGTGTAGTGGGTACTGATGCGGGTTTCCGTCTCGCAGGCCGGGTGTCAGGCGGTTCGCCTCCCGGTAGGGACATCCGGTAGTAGAAGAGAACCGTGGTGCTGCAGCGGTGGCCAGGCCACCGCGACACTGGGCATGTAACCATCCCAATGTCATTTACCTAAAGCGCATAGCATAGCATAGCATAGCATAGCATAGCATAGCATAGCATAGCATAGCATAGCATAAGCTCACAGCATAGCATAAGCTCACAGCATAGCATAAGCTCACAGCATAGCATAAGCTCACAGCATAGCATAAGCTCACAGCATAGCATAAGCTAATAGCATAGCATAAGCTAATAGCATAGCATAGCATATGGTAATGCTAAGAGGCTAATTCGCCCTGTACAGGGCCCGCCTCTCTCTGCAGCACACGGTTCAGTAGAGTAGGCCTAGATAGGGAGGGACACCTCGGGGCGGGACTCGATACGTAGCTACGAAACCACCAGCACCCTCGAGGGGATTTTATAAAAAAATGGCTTCATTCACATTTCCTTTGAAAACATAACTCCCCCTTTCCACTGTTTTTTTCACTCTGACACCTCCCCTCTCATCTCCGTCTCGTCCCACGGACGTGTCTCATCTGTGTCTTATTCTCCCCGGATGTGTCCTCAGGGGGACTCGAACCCCCGATGCTGACGTGGAAGCCCACATCTCTATCCACTACACCATCCAGCTTCAAACATCTCCTTCACACAGCACCAGAGCATTGGGATCTTCTGGTGGAAGGACGAAAACTCACCAAAGAACAGTTGAGGTGGCAGGACTCCAACCCTGGTCCACCAGGAGCCAAGCCTTCTCTTATCTTGATGAGCTATTTCACCACATCCACAGCAGTTTAAACAATATATATATATATATATATCATCAAACATCTCAAAATTCAACTATAGAGCCCTGAAAGCCCTGGATGGAGGGACGTCCCTGAGAAGCACAGCATACTTTGAATGGTCCAGCCCTCTGGTGCTCATGTGTGGATGTACAACTCTGACTGTCGACAACACCTCATGTCACCTCATCCTCTGAGACACAACTCGTGATTTTTGTCTTTACTGATGACAGATGAGACACTCATCATGGTTACAGATAAAATTCTTTTGATGAAACAAAACACTTGAGCATACTTTAGGGCTTGCTTCACATTTGCACATTAAGAATGAATGCATCATGCCATGTTTGGAGTTGAAAGCTCACATATCTTACCTTGTTTTCAGATCTCTAGCGAGTTCTGAATGATTCTACAACAGATTTTTGGAATAAGACTGCAGGTTTTGCTTTCACAATAAACACTGCAATAATCAAATTAACCACTGAGCCTGTTAAAGATGCTCCTCACAGTGTTGTCTATGTTTCTACAAGCATCAGTTCTGCAGAGGACAACAATGTCGAGAAAAACATTTTCAAAGATGAAATTAGAGAAGAAGAAAATAAACACCAATGACACGGGTCCTTTAAATATCATAAAAGAAGTTTATTTTCTACAAAATAAATTTCATACAGAAAGGCACTCTTTGGAATTTACACTGGACTGTGCTGTGGTCCCTCCACCTCCAGTAAAGTGTTATTTATTTAGTTGTGGAAAAATTCTTCATATGTCTGGGAAAATCAAAAAGCAAGACTGGAACAGGGACCAAGTGTTTATTCTCTGCAGAGAAGGAAGACAGCACACTCTGACCACTGCCAGTGGATCAGAGGACTGCTTCCCTGAAGGACAGGTCACAATGCATTTAATCCTGACCTCCAGGAACACACCCCTCAGTGTGAAAACCATTTGGTCACAATAAAGAAATGTCAGGAGCCGAGCAAGTCTTTACAACTGGTGTCCTGTGAGCAGGGCACTTTGATTAGGATAAAGGACAGATAAAGGAGGTGTGAAGGATCCTAGGAAGGACCTCCACACAGTTCCCATACTTTGATCACTGAAGCTGATACATTTTTATATAGGAAGAGGCTATAACACAAAGATCAGTTAAAAGTAAACACATCTAATGGAAATTTCCAAAACAATTTAAAGTCAAAACGTTTTTAAATGATTATTTAAACTTTTGCAGTCTGACCAAAGTTAAGGCTCCATTTGATGTGGTCGGATACGACCAGGAGTACAAACTCAGGGAGGGGGACCCAAATGAATGACTCTTCACTGGTGAGCAGTGAAATGAAATGATTTGATCAGGAACAAACGCCACTCATAAGGAGGCAGACAGAAGCACAACATAAACCTCTACGAAGCTGACAAACAACCAAAAGGCTCACGAGGAGAAAGACAAAAGATAAACACAAATAGTGGACAGCTGATGGCTGAAGCTTGATCGCAGGCAGACAAAAGCTACAGCCAAAATATCTTTCTGCTCTGAGCTACCGGGTCTCTGTGTTAGCTGCTCCTGGCGTTAGCTGCTACATACCAGCTGGTTCTCGTAGCTGAAGCTGCTCCGCTCCAGGTCTGGGTGACTGACATCGGCTGCTCCTGCCTCTCTCGTCTCTCCAGCGGCTGCAGCTCCTCCACTCGGACAGGAAACTAAACACCAGACAAAGCCGCTCACCGAGCTGAAAGCTTGGACCAGAGCGGCAGAAGGTTGCTAACCTCTGTCGACCTTCTCCTCTGCTCCTCCACAGGCTCTCTCGGTCATGTGACCAAATACGTGACGTCACAAAACAGCGACTTTAGCAGCGCGACGAGAGAGGCAGAAGCCGCTGGTGTCAGGAGCAGCTGACACATCTACCAAGTATCTCAGAGCAGAAAGATATTTTAGCTGTAGGTTTTGAGCATCCTTCCTCTCTGCCTGCGGTCAAGCTTCAGCCATCAGGTGTCCGGTATTTGTGTTTATCTTTTGTCTTTCTCGTGAACCTAACAAACACTATAAGGAGCATCTTTAACAGGCTCTGTGGTGAATTTGATTGGTACAAAATAATTATTGTAAATGTAAAACCTACCCTCTTGTTCCAAAAATCGTTTGTGGAATCATACAAGACTCCCTGGACATCCGACAAGGTAAGATATGTAAGATAAGCTCCAAACAAGTCCTAAAGTGGGCTCAAGTGTTTTGTCTCATCAAAAGAATTTAATTTGTGACCATGATGAGTGTCTCACCTGTTTCAGGACAGACGACAGTCATCAGCTGTGTCTCAGAGGATGAGATGACATGAGGTGTTGTAGACAGTCAGGGTTGTACATCCACACCTGAGCACCAGAGGGCTGGACCATCCAAGGTGTTCAGCACTTCTCAGGGATGTCCATCCAGGATAAGAGAAGGCTTGGCTCCAGATTGGCTACTGGAATTAGGTTTGGGTAAATGACATTGGGATGCTTGCATGCCCAGTGCTGCTCCTTCCTCCACCCCTTTCTCCTCTTTCTACCCCCTCTTCTCCCCCTTCCTCTACACCCTCCTCCTCCACCTCTCCCCTCTACTCCTCCTCCTCCACCTCTCCCCTCTACTCCTCCTCCTGCTGCTCTCCCCCTACACCCTCCTCCACCACCTCCTCTCCCCTCTACCCCCTTCCTCTGCTCTCCCCCTACACCACCTCCTTCCTTCTCTTTCCTCTACTCCTCCTGCTCTCCCCTCTCCTCCTCCTCCCTCTACCCCCTCCTCCTCTCTTCCCTCTACCCCCCTGCTCATCCTCCTCTCCCCCCTCCCTCTGCTCCTCCTCCTCCTGCTCCTCCTCCTGCTCTCCCCCTTCTCCACACCCTCCATCACCTCCTCCCCCTTCCTCTACCCCCTCTGCCCTCTACGCCCTCCTCCTCCTCCCTCCTGATGGGATTTGAACACCAGTCAACCTGAGCTCAAGCCTCGTCTTAACCTGCTGAGCTATTTCTTTGCATGTGTGACTGCTAAAAAAAAAAAAAATCATCTCATACTTCAAAATTGATCGACTAGAGTCCCAGCCCTCTCTCTTCTCCTGCTGAGCTAGTTTTTCACGTGAAAAAGCTGTTCAGAACTAATATTAAGCATCTGTCAATGATAAAAGTCAAATAAATATTTGTAAATGACATTGGGATGCTTGCATGCCCAGTGTTGCTCCTTCCTCTACCCCCTCCTCCTCCCTCCCTTTACACCTCCTCCTCCACCTCCTCACCCTGCTGATCCTCCTTACCCTACCCCTTCTCCTTCCTCCACACCCTCCTCCTCCACACCCTGCTCCTCCTGGTCCTCCTCTCCACCTCTCCCACCTCCTTCCCCTCTGCCCTCTCCTCCTCCTTCACTCCCCTCTACTGCCTCCTCCTCCCCCTCTCTACCCCCCTCGTCCTCTTCCACCCTTCCTCCTCCTTCCTCTATCCCTTCTGCCCTCTACGCCCTCCTCGTGGGATTTGAACACTGGTCAACCTGAGCTCAAGCCTCGTTTTAACCTGCTGAGCTATTTCTTTACATGTGTGACTGCTTAAAAAAAAAAAAATCATCTAATACTTCAAAATTGATCGACTGGAGTCCCAGCCCTCTCTCTTCTCCTGCTGAGCTTGTTTTTCACGTGAAAAAGCTGTTCAGAACTCATATTAAGCATCTAACAATGATAAAAGTCAAATAAATATGTTATTAAAATAAAATATTTTTTGAACACCCTAGTGAGAGTTGAACCCACAGTCTCCACTCAGTAGTCAGGGTCAGTACCCACTACACCATCCAGCTTCAAGCACTCATGTTATCACAGCACCAGAGCATTGGGGCCATTGGGATCTTCTGGTGGAAAGAGGAAAGTTTGCCAAATGACACAGAGAGGCAGGACTGGAACTCATGTCTCCCGGGGTCCCAGCCTTCTCCTTTCCCACTGAGCTATTTCATCTGATGAGCTCCAGAGAGCAGAACCAGCAGACTGATGATGATCAGGACTATGGATGGTTGGACATGCCTGAGAAGTGCTGCACACCTTGGATGGTCCAGCCCTCTGGTGCTCATGTGTGGATGAACAGCCCTGACTGTCTACAACACCTCATGTCACCTCATGTCTATAGAGACCCCCCCCTCGACTGGGTGGGGGGGGCACTTCAAAGAGGATGTCAGAGCGGCTCTACATGCACTTTTTCCACTGTCATTAGATGTCTTCTCCATGGCAGTTTAATTTTTTCGGGGGGTGGGGAGGGGGGGGGGGGGGGGGGGGCATTGTGTATGTGGGGG
>CM055211.1:8202140-8475571 GCA_029224185.1 Karalla daura
TCCACGCTCTTTCTCCGCCGTCTATTAGAAACGAGCTCTCCGCCTCATGGCAAGTCGCTAATCAGCGCAAATTAGAAACCGGTGCGTCTGTGACGTCACTCCGCCACCGCACCCGTGTGCAGTCAGCGCTGAGCTCCACTCTGAAGCCAGACATGAAGGAAACATAAGCTCTTCAGTGAAGAAACAATAAAACTATGTCCTGACAATAACATGAGTAGAAAACAGCGGCTCAACAGTTGTTCCCCCTGGTGTTGTCGCAGAGGACACTCAGACAGACACGACAGTCTGAAACAGTTAGTTTCCCTCTGTAACTTTGCCTGTTAAACACTTGCTCATATTGACCAGGGTTACTGCGCCCCCCCCCCTCCCCCCCCTCCCCCCCTTCCCCCCTCCTCCTCTTACTCCCCCCCTCCTCCTCCTACCCCCCTCTCCTCCTCCTCAGTCAGTCACGGCCTCTAGCTGCCCCCCCCCCCCCACTTCCTCTGCAGTCAGGATCGTTTCCTTCATGGAGCTAAATCAGCCAGTATCATAGTGGGATCAACATGCACCCCCCCCCCCCCCCGCCGTTGGCCCAGGTGGAGTGAATGATGCACGTGTCTGGTATAGAGGGGAGGAGGAGGGGGAGAGGGAGTAGGAGGAGATGGAGCGGGGAGAGGGAGGAAGAGGAGGAGGGGGGAGAGGGAGTAGGAGGAGGAGGGGAGAGAGGAAGGAGGAGGAGAAGGGGGAGGAGAGGGAGTAGGAGGAGGAGGAGGGGGATAGAGGGAGGAGGAGGAGGAGGGGGGTGTGGCTCGGGTAGGGGGGGGCAGCTAGAGGCTGTGACTGACTGAGGAGGAGGAGGAGGGGGGAGATGGAGTAAGAGGAGGAGGAGGAGAAGGGGGGGGAGTAGGAGAATGAGGGGGGGAGAGGGAGTAGGAGGAGGAGGAGGAGGCGGGAGAGGGAGTAAGAGGAGGAGGGGAAGAGGAAGGAGGAGGAGGGGGGAGAGGGAGTAATAGGAGGAGGAGGAGGGGGGAGAGGGAGTAGGAGGAGGAGGAGAGAGGGAGGAGAAGGAGGAGGGGCTCGGGTAGGGGGGGCAGCTAGAGGCCGTGACTGACTGAGGAGGAGGAGGAGGGGGGGAGAGGGAGTAATAGGAGGAGGAGGAGGGGGGAGAGGGAGTAGGAGGAGGAGGAGGGGGAGAGAGGGAGGAGGAGGAGAGGGGGCGGCTCTGGTAGGGGGAGGCAGCTGGAGGCCGTGACTGACTGAGGAGGAGGACGAGGGGGAGAGGGAGTAAGAGGAGGAGGGGGGGGGGGCGAGCAGGGGGGGAGTAGGAGAATGAGGGGGGAGAGAGAGGAGGAGGAGGCGGGAGAGGGGAGTAAGAGGAGGAGGAGGGGGAGAGGAAGGAGGAGGAGGGGGAGAGGGAGTAGGAGGAAGAGGAGGGGGAGAGAGGGAGGAGGAGGAGGAGGGGGCGGTTCGGGTGGGAGGGCGGTAGCTAGAGGCCGTGACTGACTGAGGAGGAGGAGGAGGGGGGAGAGGGAGTAAGAGGAGGAGGAGGAGGAGGGGGGAGAGGGAGTAAGAGGAGGAGGAGGGGGAGAGGAAGGAGGAGGAGGGGGGAGAGGGAGGGAGGAGGAGGATGGTGTCTCTGAGCCTCCTCCACGCTCTTTCTTCATCGTCCAATAGAAACGAGCTCACCGGCCTCATGACTGGCGTCGGAGAGAGCAAATTAGAAACCGGTGCGTCTGTGACGTCACTTCCGGGGGTCGACCAATGAGATCGCTCCATGCGGCCGCCACACCTGTGCGCAATCAGCGCTGGGCGGTGTCCGGAAGTCTCATAAGCCTGGGAACGGCAGAGCTCCGCTCTTTAGCCTCGGGAGGACTCGTCGGAGCGGACGTGAGACGCGTGTGAGCAGGTAAGCTGCAACTTCTCCGGGACTGTGTGTGTGTTTGGTGTCTTTATTCAGGGTGAAGCAGCCTCCTCTCCCTCTTCCTCCTTCTACCTGGGCTCCGTGAGCGGTCTGCGGCACAGACCAGCTCCGGGTCTGTGGTCTGAGTGGAGTTTTAGACCAAAGGAACGCTAGATTGTGCAGCTATGGCTAGGACACGTGGCAGAGCGTTTAGTGAGCGCGTGCTACTTGTGGAGGCTGTTGAGAGGAGCAGAGTTTGACCAACTTCAACTTTACTTGTTTTAAGTGCCTTTCAGTGCAGCTGTTATCTCAGGGCACTTTACAAAGAGAGCAACAATGTGAGCATAGTGAAAAACCCCTGTCCTTAGGCTGGATCCTTTATTTCAGTGTAGCCAGCCGCCTCCATTTAACCTCAAGTCTTGTGTAAAAGATCATTTTCTCCATTGTGGCTGGTTTCTGAGTGCTTTTGACTCATCTTTTAACCTTTACTACTCAGTAGCCACTAGAAGGTAAATGTTAGGTATTGTGAATGTATTCATTGAATGTGATGTGTTCTAGGTTGTAGTACTGATCTGTGGCTTTTGTAACCTCTGCTGCTGTCAGTTAATTTGTTGTAGTTCAATAAAAGATCATTTTCCCCATTGTGGCTGGTTTCTGAGTGCTTTATTTAGTGATGGCCTCATCTTGTGACCTTTTTAACCTTTACTACTAATGTTGTAACTTTTAGTACTCAGTAAAGGTAAATGTTAGGTTTTATTGTGTTCATTGAGTGTTAAATGTGTTTTGTAATGCTTTTGAACACTTGTGATGTTTAATAAAATGTTGAAATTGATTTGGTGTCTTGTTGTTTGTGTTGTCTTCATTTTCTGCCTTTTTGGCCTAGAATTTCAGTTTTCTGACTTAGAAAAATTTCCTGCTTTCCTTTATTCTGTACTTAGTAATTTTCCCCCCTTGTTTTCCTGCCTTCCTTCTCTTCTAATTTTTTTTCCTTCCTTTATTGGCACTATAAATAGGGGGTTCTTTGCTGTCCAAATCCCCTATAGGAGAAATTTTCCCAAGTGCCACCTTGTTTTTGAAAAAAAATTTGAACCAAGTGTAGTATGTTATGAAATGTTGATGAACTTTGAATAAAGCCAGTACAAATGAAACTTGAAATTTTTTATTGAAAAAAGCACAGCAATGAAAATACAAACATTACAAGCAACAAAAGCACAATGAAAACATTACACAAACAGAAAAACAAGCACAATGAAACATACAACAAAAGCACATTACAAGCAACAGAAGTACAGCAAAAGCAAGGAACACAGCACAAATGACATTAAAAATGTCAAAAAAAAACAACACTGAAGCGAAAGAGGAGGCTTCAGTATTGTTTTTTTATTCTACAAAATTGAGACTAATAAAAAGGCGTCGGTAATCTCCAATAAGTATTGTCACTTTAGAAAGTGCAATACAGATTACCGCGCAGTCTCAAAATTAAGGGTTTCCAATTGATAAAAGCTTTAGTGTCTCCAATCAAAAATTTAAGAGTCCAATTTTAGAGATTCCAATTGAGAGTTTTAGAGTTTCCAATTGAAGTCACAACTCTAACTGGAGATGCTGACCACTGGAGATGCTGAGATGCTGGACCACTGGAGATGCTGGAGATGCTGGAGATGCTGGAGATGCTGGACCACTGGAGATGCTGGAGATGCTGGACCACTGGAGAAGCTCCCAGGAAGATGTCTGCTCCAGCTCCGCAGCCTGAAGGCCTCGCTGCTCCACCTGGACACAGAAACACTGTTAGAACATCGAGTTGGAAAAACAATGCTACTAAAAGCTAAATGAACAAATAAGGCTCAATTGAATTAAAGTAAAAAATAAAAAAGTAATAAAAATTCCAAAAACTTGATTGCAGTTTAGCAGCAATGTGAATGAACACATTCACAAAGCTGAATGAACAAATAAGGCTCAATTAAGTCTCAAAGGAAAAAGTGAAGAATAAAGAAAAAGCAGAGTAAAAATAAAATAAACTACTTAATTGCAGCTTAGCTGCAATGCGTTAGAAATCCATAAAACGTTAATACGTTTCTCCTGATTAAACGCAGGGTCTGAAACTACAAACTACTACAAAGTCTATAAAGTCTGTCCGATAAGAGTTCAACCTGAGCCATTAATGAAATGGCGAGGAGGCAGAAAGTGGCAGGAGCACCTGTAAAGACAGGCGAGCTGAGCTGACCACCTAGACTGAACAAACCTGCAGAGAACTGGAAGATAAATGCGGTAAAAACACGAGCTACGCTGCGAACAAAGCTGTGGGAGCGGAGCTCCACCACAGCGAGCTGCTGCAGAAAACTAAGCTACTGAAAACAGGAGAAACTGCTTCAAAGTGAAGCAGAGCTGCTAGAAAACGCCTCAGAGTCGACTACAAAGCTGCTAGCTTAACTTAGCAGCCTCGAGTTAGCGACGCTGCACGTAGCAAGGCCAAACTCAGCAACACTAACCTCAACGAGGCTAAAACCTAGAGCTCCGCGGATACGTACCTCCTCCACCGGCTCCTGGGTCCAAATGGGCGATCGCTGACTCCAGGAGCTCTTTATACTGCCTCCATTAATCAGTGACAGCCGTGGCAGAGGGAGGAGGCAGACGGAGGAGGAGGAGGGGGAAGAGGAGGAGGAGGAGGTCTCTAACTGGGTCAGAGAGCGCAAATTAGAAACCGGTGCGTCTGTGACGTCACTCCGCCACCGCACCCGTGTGCAGTCAGCGCTGAGCTCCACTCTGAAGCCAGACATGAAGGAAACATAAGCTCTTCAGTGAAGAAACAATAAAACTATGTCCTGACAATAACATGAGTAGAAAACAGCGGCTCAACAGTTGTTCCCCCTGGTGTTGTAGCAGAGGACACTCAGACAGACACGACACTCTGAAACTGTTCGTTTCCCTCTGTAACTTTGCCTGTTAAACACTTGCTCATATTGACCAGGGTTACTGGTAGGTTACTGGTAGGTTACTGGTAGGTCCGGTAGGTCCTAAAGTATGCTCAAGGGTTTTGTTGCATTTCTCTCCTTAAATATCTGTTGACTACTTCTACTCACTCCTGTTCCCAGCAGGAGCCTAAACAGAGCGTGACTTGGCATTTTGCTGCATTTCATGCTGCCATACCCACACACTCCATGCAGCACATTCCTAACGTGCTGATAAGGATGTGTAACCAGCCCAGGGTCATGGCTGATCGAGCTGCAGCCAGGGAGAGATAAGGGACGCTTCACTGCATGGTACCAGGTGCAGGAATGACTCAGACTTTGTGGTTTTTGGTCAGCACTCTTTCTTGTCTTTTTACTTTTCTTTTTTTAGCTGATTTTTACTCACCACCACACAGCTGAAAGGCCCCACCCACTCTGTAGAGCTTCTGATTCGTCAGCGGCCCTGCACAGATGACAACAAATCCACCTATGACGATGCCTGACAAGCCTGTGACCAGGAAGATGCTCCAGAAAGTTCTGAAAACTGAGAGAGGAGGAGAATGAGGAGGGATCAGATGTATGGATATGTAACAGGGAGGATCATCGATGGAGAATAATACCAACCAATGGCAGGTTCATCCTCATACAGCTCTGCAGGTTCGACCCATGACCTCATTGGCCCGTTGACAGGAAATGGGAAGAGGAAGGCGACCTGGCACAGTTTAGACAGAGGCTGATTGGCTGCAGAGAAGGAGAAGCTGATGAAACCGCTGTTTTTTGTCTTTCTTTTAAATTGTTTGTGAACGTGGGATGCTCTTACTGATCCAGAGATCCCACACAGAGAAGTCCTCTGACTGAGCTGTGAAGGAGCAGCGCCAGAACAAACCCTCGTGGAAGATCTTCACACTGTCAGGAGCCTGAGGAACCAGAATCTAATCATCATCATGTTCCTTTTCCATCAGCTTCAATGATCAGTCTCAGATCACACGATGAAACCTGCCATGCGGAAAATCGTCCACCAGATGGCAGTAACGATCACATGGGGTAAACACCAGAGCTAAATCTGGCCAATCCACTCCCAGGCCTCGTGTTCGTCAGTCTCTGTCTGGAAACACTCAGTTTTACTTCAAAGGGTAAATATCTCGTCTTTGATAGTGTGTGGAGATCTTCTTATGGACTTCTTAAACAGGAAGGAAGCATTTGAAGCTTTCAGCCAATGAGTATTGCTATGTATTTATAATGCATGTCTGTTTTTGTTCAGATAATGTTTGGAATTAATGAACACAGATTAAACATACCAAGTCATTTGTGGAAAACACGACAATCAACCAAGGTGAGTTAGTGTGGAAAACGCCACCTTTCCCATGTCTTAAGCTGGCCTGCGTGCATGTGTGGGTGTGCCTGGTGCAGGTACCTGGCCAGTCCGCCCTCCCTGCCCCCCCTCCTCCTGGGAGCGGCTGCAGGACTCTGCAGCCAGCAGCCAGTACTCGGTCCCACAGGAGAGCAGCGTGAAGAGGAAGCCCGCAGCCCCGAAGAACAGAGCGAGGAAGAGCAGCACCTTCAGCCTCTCAGCTGGAGACATGACTGCTCACCACTCAGGATCTCATGCTCAGAAACCGCCACCAGTTCTCCTCTGCTCAGCACACGTGCGCGCGCACACGCACACACACACAGACCCTCTGTTGGGGTGCAACAAGTGGCTCCATGGAAATAAACTGAGGGTCACGTGCTCCAGGGGGATACGGTTACTCACAGAAATAGAGCTTCTGTTTGCAGAACCTGTGGCATTCACTCAAAGCCACAGGATAATCGTGTCATTTTAGACTTGGAAAAACAAGAGCTCACACATGTAGAAATATCTCCTTGGCATTTATTGGAATGCCGGCATTGAAATCCAGATTTGGTACAGTACAAGGCTAATCCAGTATAACTGAGATCTAGGCAACAGTGATGGTCCAACAACAGTCATTCAAACTGCATGTTCATATATTAATACGACTTTTTTTTCTTACTTTCGAGACAATTTTGTCAAAGAGATGAGACATTAATACAAAGAAAGAGAATAAAAAGGTGAAAGGAAAGCACAGACGATGAGTCTCCAGGGAGAGAAATCCTCGTTTGAACACACTCGGAACATTTGCATTCAGACAGATATTCCAGCCCGGGACCGCATGACATCTCGGAAATGAAAAGTAGAAATAAAAAATTAAAAAAAAAAGACAATCAGGAATGGTCAGCATGTGTGGTGATTGCATGTTGGCACCTTTTTGATGACTCGATGATACAGTCAGAGGTGGAGCTGAGTGCGTCGCGTTTCCTGGAGCATCGTTTTGTTTCATTTCATTTTTTTTTGTTTAAGCATAGAACACATCGAAGAACCCGACCCATATACAGAGAGGTGCATTTACACAGGACTCATGATGATTAATTACATATTACAACCCTGTGAGCGTATTAGAAGTACAGATACGAGGCACGCAGAAATGAAAGATTCGATCACCTATTATTACCCTACTAGCAGTAAACGTTGTGTTGGAGCATCCTTTGGGCTGAGTCACCTCTCTCCTCTAGTTTGCGAGGACGCTGCTGCTCGCCGGGCAGTTTGTTTGGTCCACCGTCGCTCCGTCTCCATCCACAGCTCTGTCCGAGCACCCGTGCAAAGGCTGGTGGGACTCCTGCAGCGTGAGGTCTTGTGGCGCTCCGTCCGTTTCCTCCTTGGCCTCCCCCCCCTCCCGCCCCCGTCCTCCCCCACGCCTAGGACATGACCCCGAATACTGGGTTGTGGCGGCAGATGCTCGGCCCGATCTCCTCGTAGTCTTTCTTGGTGTGGCACACTTGGTAAAATTCAGGCTGGAGAGGCGAGGAAAGAAGAGGCAAGTTACACTTTGGAACAAATATTCAATTTAGTCAAAATTACACAGTGCTTCAACAGTGAATCTGGTGGATTTGAACCTCCCAGAGGGATGGATGAAGTTTGTCAATAAAGCCGCTTTAATACTCACAGTGGACGCCAGCATTGATCCTCCGAACCAGACCGCGTACCTCTGCATGTGGTGGGTGATGACCTGCACATCGATGGGCTTGGGCTGCAAAACGAGAGCGACAGCAAGGAGAAAATCACACATCCTGCTGTGATCACATACAGCTGCTATTCACTGAGGAGGAGGAAGACGTGAAATGAAAGCTCCTTCCTCTTTGCTCACCTTCAGTTTGCCTCCGCTCAGCTCTTCGCTCATTTTCAGTCGTGCGTCCACGGTCCTCTTCAGGTCCCTCTGCAGGCGCCGGCCGAAGTCCCTGAACATGGTGGAGCCTCCGGACAGCACGATGTTCTGCAGCATGAAGACCAAAGGTGAATCAGTCTGAGAAAGCAGGCCAGGCAGGCCGGACCGGACCAGGCCAGGGTGTGTGTGTGTGTGTGTGTGTGTGTGTGTGTACCTTGTAGAGCGGGCGGCGGACGTCGATGGGACAGTTCTGGATGACCTCGTCCACCACCTCTGAGATGGGCTGAGTGAAGTCTGGGTTGGCGAACTAGAGCAGACGGAACAGAGCAGATGAGGATTCAGGAAGGAGCTTCCAGAGCAGACGTTGCCCCCCCCCCTCAGAGCAGCGACCGCTCTCACCTCGGGGTGGAAGAAGATCTCGGGGCCCAGGAAGCGCTCGTAGCCCACGTCGATGGTGAACTCCTTCTTGGTGATGGCGTTGATGCCCGTGTACTGTTTGATCCACTTGGAGCCGTCTGTGTCGTACTTGTTGAACTCCTTGACCAGGTCGGGACAGACGTAGCTGAACCGCTCCTGAAACAACACACAGCATACGGACGTCCTGTCAGTGGAGCAGAAGACGTTCAGCTCTCACTCCTGAGAACCTGCTGCTGGGTTTCTATCGCTTATTGTGTTTATTTCCCAGTGAGGCACATGTTATATATATTTATTACTGCACACATCTGTAGTCCCTGAGGCAGCTGTGAAGTTCAGCACATTAATGAGTGAAGAAAGCAGAGTTTCAGATGGTGATTAAGATGCATTGCTGTTTGTTGCTACACTGCCATCTAGTGGCCAAATGGAGAAAGTGCAAGCACATCCTGTTTCTGCACATTCTCACACTTTAGACTGAGCCGGGCTGAGGTGTCAAATCTGACCAGAGTGTGAGAGCACTCATATAGCCATTACTCACACAGCTATTACAGTCACTGGCACTATTTATATAAGAGCTTCCCAGCAGACTCCTTTAGCATGGGCTGGATGGGACACTGACCTTGACGGCTTTGGCTGTCTCCAGGGACTGCTCCGGGGGGATGCCCACCTCCCGCTCCCTCAGCAGCTGCTGGGTGAAGTACGTGATGTCCCGGCCGGCGATGGGGATGTGCTTAATGCAGCTGCCGATGACGTAGCCTTCAGCCTGGGGTACGAACAGAAGCCGATCAGAGCTGGGAGAGCGTGACTAACGAGGAGGAGGAGGGGAGGAGGAAGAGCAGCGCTCACCACTGGGATGACGTGTGTGACTCCGTCCCCGCTGTCGATCACCGTGCCCGTCAGCGTGCGCTCTCCCACCTGTCTGGACGTCCAGGAGGCAGCCAGCGCCAGGACGGCCTGCAGCAACAAGCACAGAAACAACCAGACACAGGACTCAGTGACGCAACCCAGATGAAAACAGCTGCAGCCACATTTAGAGGATCGGATGATGACGACGCAGCAGCAGCAGCTAAATAAAGACAGCAGCAGACGGTGAAAAGAGGAAGTGAAAAGAAACATTTCCTCACTGAAACTCTGAGAGGAAACAACAGTTTAATCTGTAATTTTCCATGTTTCAAATGCTCTCCTAATGCCTGGGTCTGTTGTGAAAGGTACCTGAACAGCGATGTAGAGGCCTGGGACGTTGAAGGACTCGAACATGATCTCTGCTGTGTACTCTCTGTTTTCTGGTGTGTTGAGGGGGGGTTCTGTCTGGAGGGAGACACACACACACACAACTGGTGTGAATACAAACACGTGACCCTTTATTTTCCTCATCTAGTGACGTTCAAGGGTCTGTGCATCCAGACAGCATCCAATGATGCTGTAACTCAGCTCTCACCAAAAGGAAGTAGTGGTCTTCAGGTTCTGCCCGCAGATACTTGAAGATGACCTGCTCCATGAATCTCTCCATCAGGTCCCAGTCTTCCACGATGCCGTGACGGATGGGCCACTGGGAGAGAAGAGGAGAGAAAGACGTGAGTCTCATCTTAAACAGAATCAGATAAATCTCTGCTTCCCCACTGACCTTTGTTGCATACGATGGTTTGTCGATGGCTTCGTCCCCGATGTAGAAGTCCAGGTCGTCGACGCCCCTCATCATCCTGCGCTGGGCCTGGTCTCCCACCTTGGCAGATTCTTTGATGGCGATACCTGGACAGCAGTCACCACCGTGAGCACAATCCAAAAACAGAAACTCACTATGTAAACACATACAAAAAGACAGAGGAAGGAAGGCATTCTTTTCTTTGTCAACATATTTTTACATCTTTCAGGACTTTTTTCTATTTGTACTGGGGTCTTTAAACCCTGCAGATCTTTGACATTTCTCTCACTGGCCTGTGGGGAAACAGGAAGGTGACTTGAAACTGTCATCGTATTGCAAATCAAAGAGGAAGTCACCTTACTTGACTTCCACCACATGCACAGTTCAGTGTTGGAAAAAAATAACTTTCTACAACTGTAATGCAAACATGCATTGTATATATGTATGTGATATTAATCACAAATGCATCGAATGATGTTATCAGACTGACTGACAGGTGTTTGTTTTCATGTACTTACATGATGGCATAATAAACTGAGGTTCTGTGTTGCCTGCATAACCAAGCTTTGTGTACCTGTAGAAGAGGGAGCAACGTGAGGACAAAGGTTTACACGCTGTGACATTTGCAGGAAATAACAAGAGGATAGATAAATGAGTAAGAGCCAAAACATTCAGGATGAAGTGATTTCTGTTTCAGGGGTTGTCCAGGAAGTGCTGTTAGCCTCCGAGGCTACCAGCTGCTAGCTGCACTAATAAATCTGAACAGAAGAGTTCGATCGGACAGAATCTGAGTCCAGGCAGCTCCGGGGTCGAGCTGTGGGTTAAAGCCGGGCTGAGATTGCAGTCTGACGGCTGGAGCAGGCTGAGGTGTGGCTCAGCTGCGTTAGCTTCACTACTGGGCGTTAATGGGAGCAGGCTAATGCTAACTAGCAGCGGCTGCTACACACTCACCCTGTGCCACAGTCCACGACACAAGCCGGCAGCCGACCACCCATGTTCGCTCCGCGGGAGTCCGTCTATAGGCAGAGGAGTGAGGAGCCCGGGCCGAGGGGACGTATCGATCACCAACTGCTTCGATCCCCGCAGACTGAAGGGAGGAGTAGCTGCCACCGAGCGATCCGGGAGCGCTTCCGGGTTCTGCTGGAATTTCTTCTAGTGCAGAGTCAGCAGCTTCACGAGCGCCACACCGACCCCAGAGGACACGAGAGGTACTGCAACTCTTTCAATTATTTTATTATGGAGGCCAAAAATCACATTAAAAGGTCCTCTCTGAAGAAATATCCTTTTATTTCGGTTTTGTTCTTTCAATCAGGCTCAAGTCATTTTCTTCTGTATTATGCACAACTATAAAATAATTAGAGATTATAGAGAATTAGAGATAGACAGGAAACACAACACAACATTTTTAAGTCTTTCTGAGGATTTATTTTTTCAGTGTATATGCATGCGTGCATATGCAGCCTGTGTTTGTGATGTCAATACACATTTTTATTCACACATACGACATACAAACCACAAATAAAATCTCTTTTGGGTCAGTGTCCGGCACAATGCTGCACTGCCTGCAGTCCTTTGTAATGATATTGTTCCTTCTTCAGAGGTTTTTCCACCGAGCAAAAAATAGCAACCAACCTCATCCCACTGAAGCGACTTCATCAGATGATATCAGTGATTTAGGTGCTATCAAAGCCCAGGACAAAATGCTCCTCACCCAGGCCAGCTGCACCGAGGCCCACTGATAAAGACGATATATATGAGCAGCAGGGAGCTCCAGGGCTCTATTCTGGCTCCAGAGCTCCTTCCACATTAGAGCCAATCCCGGAGCTGGAGAACATTGGTCCTTTGTCCTCAGGCAGACTCATCACTCACACCAGAGTCTTTTCAGCACCAGCCTCCCCTTGAAAAGCCCTTGGCCTCGCTGCTCCTGATAGAAGCAGCCCTCGTCTCCTGGCCGTGAAGCCAGGCCACTTGATGGAAAATCTCTATCAGGAACGGCGGCTGAAACTATTTGTTTCGACCTGGCGCCGCGGTTCACCGGGAGGTGACTCGAGAAAGAAGAAACGATTGTTGGTCTTTTGTGCTTTGTTTTTGTGCAGCTGAGCAACATCATCACAATGTGAACAGGCCTTATTTGTAACGTCCTTATCGGAGTAAAATTTAGAGATAAAGCAAAAGAAATCTCATTTTTAAGAAGAAATAATATGAAAGAGACTATAAAATGTAATTTGATCTTATCTAATCCGGCCCCAGACCTTTGAATCGCCCACACAGATCAGGTCTGTAAATGATTTAAACAGGTTTGTTCTGGGGCACGTTAAAGGGAGACGGTGGAACTTTTGCAAGTTAAAATGTCTCTGCACACATTTGAGGACATCTGAAGAAACTTCATGTCTCACCAGCATGTTCCTCTTTGGAGCTCATCAAACAGAGACGTGTGGTTTGCTGCAGACGCCTCAGGCTGCTGTGTGTTGCTGCTCTGAGTACAACAGCACGCTCTGCCTGGTCTGGGACGGAGTGTAAACATGCAGACAGACCTGTGGCGTGGTTGGACGGTGCTGCGCCGCTCCTCCGTAGATTCCACTGTTTACTTATCTTTATTGCTGCTTCTCGCTGGAATGGAGGTCTGTATTCTCCCTGCTGGCTCATCAGATTTGTTGAATCGTTGCAGCTGCGCTTTCCTCAGGCCTCATCTTGTCTCATGTATAATACGTCTAATGGAGTCTGTAATTTTAATTCAGCCATCGAGTCGATAGCAGAAACGGCTGCATTGATGCTCGCCTGCATGAAGAACAGTAGGGACGAGCTCAGATTGATGAGAGCGATAGGCAGCGTGCGGCTGGAGTGTGTAATTGACCCTCTGGAGGCTCTGGACGCGTGTGTCCTGTTAGTCCCGCCATGCAAACACGCTGCCGCCCACGGCCCAGCAGGCCGATCGTTTCCCACTGGTTTCCAGTCCTCCCAGCCTGCCCCGGCCGAGCCCAGGAGCCCGGGTCCCTCGTCAACTCCAGTATTTCCGCCGGAGTGTAATGCCACTGTGTTTGCGTGGCCGTCATTAGAGCCAGCCAGAGGTGCGCCTTATTATTTTTAATAATCTCCTCTTTTTGCTGCTGCGTAATCCCCGGAGATCTGCGGTCGGCACTTTCCCCTCCTCGCTCGCCCGTCCTGACTCCTTCCTCCTCCTAATGATGCTCCGCCACACAGTCCCCCCCCCCCCCCCCACTGCTGAGGCCTGGCTGCTAACAGGCCCACGCTGTAGGATGATGTGTCGCCTGCTTCTCTTTGCTGCAACTTTTTAACTGGCGCCTGTAGGATTCATCCAGCCATCCTCCTCCTCCTCCTCCTCCTCCTCCTCTTTGGAATAAGCTCAATTTCACAACACGCACATACGTATCCTCCACATTTGTCGACTCATCTGCATGTAAAGGATCTGCTGCTGATTACGCCCGATCTACATTCTGACAAAAAGCTTCATCTTCTCTTTCATACGAGCCTTTCTATCGGTTTCACTGGGGGGCCCGAGGTACTGAGAAATGCAGACACTTCGAAAAGAACAGAGAGACTCTCCTCTTTCATCCCAGCGTAAGAAATGCACTGCTAAAATAAATATACATGTCCACGCTCGCTGGCGGAAAGACTCAGAGGTTGCACCAAGAACAGAGTAATCAATAGGTGAGTGATTGCAACGGTTCCTCGCTGAAATAATTTGATTTCACTAATTTAATAAACACGCACACAGCTTTGTGAAGGTTACAAACGCAGGCGGAGCGTTCAGGCCTCAGCCTCCTCCCGTCCATCACCTGCAGAGGTCGATCTCATCTTCCCAGAGGAAAGAAGTCGACTCCTTCTCCCAAACCCGCCCGGCGCTCCTTATCTGAGGAGACGAGAACGTGGGGGCTGGAAATGCGGAAAACGTTTTTCTTTCTTTCTTGGCTCTAAAACAAACAGTGACAGAGGAGCTCGTCACCTGAACCCTACGGGAACTCTCTGCGTCTCTCTGAGGGTTTTCACAGATCTTGTAATTCCTGGAGAAAGCAGCGATTACGCAGGCTGGCTCCTCAGACGGACCTAATGTGGCGCTAATTACCGCACTGGGAAAATGGAGAACGTTTCATTGGGACGCCTCCCACATTAATTAATTCTAATTAATTACCGACATCGTGGAGAGTCTGGGAGTTCGAGCGCAGCTGGGAAAACTCCCTGAAAGGAAGAGAGAATTGTGAGAAACGCAGACGTATGTGGGTAACAAAGCCCCCGATAACAGCTGAATAATTCATGGATGTTTGCTTTTTAAGGTTCCCACTCGACGAGAGGTGGAGGGAGCGACCAGACAAAAAGAATCTCTTTAATGAAGCGAGATGTCGGCGGGCAGAAGCTGGTTCAGAGTCAACGTTTATTTACAGCACGTCAGCAGAACACGGCGGCACCAGGCGGAGCAGAAGAGAAAACACGTGTCAGGCGATGTGGAAACTTTCCTCTCGCTCTGAAAGTCTCGTTACTGTTGCAGGCACATCCATCACACACTAACTCAGGTCTAACACTGTACAGGTACGGAAAAGAGCAGAAGAACTGAACAACAGTGTTGTAGAAGCAGTGGAATAGCAGGGATGCTTTTTCCAAAATGACCCTTGAGGCGTCTTCAGATTTGATCCTTAATGGAGAGAAACTCAAAGGGAAACGTGTCTGACTTCACCTGAAGCGTTCTGCTTTTACTCTGATGCTGCACACAAATCACACTGATTTAGCGAAGGAATATGTAGGATAAATAACGTGATACCACTAACGATAAAAGATGAATAAGCGACAATTGATGCCAATTAATACTGTGATATTCACATATAGATGAAGGAAAAGACCTCGGCACTGGTCGGATTAGTAAGATCCTCCTTTAAAGTGCAGATGAACGTGTGTTTTTCAGACAGACGGGCTCAAAGCAGCCAGGAGACAAAGCGCATGAAATAAAAAGCCTGGAGGAGTCGTTGCTCCACCATGACTTCCAGCAGCAGCATTTACAGCGTGTAATAACCAGAAAATAACTTCAGAGCAGGTTCTCCTTCTCTAAACGCTCCACTTCACACAAAGCTAAGAAGCTGCGGCCTGGATGGTCCTTCAAGAGCGGAGAAAGAAAAGAAGACGTCTCAGAAAGCTTCCACCCCGCTCTCCCAGTGTCATTCTCAGTGATAACAGGGTCGGTTGTTTCTAGAGACGGGGCAGATAGAGACTCTCCCCCTGATCACAGCGTACCATATGAACCTGAAAAAGGACACGAAACGTCTTCGAAATAAAACCTCCTCAGACAGCGATTACACTGGTCACACATCAAGCTCTGTCTGCGGTTATCACTGGGGGGCGTTCATAGATAGATCGAGTTTAATTCTTTGCTTCTGTGATACACTGTCAGGAGGAGGAGGAGTACGAGGGGAGACTTGTGGGAGGAGGAGGGAGGAGGCGAGAAGGACCCGACCTGAACCTCCGACCCCTGAAGATGCTCATTACCGCTGTCAGCCTCCTCCTTCCAAAAGTGCAAACACGTTTCTCCTGCTTTGCTGAATTTGCAAGGACAACCTGATTTGCTCTGACTCACACACACACACTTACACACACACACTCACACACACACACACACACTCACACACACACTCACACACACACACACACACACACAGTCACACACACACTCACACACACACACTCGTGACATCTGTTTACACCCTGGTTTAACCAGATCTAGCAGAGTATGTACAGCCGAGGGGAGCGTGTGTGTCTACGTGAGGGGGAGGAGCAGTGGGAGGAGGCTCAGGAGGAGCAGCCGGGCGGCCCCCCCGCAGGAGGAGGCGGCGGCGGCGGAGGGCACCGGCCTCTTCCTGCGGGGGCCGTTGCAGAGCGGCGTGCTGCAGCAGGTGATGCAGACGGAGTTGAGGCGGCCGGTGCAGAACTGCTGGTACCCGGAGGAGGCGATGAGGCAGGCCCCCGAGGAGGCGCACGACTTCCTGTAGTGGATCCCTGCGAATAAAGAGAACACAAACAATAGAAAACACAGCGACTGGTCACGGAACATCTGATTTCTCCCCTGATGTAAGTGGGTTAGCGAGGGAAGATGGAACATGCGTATCAGAGCTGTGTGCTGGGCTCTTATTGCTCTGCGGGGTGATGGAGCTATTGACTTCCTGTCTGCTCTGATTAAATGATGTTTACCACAACTGTTTGTATGTTTGTGTGAAGCAGGAAAAACTCATCTTCCGCTGAACTTTTTATTGCGCTCCGGAGCCGCAGACTCCCTGATCGGATGACGCGTCTCCATCTGCCGCTGTGTTGTTCCAGCAGGTGTTTTATCACTGATGTTGCTTTCTTATTGAGTTATTTATCTTTTACACATGCAAAGAGAAAAAAAGCTTTCCAATTCAGCGGCCCCGGGCCGGAGCGTCGTGCTATCTGAAAAGTCTCTTTATTGATGGTAGATGGAGAGGAGATAGACTGAGCCCGGGCCGTTTGTCATATCGCTGCACTCTGCTCCCACGTCTGCAGGCGAAGCAGAAAATTAACATCTGCAGCCCCCGACTCAGAGTCCCGCTCAAGGACGGCCCCGACCGGTGCAGCCGCAGGCGGCCCGGCCTCACACACCTCCAATTACACGACCGCCATGTCTGGAACCGCCGGCCACCTGCTCGCCGTCCTCGCCAGACACAATCACGCAGCGAGATCTCACAGTTTACCAGGCCGAGCGCCTCCGTCCCCTGCAGACACACTACGCCTCGCCCGCGCTGATACGATCCAGGGAGCACGCATTTCAGGAGGAGACGGTGGAGATGAGAGGGGTTAGGACTCAGTTTTCATCTGCTCCTGTGATTCCCGGGAAACAGTGGGAAGCACAGGAGCCGGTTCTGACCCCGAGCGGCTCGGGACGACGAGGATTCAGAGGATTTTCCGTCTCATTTGTCGCTTTGAATCCAGGAGGAGACGACGGGAACAAACACCAGAGCTGCTCTATTGTTCTCAGATAAATGTCACAGAGAACGTCTTGTTTACAGGCCCGACCAAGCCGAGGCTGAGCATTTACGGTGATATTCTGAGAACTATTCAGGCTTCCCTCTCTCGTCTGACGGGCAGAGGCGCCTCAGATAATATATACACGTTTTAAAGAGCCCGAGCCGACCTCTCTTTGTCCTTCTCCTCTAAAGTTTGAAAGATGCATTTATTTTTCAGCCTTCAGCAGCCCTCGCCCGAAAATGAGTTTGACAAAAATAATCCTTTGCGCCCGGTTCCACGCTCAGACCTGTCACCAGACGTCTCTCAGACGGTCTCTTACCGTCGTGCTTGACCAGCACCTCCTTCTGGCACATGTCCTGCACGTTGACCGTGCAGTTGACGATGAACTCGGGCGTGGAGCAGTCGTTCTGCTTCATCTCTTCACACTGGTAGCACTGGATCTGAAGGGCATCTCCTGCAGCGGGACACAGAGTTCAGACAACACCCCCAGCACCACCGCAGCCTCGGGATGAATCCACAAACCAAGCAAATCGTCTGCGTTTATTCTGCCCTGTCGGGGAATGTGCAGAGCTCACACTTTGCTTCAACATTTTGCTTCAACACGTTGGAAAATCCAGCCTAATCTGCTGCATCTCCTGCTGCAAAAGCAGAGAAATCTTCTCTGAGTCGGAGTGGAATTAAACTCCTTAAAGTTTTAAACACCTGAGATGACTCACTCCTTCACACCTCCCCCTGCACTCCTCCGTCTAGTCTATTCCCTGTGCCCTGCGCGCCGTCCTCACATTATTTTCACCTTCTGTTTGGTGTGCGACCTGCGAGTCACATTCTCATGCACCGTCCTCGTTCAGGCTCCTGCTCGCCCTGCTTTGTGCGAGCGCCTTTGATGGCGACTCCAGAACAGGACGAAGGTCTGTCCGTGTCATCTTCTCCTCTTCCTCCGGCTCCGAGCCGTGACATTACGTGTGCTCGGTGAAGGGCGGGCTGCCTCTTTGTGTCCCCTCACAAAGCGAGCGAGGAGAGTCCTGCTTTTACTGGCTGCCTCACAAAGCGTCCGCAGACAAGTTATGGATTCACACGGCGAGGTGAGAATGAGCTGTAAAGCCGGGGAAGAGCCGTAAAGTTGCCTTTCAGTGCCTGGCTTTATAGGTGATGCAGCTGCATATATAACTCATGTACACGATTCCTGCAGAGAGTAAAACCCTGAGTGGCTCCTCAAGATAATGTTCTTCTTGCTTTCTTGTCTGAATGCTGTAGAAGCAGCTTTTTGTCTGATTAAAACCTGTTTTTTTTTAATCCAGTCCTGACGCCTAAAAATGGGAGACGAGGACTCAAAGTCAGCCTGTCGCTGCTGCCTTAATGAACATCTTAGTGTGCTTTAAAGCTCGGGGGGAGGATGAAGAACGGTCTCCCTGCACGCTTCAAATGACATATTCCCACAGCTTTAACGAGGGTGTGGTAGGAGAAACAGCTCAAGTTGTTTTTTAGTTGCTTGGGAGCGTGCATCAGCAGCTGCCAGGCTCTCGGTTATAGAGAGATCAGCCTCAGGACTGAGACTCTCCATCACATCCCTCTGCGTCCAGTCTGACTTGTATTAGTGGCGTAATTATTGAAATGGCAGCAGACATTCATCTCAGCCGTGACAGCATCATCTCAGGCATCTGATAAAAAGGTGAAACACACAACATCACAAGCCGCAGACTAATTACTGCACAGCCAGCCGCCGCTGCTGGAAGCTCCATCCATCACCTGCAGCAGATCTCTGATAACTACAGCTAACTTTCTTATTTTGTGGGGGGGAAAGAGGAGGTGGTGTGGATCTGGAGCACCTGAGGGCACCATCCAGAGCTCCAGCTGCAGCAGCTCATCACTCCCACAAAACTGCTCCAAGTCTATTTGCTTATAGCTTTTCCCTGTCAGTAAACAGAGGGTGATGAGAGGAGCTCGGACCAACGACCAGGTGACTGGACACTAACCAGACCGGCTCAACTACAGCTGCATCATCAGCTGGAGACGGCTGTGCCAAACATTGCGCACCGCTCCACAACCAGTGCGCAAAAACAAAGCAAAAAACCAACCCCAGCCATCCCAGCGCTGCTCCATGCCCGCTCCGCAGCCGGTCACACGTGCACCCTGAACAAGTCGCAACTCGGTCGCGTGCTCCGGCGCCTACCTGCGTCGACGAGGACTCCGAGGAAAGTCGCAAAAACGAGGAGACGCATCGTCTCCACACGCAGCTGCTGCTCAGGAAGCCACAGGCAGCGGGGGGAGCCGGGGCCCGCAGCCGCTCATCCTCACTCCTGATCCCGCGAAGAACTAGTGAGAGAGGAGCCCTCTGCGCCTCCTCCTCCACCACCTCCTCCCCTTCCTCCTCCTCTTTCTGCGCCACTGGACGCAGAGCAGGAGAGTCAGGAAGCGCACAGCTGATCTTCATAACACGAGGAGGAGGAGGCGGAGGGTGGGGGGAGGAGGAGGAAGAGGAGGAGGAGGATATCTGCTGTTTTCTGCTCTGACATTCATAAGGTGGAGTCACATGAAGACAGAACCACTTCTGCTCATTTTCAATCTGTGCTTTTATCGCATTTTTATGATCCAATCCTGGTGAAATTCACCTGAAAGTGGCTGGATCAGTGGTTTCTCCTCTGTTGTATCCTGATTACTCCTGTGATCAAGCTTTAATTGGACCTGTAATTTCTCATGTTCACTCATGTTCCTCTCTATACATGTGGCCTCTTCACCTCCTTTAATTCTCCTCATTATAATCCTGCAGACTTCAGGAGCTGAGCCGAGCTCGGCTTCATTCCACCCAGATCAACACCGCATTATTACAGAGACGTAGACACAGACAGAGAGGAATTACTTCTAATTGCCTTTATTTACACGCTCGTAATTACCTATTGAGGAGGCGCGCGCACACACACACACACACACACACACACACACACACACACACACACACACCGGAGCCAGGTTTGAAGTAGGAAATAGTTTCTCATATTTATTTAGGAAATAGTTACATAAAATATAGCATTAAAGTCTGGTGTAACAGACAAAATTGCACACAGTAATAATAATAATAATAACAATAACATTAATAATAATAATAATTACCAAAGTAACACTGCTGGTAACCATTTCTCTTTACAAAGGAACCAGGAACACTTAAGGAGAGAGGTGAAGCATGACAGTCACACTACAGTCTGACAGTACAAAATATGGGTATAAATACTGGACATCTAGAAAAATACACAAGTCCTCTGCAGACTCTCTTCATACAATATTAACAGTTTCATAGAAAAATGGAAACACACAGTCGGCTCTGTTGATTAGCACCAGCTGGTCAAATTCCAGATAGAGATTTGGCATAACTTCACCTACAGTTCAAATATGTCTTTAAAATAAAGTGATAAAATATTTTAGTATTAGCTCTTATCGATCAAAATAAAGATTTTTTTTTTATGTTCAAAACAAGAACCCCAAGTAAGAAAAGATACACGATGCCTCAAACAGTCGACTCCAAACCTCGGTCCAATGATTGGCAAACAATTTACACCTTTATTTTTTTTGCTTCTTTTCATCTTGTTTGCATATTTCCATCAGCAATGCCCATTCTGATATTAACTTATAGCAGTTCCTATTTACAACATACTGTACAACTACGAGAGGAAAACTGAGGTTTGGAGAGTTTCTGCTCTGCTACACGACACGAGGCTGACGGAGCCGGGAGACGTGCGTCAGGAAGTCCAGATCAAAACAGCAAAATAAAAGCAGAGCGACGACAGAGCGCTGTTTGTGTGTCGACAGCTTCCTGATGGCTGCATCGTTTGTTTTGTACAATCTGCGTGAGTCCAGTCTGTTCCCTGAGCTAGCGGCAGCGACAGCAGCTGGCTGCGCCCGCCCCACACCCAGGCTGCTGCTCCTCACCTGACCAACCTTCACTCACTCGTTTATTCACTCGTTTATTCACTCGTTTATTCATTTGTTTGTTTCGTTTGCATCACCGGCAAAGAATCAAACGGTAAATGGAAGAAGATTCAAATCAGTTTTTTTACAAAAACAACAACATAATAATAATAATAATATTGCTTCAGAGAAGAAGTCGAACCAGGTGTGTTGTCGTTGCTATTCATCACGGGCGACGAACGTTTAGCAGCAAAACATTATAAAAAAAACAAGAACAAAACCAAACCGACACCTTAGGTTGAGGTGTGGCTTCCTGGCCATCCGAGCCAGAGGACGCCCTGTCAGTCACTGACTCGCCTCCTCCTCTCAGCTCTGTACAGTATGAGTGACAGTGCAATGATAGGACGGCCCCGGGCTGGGGGCGGATGCACCCAGGAGGCCGGGCCGCTCCGTCCGGCCGCCGGCGTCACTAAGTGCTTTCAGTTGCGTGGGATGGAGTCGCGGCGGGCGCTCCGGGAGGGGGCGGGGCCTCCTACACGTCGTTGGAGCCCTGGCTGGTGCAGGAGGAGAAGCTGTCGTACAGCGAGTCGCTCAGCGAGCCCACGGCGTCCGCTCCGGCCCGGCTGGAGAAGCTGGAGGAGGACGGCGGCTGGTCGGGGCGGCACACGTCCTCCCCGCTCCTCCCGGAGTCTCTGCTGTGGTTCAGCTGGTTCAGCGACTCCAGGGAGAAGTCCAGAGAGCCGGGCTGAGAGCCGGGGCCGGACGTCTTCTCAGCGGGGATCTCCTTCTGCAGGACGGAGAACAGACAGAGGTCAACACCGGCTCCCACCTCGCTCCAGCATCAGGCTGCTATGGTTCCTGCTGCAGCTCAGCCTTACAGATGAGCGTACTGTGGGTGTGTGGCTCCGGGGGAGTGAGGCTGCTGTCTGTTAACAGAGCTTCAATTAGCAGGAGCAGTTTCTCCAGTCATGATGGTGACCCGAGAACACAGGAAAGAAAAACAGTCAGCTGGAGGAGCGCAGGAGAAGCCCGAGTGCTCAGGTGCTGTTTTGGATGCAGCAGCTCCAGCTCGACCCCTGCAGAGCGACCCCCCCCCCCCCGCCCCCCCCCAGCCCCCCCCAGCCCCCCCCCCCCGGCTCCTCCCGGCCTGTAAACACAGAGCTTATCTACAAAGGTATTCTGGTGGCGGTGAGGAGAGGAGCAGCCTCCGGGGAGCAGGCTGGAGCGTTCAGCTGCCAACCTCCGGCCGGATCTCCCCTCAGACCGGGGACCGGGACGCTGCTGGAGCCTCTGGAGCCTCCAGCCTCCAGCCTCCGGAGCCTCCAGCCTCCGGAGCCTCCAGCCTCCGGAGCCTCTGGAGCCTCCAGAGCGGCTCTGAGTGGGAATGATCACAGTCCCGTGTGACGGCGTTTGTCTGAATCTGTCGACAGGGAATCTGCTGGAACCCTTCAGCTCCGTTCAGCAACTTTCCAAAGACCCAGAAAACTTTCAGACCTCATCCTCACTTCTTTGATTTACTGAACGGGTTTAGTTTGCAATTAATGCTAAAGAGCACAACTGACCTCAGATCAGCTGGGAAGGAGCAAAGTTTATTAAAATAAAATGACTGACTCTGAGACAATTATTCACCATAGAGACGCCAGACTTCCTACAGTCGAGCTGTTTGGAAAGAGCTGAAATAAATACAGCATTTAATTCCTCGTTAAATCATAATTAAGCCTTTTTAATGCTTGTTTTAAGGCCCTGCCCACCGGTCTACAACTACAGGTGTAAATTCTCCAGATGAGAGAAATGAGTAAATCCAACAACATGAAAACTACATGAACTCATTCACTACCTGGGATCATTAGAGACGTGTTGCTAACTTCAAAGACTTTGGATCTGTGATGTTTGTGTGTGTCTGTGTTTCTGTCTCTCAACAGCCTAACCGTCTGGAAACAATAGACATTGTTGTGAGTGTGTGTGTGTGTGAGTGTGTGTGTGTGTGTGTGTGTGTGTGTGTGTGTGTGTGTGTGTGTGTGTGTGTGTGTGAGCCCGGGGCCTGTGCTGCTTGTTGCTCCCCTCTAATTGCAGTCACCTGCCAGGTCGGGTGTTACCGGCGCCTGATCCGGACAGGACCGGGCAGGACTCTCGGTCTGAGAAACAGCGGCTCCCTTCACTTTTAATGAAACGTTGGGAGGACAGAACGTGCAGAGAGGAGGAGGAGGAGAACGTGTGCAGGTCTTTGTTCCAGCTCCACTCAGGAGAGACTTATGTAAATCTGCACGCCGGTATAAAAGAATAAAGCCACTTTACATCATTGATATTCTCTCAAACTTGCAAATAAAGGGAGCTGAGAGTTTCCTGTGGACGCCGAGCTTTAAGATCCCAGCGAAGCTCATTAACGAGCAGCGACCTCGCCTCCACGAACCAAAGCACGAGCCGAAGGAGGACGAGCCCAGAGGTGCCCAGTCCAAATGAAGGACACGTCCAGAGAGCAGATGAGACGTGTCAGACCTGAGAAGTTTGATGGAGAACACCCTTCAACCCCCCTCTGCACACACACACACACACACACACACACACACACACACACACACACACACACACACACACACACCTCCTATATCTCATTTTGGTCGGGCAGGAGAGCAAAGAAAGGGAACGGCCGTCTTATCGCTGATTGGATTTGATTTTGGAGGAACACAATTACCGGCCGATCGAAGCGTCCGGCCGCAGGCCCTGCAGCGCCTGCAGCTGCAGCCTGGGCCGGACGCGGCTCACTGTCAGTGCAGCACAGCCACCCTGGAAACACGGAGCTCAGCCTCTCGCTGTGATCCCAGCGCACTGTGAGAGCAGCTGCACGCTGAGACAAACAGAGTCAGAAAGCGTCTGGAGAACCAGAGCTTTCAGGACCGAGAGGCTGCCAGTCTCTTGTGATGACAGCGGGAGGTTGGGAGGAGGAGAGGGAGGTAATTGGAAAAAAAAACAGTACGTTGCCGCTGGAAATTTGACGCAAAAGCTGTGTAACGTGAATTTGAAACGGCTCGTCTGAACGTCCCTGCACAGGACAAGAGGAGCGTCATGTCCGCTCTGACAGCTGCATGTTCCTGTCTGAGCGCTGATAGCGCGCTGCTCAGCTTTAAATTAGCTATCAACCCAGACATGTAATCAGTGCTGCAGAGGACGGGCCCCCCCAGGCCCGCAGAGATGCTGCGCTCGCTCCTCCCAGGACCTGGGGGGGTCAGGGGAACCGTCAGAGATGCTCAACACCAGGTTTGATGTTTTCACCTGCAGCCATCCACTCCCAACAAAGGATGGTAGAAAGAAAAGGGTGAGTAAGCAGGAAAGTGAGGGTGGGGAGGGGGGGGGGCATAAAAAAGAGGTGGGAGCTAAAGTATGAGGAGTCACGTGAAGAGGAGGAGACAGACAGGAATAGAGAGGGGCGAAAGTGAGAGGAGGAGGAGGAGGAGGAGAGACACATGGGAGAAAGAGGAGAAGCTGGGAGGAAGGTGAGGACGACTGGTTTGGAGGGAGGGAGGGAGGGGAGGAGGAGGAGGTGTGGGGGGGGCCGTTAGCGGGGCTGTCAGGTGCTGTCAGGATGATGAATGGGAGGCCAGAGCGGGCGGTGAGGGCTCTGATGGGAGCCGCTGAGCTTTACATCACTCTCCTGAGTGTTTGTGAGAGGTTATTAAAGGCGCTTAAATCACCGGCCACTGACACACACCCAACTTCCCCACGCGCAGGACACGCCCCCCCCCCCCCCTCCTCCACCCCTCCACCCCACCACCCCCCCACCCCATGCAGGGTCCGGGCCAGGGACGCTCCTCCTGCAGAAGGATGCGGGGTAAGCGGGTTCAACAGCCTGAGGAGGGAGTCAACACTCGCTGCTCTCAGCCTCAGACGCCCAGACACACTATTTGTGTTTTAGCGCGTTTAATATCGTTAATTTCCCCCAGGACGAGCACAGCATCCGTCCCTGGGCTGGGAGGATGCTGCAACATGTATAGTTATTAAAAAAAGATAATTGATCTTGTTTTAAGAGTCATTTCTTACGTGAAGTGTTCAACTCAAATCGAGCACTTTGTGCACGTGTAATTCCAACAAATCTTCTCTGCGGAGGCTGCACTCCTTCTCTCCTCAGACTCACTCATTCCAGCTTGTTTTCACACACGCTGTTTGCAGTGAATCTCAGATGTGCACAGGTTGAGTCGTCCGCTGGGATCCGGTAAAAAAAATGTTATTCTACGCTGCGTGCAACCTTGGTTTCCCCCTCAGAGGTCAGACGGAGAAAACTACGCCAGCAGTGCTGCTGCTGTTGACTTAACCAGTGCAAAACACTTTTGTCGTTTTCCTGCAGCTAATGGACGATAATGCAGAGACGCCAGGGCTCTTTGTCCACTCCTGAGGAGGCCTGCAGACGCCCCAGTCACACAAACTCCACTTTACTGTGAGACGCTGCTAATGAAAGGCAAAACACTGCATAGTCAGTGCAGTTCCAGTGCTTCCTGATAGTCCACACGCTCAGTGCCTGGACACAGAGGTCAAGAACTACAAACACACGTTCAGACAGCTTTCTGTTGTCAGATTGCCTCTCGTTTGTTTGCCTTCTTTCTTTCTGAAATATTTCGCGCTCCCTGATCCTCATCCCTCATTCAGCAGCGTTAAATACTACCAGCCACACACCGCTGACACGGGGGGGCCGAGCGATCGAAAGCAATTAGGAGGCTTTTTCTGCCAAAACCCGCTAACAAAAACAAAAAAAATAACAACTCTGGGGGGTGGTGAAGAGGTCTGGGCCTCAGGAGGAGGAGGAGGAGGAGGAGGAGGAGCGTCTCCAGCAGGAGGACGGAAACCATTCATGTGACGAGTCGAGAGGATTTATGTCCTGAACGATGGAGAGGAGAGGCACTCACGCTGAGTCTGTCCCCAGCAGAGACGTCCAGCAGGTTGAACTGGGAGATCCTCCGGCTCTCCTTCTCCAGCTGGGAGAACACCTCCTGCTGGTAGTAGTCCATGATGGACAGGCCGCCGCGCTTCAGCGTCTCCTCGTCCGGCTCGGGCACTGTGAGAGACGGCAGAGAGGCGGTCAGCGTGAGGAGGAGCTGCAGCTGCAGCCTCTCCGTGCTGCTCGGGTCTGCTCAGGTCTGACCTGGCTCTCCGGGCTGGGCTCTGTACACCGGGGTCCTCTGGGGGGAGCTCAGGCTGCTCCCAGGGCCGTCGGGCTCCGTCTCCGTCTCACTGCTGCTGCCTGAGTACGTGCACACCTGCAGGGCTCGCTCCTGCTCGGACAAAACACACGGCCTTCAGCATGCACAGTCCTTCACAGCACAGAGTCCTTCTAAATGAATCCAAACACCAAGTGTTCAAGTATCGCACTGCAATAAATGCAGTCCAAAAGCAAGAGAAAAACACTCAAAACAAGCTGAAATAACCTTCACCATCTTAATCGTATGTAGTTTATTTTTGTGCAGTGCAGTTCTATAAAGTTTCTGATACTTGTACAGTATCTTCTGCATCACATGTGTCACATTTTTGCACATATTTGATGGAAGCGTGTGAGGAGGCCGGGAGGTGCTGAGCCTGTGTGACCTACACTGGAGACTTCGTCCTTGACCTTCCTCTTCCTCTCGGCCTCCTTCTCTTTGTCCTCGGCGGAGGTGTTGCTGCGAGGAGCCACGAGGCTCGACCTCTTCGTCCTGATCGCATCTGGAGGCCGAGGAGAGGAGACGTGAGTGCAGGACCACACACACACACACACACACACACATGCAGATTCCAGCTTTATCAGACGCCAGGTTCATTGTGTGTTTATAGCTGAGCTGCTTCTGCCGTGTGAAAGCAACCTGCAGCAGGCGCATAAAGAGAGCGTCCTCCCTGGGAACAGGCAGTGATTGTGCTGCAGCGGAGGTGAGCGAGGCAGACGTCCTGGAGGTGTGAATCCTCGGGTGTGAAGGCTCCGTCTCGTCCTGGCTTTAATCAGGCGTCTGATTGCGTCCCGCCCACCTCCTCTCCCGCCGAGCGGCAGGAGCAGGCAGACGAGCTTTATGATCTACGGCTGTGCCGCTAATCTAACGCAGTCCTCAGCCGTCCTCGGGGTCCGGCCGCTCAGAGGACACGGCCTCCTTTGTCATCCCGGACGGGTATCAGATGTCAGGCTTGATGCATGAGCTGCAGAATTAGCCCAACAAACAAAGTTTCTTCTTTTAATCTGAGTCTAATAAAGCGAGCAGCTCGACTCGCCGGGAGGAGGAGGTGCTAACATAAACCCCACGTTTCACCTCCGTCTGAACGCTAGAGGAAGCCGCTCTGCAGAGCTGCAGCTACAAAACACCTATGAGGGAGCAAAGGTGTTGTTTTCCCTCCATCAGGTGCTGAAACGCTCAGGTTATTTTTAACATTTTCCTTCATTATCACAATCAAAAAAAGAAAAGCCCAGCAGGCAGTTAGTGCAGCTCTGAGAGCAGCCCTACTCCAGATCAGTGGGCTGAATAGTTCTTTAATCTAGACGTGCACAGCCCAGGACTCTGGAAATCCCTTCAGAGCAGCCTGAGGTGACATTAAACAACCCAAAGAGGTTTATGTGGTCCTGAAGCAGAGGCTGCGTGACTGGGAGGAGGATGCTGCTCGTCATAACACAGAGGCGGTGTGAGGGGACGTACCTGAGGTGGCGAAGCGGGGCAGGCGGCTCTGGCTGGTCTGGGCGCTGCTGCTGCAGGTCACGCTGGGGTCGGACAGGGAGTGACCCATGCTGGCGGGGGCATGCAGACGGGAGGGCGGGAGGGAAGGCACTTTCACAGCAGGTGGTGGGGGGTCTGGGTGAGAGGAGGGGGCCGCTGGGCGGAGCTCAGAGGAGCCGGCGGTCACCCCATCCGGGCTGGACTCGGATTTGGGGATGTGGCGACCGCTGGCCCGGCTGACCGAGTCGGGGAGGGGGAAGGTGCCGATCCCGCTGTCCAGGGTTCGCATCTGACAGCCGGAGCCTAGAGTGACAGGGAGAGGATGTGACGTCTGGGACAGGCGGGGGGGGGGGGGCACTGAGGGGGGGAGGGGGAGGAGGGCTCGGATTCACATGCAGGGGAACGGGTTGTGAGCAAAGAGGGCCTCTGTAGTAGGTTCAGTGGGAGGAGAGAGAAGACACAGCTTTAATGCCACACACTGGTCGTTACAGAGCGACGCTCCACCAGGAGGCTGCAGCCAGCAGCTCTGAAGCAGGCAGCGAGGTGAGGCTGAGGCTGAGGCTGCGAGGCTGAGGCAGCGAGGTGAGGCTGCGAGGCTGAGGCTGCGAGGCTGAGGCCACCAGCCTCGCTGCCTCACCTCGCAGGCCCGGGCAGCAGATGGCCGGCGCTCGGACGCCACGGTCTGCAGGAGCAGAGGGAGGGACGGCCGCTCGGCTCGGCCCCGGGCCCCGGGACTGGCAGCGCTAATGCGCTAATTATGTGCAACTTCTTCTGGGTTTTTTTTGCCAAGAAAGAATCTGCGTTTTCTTTTCTGTGTGGCTTGTTTTCCAAACTTCGGGTCAAAACTGGAGTCGCAGAGGTCAAATCTGCTCCGTCTCGTACTGAAACCGTTTTGTTCCTCTCTCTCGTTTCTTCGCAGATCGATATGGACGGCTCGGCCTCTCGGCCGTGCTGCTGCTCTGTCTCGGCTTCAGACCGCAGCCGCAGAGCGAATGCTGCAGGCGGGAGGTGGGAGGGGAAGGGCCTCACTCGTGAATCAGCTTCATCCTAAAACATTCACCCTGGGGCATGAAGCTCCAGCTATCGATCGACTCTCTTTTGACAGAACGCTCTCCATCCTCTCGCTGCCAAGAAGAATCACGAGCGAGAGGCTTTGATGATGATTCTCATTTAGCTGCAGAAAACAACTCGCGCCCACTTAGACTTTTTATTTTGACACTGTTATTTGCTTGTGTGCATCGTGTCCACAGTGAACCTGTGAAAATGAGTCCTCAGTGTGTGGACACACACACACACACACACACACACACACACACACACACACACACGCTCATGTGATGAGACAGATGGCCCCGCTACTAACACACATGTCTGTGAGTCACGCGAGGACAGATGCAGCGATTAAACAACTCACGAGCAAAGTTTCCAGAATGTGCGAGGTGTTCGATACTCGCTCTGTGTGTGTGTGTGTGTGTGTGTGTGTGTGTGTGTGTGTGCAGGGGGAGCCATAGATTACACAGCTGTATAATTGAATGCCAAGCCTGGCAGTTCAAAATGCCCTCTATAACCAAACCATAACAAGGTCCACAGTAATTCCAGCCGCAGGCAACAACAACTGGACATAATCTAGTTTTTCACGAGCTCCCTATCACTTCACTGTGCAACCTGCAGGCTCCCGGGGCACAAAGCAGCGTTTCCTTTTGTTGTGTTTTTGGTGCATGGAGGAGGTGCCATTATTGACTATGAGCTGATCGAGGAAATATTTCTGTGTCTGACAGCCAATAAAGACGCAGCTGACGCAGACTGCACTGATACTGCAGGTCAGAGTAAAGATCCAGAAGGAGCAGCTTCTCCTCCTGACAGTACTGAGAGTGGAGCCGTCACCTCTGGGCGGAGCTATGGCAGAATGATGCCACTGATCGACAGTGGCATCAGAGCTTTGCAGATCTATGAGGTTATCCTGCGCTGGGGCCCGGTCACAGTCTCATTTAGTGTGTCTCCGCCAGAGGAACTAGAGCCTGGAGGGGGCGGGGCCCCTGCAGGCCCGCTGCCTGCTGTCAGGCGGCACCTGGGAGCCGCCCTCTCTGGATGCTGCTGCGGTCTGGATGGAGAGCCGCGCTGTGATGGATGTGTTTGTCTGTCAACGCTGCACTCTGCAGAAACGTGACATTAAAGCCGCGGCGAGGAGGAACAATGAGCCGCCGCCGAAACCTTTATGAAATATTCAGCTCGTCCTGCCTGGACGCGCTCTGCCGGCTGAGAGGCAATTAAGCCTTTCAGCTCCGGTCATTATGAACTCATTGCCACAGACACCACACTGGCTTTTCACACTCATCAAACGCACATTTGAGAGCTGATCTAACATGTGTGATGGAAACAAAGAGGAAAAGTTCTCTGAACTGACACGTAACAAACTGTGTTCAAACTGAGGATTTCCTCTTTTATAGACTAGAATAATGTGATTTCACAGGTAATCTCACTTCACTCCACCTGAGATGGATCAGTGACACACACACACACACACACACACACACACACACACAGTGCAGTGATGATAACAATCATCACCGGGCTCCATAAATCGTCAGACGCGTCTCGTCTGCCTGTGCTGCTGCTCAGCCACTGTAAAGCAGCGCGGGCTGCTCATCAATCAGCCCAGCAGACTGTCAACACGCTGCTTGCTGTTTCCCCCACAGTAATGGCCGGGCTGGCAGAGAGGGGAATTAGCTGGCCAGGGAACTGAGTTGTCAATCACGTCAGGAAATCACAGCTGTAAAACGTGTTAATGCCCGGCTGCTCGGCCTGATTCATGACGGGGAGTGACAGCTCCTCACGAGCAGGTAGCTGCTCGGGAACGTCACCCGGGCCTGCTGAACTCTTAGCATCTCTCTCAGGGGATCTTTTCTCTCTTTTCTTTGTGCGTGTGATTCGATGGAGCTTACCGATCATGTGGTCTTGACAAGCCGGGACGTCTGGGATGCGTCCCTCCTCGTTCTCAGCCCTCAGGTTGATCTTCTGACTCATCAAAAGGGTCTAGAAGACATAAAAAAACCAAGCGCACGTTATATAAAGATACACACATTCAAGCTTATCACCTGAAGTGTGTTTTCATGAGTCTATGCGTCCTGATGGGCGTCGAGCAGAAGCATCTGAAGTATAAAAGCATGATATACAGTAAGGAGATCCAAGTATCCAAATCGAGCTCTTTTTGTGCAAACTGTCAGATTATAGAGCACATATCCGTTCAACGGGCCAAAGGCAATTTGCAGGATAAAAGTGGGCATAAAAGCATCAGCTTTTGTGCCCGTGCATTTTCTGCCTGCTCAGATGAAAAGACGAGCTCCTGGCATCCTGAAGTTTGGTTCAGAGAGAAGCGAGGCCATCGTCAGACTTCCCCGCACTACTTTAATTAGGTTATTTCTTTGAGAAAAGCGCTGGTTTTGGGGTGGTTTCAGAGCGGGGGCTTGGAGGTCATAAAGTGTCCTTCTTTTGTTGTATTTCTGTGGGGAGAAGATAGAGAGAAAGCTTGGAGGATGGTATTAAATGGCTCTTTTGTCAAAGCGAGTGGCTGCGATAAGGAGCTCCTCCATGTTATCGAAATTCCACATCATCTGGATTAAATTTCCTGCATTATGCAGCGAGACTGTCTTTCTGTGGCTCTCCTCCTCCATTCAACCGCTCCTTTTCTATTGCTTCTCTTTCTCCGGCTCTCAGCCGTTCCATCCTTATTTCATTATTATTATTATTATTATTTGTCTCTTTTTTTTGGGTCTTTTTTTGACTGACATAAAGAACAAATCCACAAGGTCGTAATTTCAGCCATTTGCTGATGTAAAGAAGAATGGATATGCGGAGAAAACCTAATTTACCTGATGGTCGTGTGTGTGTGCGTGTGTGTGTGTGAGATGCAGTTTCTAAAGGCTTCGCTTCGCACAAATAATCACAATAATAACAATAGCAATAAGAGCAGCAGCAGCAGCAGCAGCAGGCTGGGCGGATAATGGGGAGGTAGGCGATGGACTGCGGCTGAGTCACAGCCCAGCGTGAGTCCACAGTGAAGCTTCAGGGGACGAGGCGCTGAGGAGGCGGCCGGATAGTGAACATGCAGATGTGAGTGGGAAAACCTGTAGGAACGTGTGTGTGCGTGTGTGTGCGTGTGTGCTCACATACAGCTGCGTCTGCACAGATCTCCATGTCTCCCTTCTTGTCGCCGTGCTTCCTGGGGGTGGAGATCCCGGGCGGGGAGGCCGTCACACACGTTCCCTTCACGGCGGTCCTGCAGGGAGGAGAGGACACGACCTGCTCTGGTGATCTGATGAAGGTGCTGGAGCATCACACACACACACACACACACACACACACGCTGGATGGCCTGCTGTGATTGTGTCTGGATCAGTCAGACCTGGAGCCAGCGTGAGGCTCCGTACCTCCGCTGTGCTGACAGCGAGTCTGCGAGCAGCTCCAGGAGCCGCGATCGCTCCCAGAGCTGGAGTCATAACTCAAAGAGACAGCTGCTGCTTGTGCTGTTTATTTATCGCTTTCTCTCCAAACACACACGTTGCATCTGCTCCATGTTTAATTCATCACGACAGCCTCGCTGAGCCTACGGAGCCTCAGCCATCAGCAGAGCACACCATCGATTCAAGGCTTTTGATGCTGCTCCATGGAGAGGCTGCTCACCCACCTGCCCAGGAGCTCCTTGACGAACTGGTCCTTGCCGATGAAGGCCGTGGTGCACTGGATCTGGCTGGCGATCTGCCCCATCTGGTTGTTGCAGTGGTCCATGATGGAGCTCAGCTTGTTGTTCATCTCCGACAGACTCTGCACCTCCTGACTCTCCTTCTGCTGGTTCTCGCTCTTCTTCTTCTCCTTCTTCTTGTCCGCCTTGACCTGTTTGCCTCCCAGCACCGAGCCGATCTTCAGCTCCTTCTTCTCCTCCTTGGCCTTCGGGGACTCCGCCTTCTTGCCGCTCAGAGCCGGGAGCTTGCTCTTGCGGAGGCCGAACCAGTTTGCCAGCGAGGGCCCGGTTTTCTGCTTGGCCTCGGTGGCCGCCACCTTCTCCTGCTCCTGGCATTTCTGAATGTTCTCCTCGATGCCCATCATGACTTTCTCCTCGATGGTGCAGGCCGTGGGGCTGATCTTCTTCTCATCCGCCTCGGGGGCTTTGCTGGGCGAGTCCGTCTGGAGTTTGACCTCCCTGCTGAAGTCGGGCTCGTCGGGAGCCACCGTTACGCCCTCCCTCGCCGGACTCTCCGCGCTGTAGGACGGAGGCTGGAACTGCGGGTGCGAGGCCACCTTGGACGGCCTGCGGATGTTGTTGACGCCCATCCTGTCGCTGATGGGTAGGCTACGCACCTCCTTCTGCTGGGGCGAGGTGACGGCCTCCCCCTTGGCCTCTCCTCTGGGTTTGGAGGATCTCTCCGGGAGGACGTTGTGGCTGCTGGAGCCCGTCATGCCTCCGTAGTGGCTGAGCCTGGTCCTGGGAGAATGCACCGGACTCTCGGCCGCCCCCACGCCCGGCACCTCCAGCGAGCTCTGCCGGGACAGGGAGTTCCCCCTCTCCCCGGAGTTGGTGATGATCTGCGTGCGGACCTTGCCGGGCCCCTCCAGGACGCTGACGTTGGGCTTGTCCATGTAGTTGGTGCTGAAGCTCTGGCTCCGCGCCTTGGCTCCGTTCATCCCCAGCGCCGGCTTCAGGTGAGGCTTGGTGGTGACGGATATGGAGCGGGAGAACAGCTGGCTGCTCCTCTTCCCTTTGTCGCACGCCTCCCCCTCCTCCGGCAGCCCGGCAGGGTGGAGCTCCTCCTCCAGGGAGCGGCCCTGCGCCTCCGCCCGGCCCTCCGTCGCGCACGTCTTGGCCGGGGAGTCCTCGCACTGCGTGGAGGCGTGGGACGTCACCGTCTCCTTGGAGACTGAGTTGATATGATCCTTCTCCTGCTTGCCTGGTATGGAGGGGCTGTTTTTGTGGCTGGGGGGGGACTTCATGAAGGCTTTGAAGCCCATGGGGATGCGGGTCTTGGATGCTTTCTCCGCCGCGCCGGGGGACATCATGGCGGAGGCGGGGGGGCTGACCACGGCTTTCCCGCCCTGCGGCTCGGCTTTGCCTTGCGGGCTGTCCTGCAGTGAGATGGGTAAACTGATGGAGGTCTTCTGCACCGTGTGGTGGACGTTTTCCTGTCCTGGTCCTCTCTTGTTAGCGAAGGAGTTCTGCAGCGAGGACCCTCTGAGGGCACTGTAGGGAGGAGGGACATTCTTTGAGCTTTTAGGTGCATTTTCAGTTTCTGGAGCACACCCTGAGTTTGCGGTGGGGAGGTAGTCTTTCGTGGTCATCCTCTTGGAAGTGCCTTTAGTGGGTGTCTGCGTGGCGGCGGGGGACTTCTGAAGGTGCTGACTGGCTTTGTCCACCAGTTTCTGAGGTGCGAGTGCAGTCCCGTAGCCTGCATCCAACTCTAAACAGTCTTTGTCCTTGATGGGCAGCGTGCTTTGCATATTTGGTAGAAGTGAGGTGTGGTAGCTGGGGGGAGGGCCCCTCACAGTGGTCGGCGTGGACGGCTGAGCCACCCAGGTTTTATGTGCTTGAGGCGACCCCTCGTAATTTGGTCTGATCAGTAAGGAGGTGGTGCGGCCGGGGGGAGGGGGCGGAGACGGGGACCTGAGTTTAGCTTTGCTGGGTTCACAGTGTTTGTCTCTGGTGGGCTGCTCGCCGCTGTCTGGGTACTCCAGGTGCCTCCTGGGGAGATGAGGAGAACCCGAGGAGGAGCCCTTGCTCCACTCGCCCCTGCTGGGCAGCTTGGAGTTGGCGGCCTTGGGGCTCTGGGTGCAGGACCCCGGCGCCTTGATGAACCTGGATATTTTGACTGAAGGGGACGAGGGGGACTTCTCTGCTGCCGGGGCTCCACCAGGGCTCGGTTCGGTGGAGGAGCCCTTGGACAGTCTCAGAGGAGATCCCGAAGGTTTGTTCCGACCAGGGATCTTCGAAGCACCAGACTTTGGAGCGGCAGAGTCGTTCATGGGGGGCATGGAGAGGCCTTTGCTGGACCTGCTGCTGGGAGGCTTGATGAGCTTCCTCTGAGGCGTGAGCGGCATGGACAGCCGCTCGGCGCTGCCCTCCCTGCTCTTACTCAGCCTCACCTGATACTCTGACGGCTTCTCCGGAGACTCCAGCACCGAGTAGTTTCTCGCACCTCCTGACTTCTGCCTGGTCGGCCGCTCCTGGTGCCCAACTACCTCGGAGTAGTCAGGGATGGCTTTGCCTCCTTGGACATCTCCTTGAGGGCGAGCTCCTCCCGCCGAGAGCTTCTGAGCACAGAGCTCGATGGGCTCTCCCTCCGCGTCAAATATGGCCAGGATGCTCTCCTCGGACTGCGTGCACTTGGTCACCTTGGGCTCCTTGATGAGGCTGAAGGGCCTGGGCCTCCCGTCGGCTGACTGCGTGCGACCCTGGTCCCGGCGCAGCCACTGCTGGGTGAGCAGCTTGGCGGCGTCTCTCGACAGCCTCCTGGAGTCTCTCTCCGCCTGCTCCGCGGGCTGACGGCACGCCCGGACCTCGCTGCCTCCTGCAGCTGGATCCTCTGGATCCTGCGCGCTGGAGACGTGTCTGGCAGCCTCGGGCTCAGAGGGAGCGCGGTGCAGCTTGGATGGTTTACTGAACGCTGATCTCCTTCCTCCCTCGGGTAGAAAGCTGTTGATGAAACTCAGGAGCCTCTCGGGACGTTCTTTAGAGTCGTAGCCGGGCGGCTGCTTGGTCAGAGCCGAGCTGCCGTCACCTCCTCCTCCTCCACCTCCTCCTCCTCCTCCTCCTCCTCCTCCTCCAGCGTCCGGCGTCCCCTCCCAGCTGCACAGGCTGTCTGAGATGCTGTGGGAGAGCCTCTTACAGTAAAACCAGTTCTCCTTTGTGGGGATATTATCTCCACGTGCAGAATGAGCCAACTCATCGTCAGCATCGTCAGAGTCGTAGGAAAGCTTCCTGCCGCCCACAGCCAGCGCTCGCCCAACGTGGGCCGGCTTGGACACCCCTTTACTGCCGCTCTTGATCCCCAGGGAGTAGATGCCCTCGTTGGAGTTCATGCAGTCTTTGTAGCCGGACTTGGAGACCTTGGCCGAGGCGGAGGAGCTGCGGTGCCTCCTCCTCTGCAGCTTCCTCAGCCCCTCTAATATGTTGCTCTCCTTGCGCCTGGTGGGCTGCGGCTCCTCCAGGGCGGCACAGATGTTACTGGGGGCGGACGAACCCAAGCTCAGCCTCTTCTCCCAGGTCAGAGAGGACTGGAGGGCACACAGAGAGAAACCATGCATCATCATCATTCTCATCCTGAAGCTGCTTTCACTTACAGAAGTCACATTTAATAAAGACAACTCTCTTTTCGACGTCACATTGGATGAAAGTGTTGTTGAAATGTCTGAATCGTGTTGGTGCAGCATCATCATCTAAAATACATGTTTTTATAATTGTGTCTTGTTCCTACTGACACACGGTGCTTCCCACAGTAGGAGATTAATTAGGGTCTAGAAATCTGTCTCCACGGAGGGTTCCTGACGAGCCGCTCAGCTGTTCCAGGGGAATTAGAGAGTGAGGAGGAGGAGGAGGAGGAGAGGAGGGTGAAGGTGTTTTACCATCTTCCCAGCGGAGCGTCCGTCGTTCCAGGTGTAGGAGCCGCTGGAGAACTCGCTGCAGGCGCTGGACAGCGACAGCTCGCTGCTGCTGCAGCTGCTGCGGGGGTAGGCCGGGGGGGGCGCGCTCAGGCTCAGCTGGCTCAGACACTTCACCACCGGGAAGCCCGCCCTCCCGTTCAGCTGCAGCTCCTGTCACACAGCACACGGCTCAGACAGAGCAAGGTCCAGGAGGCCTGAACATCACACCCTGACGCAGACATGCAGCTCCTCTCCCTCTCTCTAGCTGCTGCTCGGCGCTGCGTATCTAATTGCGATCTGACTGCTAATTCTGTGATGATAGACCTGACAGAGCGATTAAATAATCTGGGGAAAGTTTCCTTAAAATGCCACAGCAGATGTTCCCTCAGTCCCCGACACGCTTTGATGCCATATAAAAAGCTCCTGCGGGTAACAGGATACACTCTGTCTCACGAATCACATGTAAGTGAGACTGTGTGTGTGTGTGTGTGTGTGTGTGTGTGTCGTCTCCTCTGAAATAACCAGATGATTTATACCACTCGTCTCCCCCAGTTCATCTAGTGGCGAGGCACGGGAACAGTCCAAACTCACTCTCGGTACATAATGCATAATACATAAGATGACTAATGTACCAGCGTGCCCTGTGGAGTCACTTTTACTGACAGCCGGCTCAATCGATGGTTTTCTGGTAATATGACAAGGATTTATTCCTCTTAGTGCCAAGCGATACTGCCAGCTCTTCCTGCTGCCACAGAGGAGGGGTCACGGCTTCACATGCCGAGGTCGGTATTTTAATATCCCGTAATGATTTCTGGAAGGAGGGTCGGAGGAGGAGGAGGGGGGGGGAGGAGGAGGGGGGTGGGTTGGTTGTTCTATACCTGGATGACTTCTAAGTCTGAGAGGGAAAGAGTCAGAGACAAGCGGAGAGGAGGTGGTGCTTACGCTGGAGGGAGACTCCGTGCTCCTGGACAGCAGGAAGGCCTTGCTTCTCTCCGGCTCCAGGAGCAAATCTGCCGCAGATAAATCCATGATGCGAGAGTGGAGCTTCTGAAAGGCAGGAGGAAGGACACGCCGCAGTCAGCTCGGACTTTGGGGATTGTGTGATGCCGGGCGGAGCGTTTGTTGTTGCTGCCTCTCATCGATACTTTGGGCGGCACGTAATCTCGCAGCAATCTCCCCCAGCAGCCGTCGATACGCGGCTCATCCACGTATCGATCAAATGTAATACCTCGAAAACATCTGGCGACGCCTCACACTCAACAAATCCATGCAAAACGGTGGAAAACCACGTGAAAGGAGCTGGGTTTCTGTTGTGCAGCTGAGCGCGGTGGCAGCGGCACCACGCTGAGGCCTGATTCATGCCCTCGCTCAAAGTCATTAATGTCACCGGACAGAAAAAAACCAACGCCAAGAGGAAATAATTGCATCAGGGAGCAAGGGATTCCTTTGATTTTTTTTCTAATTCGCGCGCTGGTCTACAGTCTCTTCTGTTATTTGACTCCGGCGCTAAAGAGGGACGGATACAAAACCAAATGCATTTCCACGTATTAATCTCAGAACTTAATTACACTGCGGTTCCCTGCGCTCAAATCAACTTAAACTGGAAGGATGCCGGAACAAAACGCTTGATCTTAGGCCGCGTTTCCTGCCAAGGGCAAAACTAATGCGCTCTCAGGGAGTATATGTATATATGAGTGTGTGTGTGTGTGTGTGTGTGTTCAGGGCTCATGCTGTGCACCTGCAGAAGACTGATATCTATCAGGAAGATTGCATGTTACACAAGTGAAAGTCACCTTCGGCAAATGGAAAACCAGGATTAGAGAGGAATAAAAACAGCATTTGAAAATAAAGATTCATCCTCGACTTTATCGCGTTCCATAAAGCTCCTGCTGCTGACAGCTCCTATTGACGTTCGGTGTGCGTGCTTTTCTTTCTCTTTCTCTTTCTCTTTGGGTGATGAAACCAGCTCCTAATGGTACACAGAGCGAGCCGCTGCTTTGTCTTTTAAAGAACAAAACGTGCGTGGCGTCGCCTGTGGCCAAAACACAAGCATCCCACGTCCTCGGCTTCCACTGGTTTTCAGCAGGAGCTGAAAGCAAAACGCTGCTTTCTGCTCCACTGCGACTGGCTGCTCACCTCAGTGACCAGGTGCTCTACGGTGCCATGGAAACGCATCCATCCCTCCCCTCCACACTGGCTCACAACAGAGGACCGTGCTGCACTCTTTACTGTTCTATTCCACTCTTCCTTTTACGTCTCAGGTTTGTTTCGTCCCTTATTTAAGAGAAATCTTTTTGCTCTGAAGCAGTGAGAGTTTTTCGTGCTGGCTCCGCGCCATGTTGGTTTCTATTAGCGAGGAGCAGATGGTTTCTGGTGGCGGCTTCAGAGTCATTAAAGGGAAGTTTGGGCTGGAGTGCCGCATGGCCGGGCCGGGGTGGGAGTGGCTGAGGTGTCACACTCTGATCTTATCGCCCGGTGCAGGATTTCACCTCCTCAGCATCCTCATCAAGTATTCAGTCGATAGAGGCTCAGGGTCACGGCAGCGGGAGGAAACGGCAGATGACCAGGCCGCGGGTCCACATCGTGAACTTTCAAGGTTCAAGGCCGAGATCCAAGTCCGACCGAAACCACAAACGTCAGACGGGAAACCTTCGGAGGAGGTTTTGTTGGACAGAGGGAAAAAAAACCTCCCTCCTTTTGTTCTTTTTGTCTTGACAGTGGTCGTATTTCAAGATAATGAATATCGGCCCAGAATAGCAGCGATAGGCACACAAATCCATCAGTATTGGCAGGAAGTCACCGAGAGAGGCGACACACACACACACACAGAGGCAAAGACATGAAGTCAGCCTCGTGCCCATGTGTAAACACACCTGCAGGAGCCGGTCTGAGCGTCTGGCTCAGAGCAGAGGCTCTGACCTCCTCATGAGGAGCCGGGCTCAGCCGCACTATGACGACCAGCTGAATGAAGCTGGGTCTAAAACCCAGCCGCCGATACGCTGGCAGACCCGGCTAGCAGGAACTCATTCACGTTTGAAGGTTTTGCAGAACAAAGGCAAACAGCTCTGAGGCTGCAGGTGGAGGAGCAGAGAGGAGGTCACGGGTCTGGTGGTTACGGAGCGTGATGCTTCGTTATCAGTGGAAGTCAAGATGCCCACTGGGAACCCGGGGAGGACGTTTAATTACCGATAAGCAAAAGGTCCGGGGGAAACCGAACACTCGCGGAGGTGATTAAGTCTCCGTCTGCTCCGGGCTCCGGGGGAGGACAGAGAAACGCTTTCTAATTTTCTGATTTTCATAGAAAATTCTGCTTGAATGGTCCAGCGCGTCAGAGAGGAGAAGTGACAGGTGGGATGGGGCTTTTTTTTCTTTTCAGACGTGCAGGTTTTTATTGCACGCAGACAATCTAATAAACATCCTTTGCTGTATAATAGGAGCTCTCTGCCTCCTCCTCATCACATCTCCTCAGAGAACAATCATCATCTGGAGGAGAGCGGGAGTCACACGCTGCATCCAGCTCTGCATAGGAGGCACATCGTCTCCCCGCTGCTCTCGCAAATTTGTCACTTTGCTGATTCTTAGTAACAGCACATTTAATGGTTTCATGATGTGTGCGATAATAATTTGTTCTCCTCGGGTGGAAGCGCTAGCGAAACAGATTCCCTCACGGGGATTTATCCCGTCTAAACCAGCCGGAGAAGAAGAAAAATCACAAAATAAAACACGGTTAAAACGGATGAGAATGACACAGTCTGGGAGGTTCGAGTCCCCGCAGCACGCAGATAAATATAGACGTTCTAACAGCTCTCCCACGCCGAGGCGCGCCGGGAACATCCTGTGATCACATTGTGATTAATTCTCCCGCCCAATCAGCGTCGGACGGTGGAGCTGAGGTGATTAGCTAAGGAGCGGGCGTAGCGGGCGTAGCGGGCCGCCTGTTTGTTTTCAGCCCGATCACAGCTCAGGAACAACACATTACACAGAGCCCGGGCTTTAATTCACATCTGCTGCTAAATTGCCCCTCTCAGTCCCGGCAGAGGTGTCATCAATATCCCTCCTCCAGCCTTTTATATCGCAGTTTCACTTGACAATGTTCCTGGCCGGCCTGCTGGTAATGGTGCTGGAAGTAGATGGAGCTGACAGAGAGCTCGGCAGCACACCCACAGCCACATTATTCCTCTTTGCTCCATTTCTCCACCATCTTCGCCTCCTCTTACTTCGCCCTTAGTTTCCACTCCTGCCTCCTTGTCGCCCGGGCTCCTCTGCTATCTCATCTTTCTCCATTTTCACCCCCCCATCCTGCCTCCCTTATCTCCCCTCGCTTGGCTCCTCTCCTTTCATCCGCTCCTCCTCTTGTCTGGATGGACTGACAGCCCCCCCCCCAACCCCCCCTCCCCCCCCTCCCCCCCCTCCACCCTTCTCTCTCTCTTTGCTTTTTTCATATTGACAGTGAGGAGTCCTCCTCCAATTTGCACAATTATGTGAAACCCTACTTTGCAAACCGACCTGGCTGCCCCCCCCCCCCATGCTCTCTCACAGCTCCGCCCGTCTCATAATTACACCTCTAAAATCGAGCGGGGATGCACACACAAGCATTTTTCAGCAAATTGTTGTTTTCCAGGGGACCGAAAAGATGAACTGAGGCAATTTTCAGCCCCTGCACATTAGACGGCGTGGAGTCGTGGCCGGTCGCATCGCTGCTGCTTACCGACGCTTCATGTCGCAGACGTTTCCCACTGGAGGAGAAACCTGCAGCACGTTTGATCCTCATTGTGTCAAATCACAGAAATACGAACAATAAAGCTGCACAAACGCAACCCCAGGTTAAAGAGCTGGAGCGCCTTCATCTCTGCTTCAAACGGACGTAAAAACAACCTCTGATTGGCGAAGACGGGCGCAAATTGTTGTTGTTGTTCTCGTCTAAATCAAAGTATTTACAGTCTGCTCTGCAGCATCTGAGACCCACCGGCACTTTAATAGCAGCACGAATGAAAAACAACTTGAAATGCATGAGAATAAGCGCTCAACCTGAGGAGAGCAGAGGAGGGAGGGCCCCTGATGATAATCCTGTGTGTCCTGTTCAGTCAGATCTTTCAGCTGTAATATAACCTTCACCTGCAGCAGATTACTTAAAAATGACTTTTAAGACTTTTTTTCCCCAGTCAATCATTTCCATACACTCCAGGATGCTTATCGTTTCTGCATCGTGATATTTCCCTCTTGTTTGTGACTCCAGATATTGATGGTGAGTGTGTATGGGAAGCTGCGGCCGGGGTCTGGAGGAGGTACCTGGAGGAGCAGGTCTGAGGCGGGTTTGATCCGCTGCTGGAACAGGACGCTCAGCGCCCGGTTCTGCTGCTCCAGGTCGAACACTCGAGTCCGCAGCTTCAGACACTCCTCTCTCAGGTCCTGCAGGAGGAGACGCAGCACAGGGTTGTTGTTGTGTGTGTGTGTGATGCTGAGTAAATAATGCCAGAGTTTTCAGTTTAATACACAAAAAACAGTCTCCATGGAAATGAGGAACGAACCTTCTGGGTGAGAAGAGCCTGCACCACCTGATTGGCAACCTTAAACAGAGAAGAAAAACAGTGTAAATAGGCTGCTGCGCTCCAGTGATGGAGTGTGACACCTCCCGGCCTCTGCAGACCACCTCCTCAGCTGTGAGCACACGTCTTTCTCCTGCTCGGCTCTCCTCCTGCTCGGTCCCAGCGGCCGGCTCTCAGCCACTCTTCAGACCGCAGCTCTGCTGGAGGAGCGGCTCCCATTACAGCTCATTGATTGCTCATTAATACGGCGTGAAGCCGCATCGCCTCTACTAAGTGCTCCCGCTCAGCTTTATTGAATGAGGAGAGACGGGAGTAAATATGGAGAGATGAGCCTCAGCCTCGGCCTCAGCCTCAGCCTCAGCCTCGGCCTCAGCCTCAGCTCGGGATCTGATCTGATCGTCACTAATTAAAGCTGCTGTGATCTGGACGAGAGGCTGCTCTGGCAGAGGGAGTCGTCATCGCTGCTTGTGCAGAGTGAACTCTGTGACTCTGACAGGATCGTTACCTCCTCCTCCTCCTCCTCCTCCTCCTCCTCCTCCTTCTCCTCCTCCTCCCCCTCCACCTCCTCCTCCTCCTACGACACACAGGCGCTCGACAACTACTGTAAACACAGCCGAGCCGAGCTTAACGAGGGCAGGGAAGCAGAAAGGGGACGAGGACGTCCCCTGAACACAATCCACAGCGGGTGGTGGTGGTGGGGGGGACTCTAACACTCTAACACTGTATCACCCCCCCCAACCCCCACCCCCACCCCACACCCCACACCCCCCACCCTCTCTGTTTATATCACTCAGTCCTCCCTCACCCTCTGGGCTCCACTCAGCCTTTTGGTTCCAGGACAAATTGGGCAACTTGTCCCCACTGGATGCAACTTCCCCACAGTGTTACCCCCCCCCCCCCCTCAGGGTGATGTGATTCAGCAGGAACTGGCCTTGTTTATTCCCCTCGTGTGTCTCCCTAAACAGCACTTATCAAGCTCTGGCAAAAAACCAGAGGGCAGCGAGCAGCATTGTTACGTAAAGCTGAGGCGCAGCGGCACCGCCTCACCTCGGGCTGAGCTGGTCCACCAGCTCCACCGTTTATGAGCCTGTGAATCCCAGCGAGGGGGGGGGGGGGACACGCTGCTACCCAGACCACTGCGTTCAGCTGCAGAGCGGCTGGAGAAAACCAGCGTCCACAACGACGTGATGCTCGGGCTCACACTCACCTCGTCCAGACAGCGCTCGTACTGCTCCCTCTGGCTCTCGTTCTCCAGGGCCAAGGCAGAGTTCTGCTCCTGCACACACACACACACACACACACACACACACACACACACACACACACACACACACACACACACACACACACACACACACACACACACGTGTCAGGGCCTCGCAGTGACTCCAGGCAGGAGCAGCAATCACAGACTTGCTTCCCAAAGGTCAGATGTCAGCACTGAACCACGAAGGCCGATAAAAAATTTACAGAGCGGCGTGGAGGAAAAAGGTCAAGGGGATGGAAGTTATGATGCTGAACTTTGGGGCGGCAGCCAGCCATTCGGAGTCCGGACCTAATAAGAATATGTGCAGCGATGAGGCCGGGGCCTATTGATCTCCGGGAGTTTCCAATTTGTCAGTGCGGGCAGCGCATTAGGAGCTGTCAGCCGGGCCGGCCGCCCGCGCCCTCTGCCCTTTAGCAGGAGCTGCCGGTCCCTCGACGAAAACACACGCAACATAATTACCACCCAAAACGCTCCAATTAGCACTGAACGGCCACTGATTAAAGCCCCCAGGTCTGCGACCTGGACGCGGACACATCCCGCACATCTCTGGAGTCTCTTTGAGACCACGGGCCACAGTTTCAGCCCGTCGTCCCTCGACGTCTTCTTTAGCAGCTCCTTGAAGGAGCGATCGGTGAGGAGACGCGCAGGAAGCGTCTGCGTCTCTGGTGAGCGTGTTATCTGACTCTGCAGGCACTCGATGCACTCCGAGCGGTGTTCTGTTACTTTCCTTAACCCCAGACGTCAATCTGGCCGCCGCTTTATCACCCTTTGACACCGAGGCTATTACATGTTGAAATCAGAACCCTGGATGTCATTGAGCATTTGCTGCAGGCTCCAGACAAAGATGGCGGCCTCTCAGAACGCACGCAGAAATATCTTGAACGCCCCCTGGTGGCTGCAGAACTCTATGGTAAACGCTCAAAGACATAAACCCTCAGAATGACTTCAAAAGGTAAAGTAAAAACCCAGTTTATGAATATAAACAACGGTATGAAATAAGTTTAAATGTAATCGACTCAGGACTGAGTCCCTCAGAAGTCCTGAATACTCAGGTGGTTCTCTTGATTATGAGTTATCTGAGGAGTTGTAACTGAATCATCATTTCTGAAGGTGAACAATGAGCTGGGAGGAGCAGAGGCTCGATCCATTGTCAATATTACACATACCACAAAGTGCAGCTTTACAATCCAATTATGTGAAGTGTGTTTACGTGAGGCGATGGCGAGGATCCATCTCAGCCTGTGTCACAGGCCACAGTAGCGGCCTGACAGCTTAATGAACAGTATCAGCAGAGCGACAGCCGGCTGCTGCTTACTTACTGTCAGTGGTGTTTATGCAGCGGGCCGGGCAGTGATGTATCACCTCCTCACTGCTCCTCCCTGCTCCTCGCTGCTCCGGCCCGGCCCAGCATCCATCACACACCGGGATAAAATGGCCCCAAACTTTTGATAAAGCCATTTAAAACCTAATGTCTGGTTAATGTGTTTCCTCAGGCGGGGCGAGCGCACTTCCTGCCACTGGCAGGAGATAACTTACTGCAGAGGACAATTAGCTTTTGTGTTTTGGAAACAAAAAGACAAGATATTCACTTTTTGTGTGCACGTCTTCGTGTTTCTCAGCTCAGATGACTCTGTCCCACTCTAACGAGTGGCTGGAGTCTTAATTGACTGAAGTCTGAGATCTGAGAGTGTGTCTGTGAGTCCGGTGGCTGATGGAAAAACAAAAGGAGCAGAAACAATCGGTGTGGATGGTGTTTCTGTTACTGGAGGCGGCTGCAGCTCAACTCCCCGAGCGCAGAGGAAAACAAAGCCGAGCTGGAGCGCAGCCCGGGGCCCGCCGGCCGCTCTCACAGGACGGCTGCGCTCTCCAAACCGAGAGGGAGGAAGACCGGAGGATTTGATGAGCTGTCATGCTTTCAGACGCAACTGAGCAAGGACTCTGACAGCTGGCAGACAGGCCGGCCACGGAGCAGAGTCAGGGGAGGAGGAGGAGAGGAGGAAGAGGCAGTGATGGAGAGCAACAAAGCAGGAGCAGGAGAAGAGAGGAACAAAGGGAAGTCGGAGTTACCTCCAAGGCCTTGAGGCGCTCCAGCAGAGGTTTGGTTCGGTCTGCATCCTCCTCTTCCTCAGCCTGGGAGCCGTCGGGATCCACGCTGGGAGGCGGCCTGGCCTCTGGCTCCGCCTGGGACACGTCCTCCTCCGGGCCTCCATGATGCTTCTGAGCCTCCTCCGAGAGCGTATCCTGGCGCACAGACAAACAAGACGAGGTCAGAGAGGAGAGCGGAGCGAGGAAGGATGGAAGGAAGGAGAGAAAACCTGAGCAGATGGGAGGGAAGCGCTCGCATGAGAGAGGTACAAATGACAAATGTGGGAAGAGGAGGATCAGAGGAGAGGAGAGGTGAGGAGGAAGAGGTAGAGGAGGAAGGGGAGAGGATCAGATGGGCAGACGGGACAACAGAGCTCCAAAACATCCCTTAATCCCTAATCATGTTTCACTTGTTTTCCAGAGAGTGGCAGCGACCTTGAGGGCTCCCGTCTACTCTGTATGACTGGGATCCTGCTCCATCTCTCTCTCTCTGAAAGGCTCTGTCTCCTCGCCAGCTCTCTCTCTCTTCTCTCTCTAGTGGCTTTTTTTTTATTTGGCTGCCAGGCATCTGCGATAATTAGATAGTAGTAATGATTAGTGACTAATTATCTGCTCTCTGGTTGGAAAACGAGTCCATGAGGCTCTTCATCTTGTTCCAGGGGTCTGTGGACGCCAACTAGAGCGAGTGGTTGATGCAGTTTTGTCAAACATCTGCAGTTTATGTTTTTTTATCATTCCAAAACTTCAAATATCAGAGAAAATAAACAATTTCTGTTTCATCACCTTGAAGATTCTGTTATTTTCTCCTCTGGAATAATGTTTATTCTGAATAACTATTCAGGCTCAAGGAAACATCTCATAAGAAGAAAAATATTCAGAGTCTCCATCAAAGAGTCAAAAATCAGAGAGAAGAGTGAATTTGGATGTTCTCGCCCCGGACATCTGCCTCCTGCCCTCCTGTGAGGACCCTGACCCTCGCCGTCCACAAACAGCTCCATGAAAACACCAGATTAATCCAAAGTTTGTCAGACCTGTAAATGTCAGTAGCAGAAAGGACCAAAAAGATCCCGTCTCCCTCTAATAACTGCACCTGTAGCTGTGACATTTGGCTGAGAATGAGGCGGTTTTCTCTTCAGGTATTCACTCGTTACGCCGTGATTTATCACCACGCACACGCCTGACATTTTTCACTCCTGGCAGAGCTTTGACAGATAATTGTCAGAGCCGAGGACGCACGCACTTAATGTGCTGGACAGCGTGGAGATTAGCGCCTAATGGATGGCTGCAACTCTTCTACAAACCCAAATGCGAGAAATAAGAGCTTCGTGATGTCTTTTGGAAACGACATCATTTGTCTTCACACCTGCGTGGACGCTTCCTGGCAGGGAAACACGCAGAAATCACACTTTAGTTTGCTTTAGTTTGTTGGAGCCCGAGTGCAGTTTGCTCTGAGAGTGTACACATCAGACAGCGCTAAAAGGGCTCGGTAATAATGTCTGTGGAGAGGAGGAGAGGAGAGGAGAGGAGGAGAGGAGAGGAGAGGAGGAGAGGGAGCCTGGTGCCTCTCGCTGCCCTTTCAAGTTATTGAGCTCGTCCGCTGGATTCGGCTGCAGCTGCAGCTGGGAATTTCATCGTAAAGCTCCGAGTTTATTGTGTTTAATGACGGTTGTGTGATCAGGAGCCAGAGCAGAGGAAACACAATCACGAGACCTGAGGTGTGACTTCTGGAGAGAACAGAGACTCTCAGGCGTGTTGATTAGTGTATGATGGGGAGGTGCACCTCCCTCCACTCCTGTCACACAGTGCCTCCTGGTCCTAATCTGTGAGTGTGGTGGAGCTCTGCCTGCTCTGATAACACTGTTTGCATGTTGACGTACTGTGTTAATCCCACAAGTCGTGCTGCTGCAGCTTCAGGACGGTGTGCAGCTAGGCGGCTGACTCCTCATCCTTATTTACTCTCCTCAAAGACTCCTCTGCGAGTGCGTCTCAGCCTGGCCAGGATGATGAAGACATCTCTACAGACTCCTCTCTGAGCGCTCCTTCTCAGCTACCGATGCCCTTTGCGTCTGCTCCCTGGCAGTAACAGCGCCGTCACACGCTCCTGGAGCGTGGCGCTGCAGATCGATGCCTCGCTCCCGGTCTGAGGAGGCCGAGAACCAGTGGCTCCTCCTCACAGAGACGAGGAGGAGCACAAGATCAGGCTGGCCGTAAACAGACAAACAGACCCAGGCAACAACAACAACAGCGTTTTCATCGCTGGGTAAACATCTCCGTGCGACCCTGAAGGTGACCCCTGCCGGGGCATTATACTAGCTCTGCCTGCCTGCTCGCTCCCAGCAGCTACTCCCACTATGTAACAGAGCGGACGAGCAGCCGGGCCGCAAACAAATACCTGCGATCATCAGCAGATGCGAGAGGCAACAGAGGGTGACTAACTATCATTTTGGGAGCTTTATGGGGTTTTTCGGATGCGATACATCAACTGGTTTTTGCACTGTTGGATGTGGTCGTGTGGAGGACGTTACCTTGTAGGCCTTCATGATGTCCACCGTGTCCACGGCCGTCTGCTCCAGGACGCCCTGGTTCTGCAGCAGCGACCGCACCGTCTCTTCCATCCTGCACACACACAAACATGCAACACGTCTGGTCAGCTCACAGTGTTACACAGCGTACTTGGTCCTGTCATATGCAGGCTAGTCCAGGAGAAGCAGCTGCTTAGCACAGTCAGCTCCTCAGGTGGAGGCCCTGCAGCAGAGGTGCGGGGTCACGACAGGTTAAGGTGTCTGACATGATGCGAAGCTGCAGAGCATCATCTGACGAGCCGCCTCGGTGCCGCGGCTGGGAGAGCAGCTCCATTTTCAGGCTGTTTCACGGTTTTTATGAGATGTTTGTTGTGTGCCATGGATCATTGCGTCCTTCAAATTGGGATGTTTTATTTTACATCAGCATGCGCACACGGGCTCGAATGGACCCGCGCTGGAAATGAAAAGCAAATAGAACTGAACCGCAGCCAGAGACACAAGATGGATGAGTGCTAGTTTTCTGGACCGCGTCCCGAGCCCTGCTGGGGAACGGCGCGTCCGCAGGGGAAAAAGTGAGAAGTGCGACTTAGTGACTTATTGTGTGTGACTGTGCAGGCGTGTGTCGCTGCCTGCGAGCCTGACGGAGGCTGGAATTAAACACAATCACAGCAGCAAACGCCAAGCGGCCACGTCACCTTCACCTTCAGCGCCGGCTCTGCTCGAAACAATCTGCGCCTCCATCCAGCGGCTGCGAACGCTGCATGCAGAACAGGAGCGAGCACGCGTCTCCATCCCCATCCTAGCAGCCACACGCCACCTTCATCCTGCCCACCACTCTGACCCTGCCAGCATCTCTGAATGTGTGAGGGAGGGGCAGAGATAAGCCGCAGAGGACGATCCGGGACCCAGCTGGGATCAAGTAAAGGGAAACGATGAGATAAAAGTGACATTCAGGAGCGCCGCTGGATGGGAAGTGACAGCCGGGCGGTGTCGGAGGAGCGTGTCCTGACAAAAGAAAGGCTTCTGACTCCGTCAGGCGGGAATCATCTGAATTTCATGACATCGTCTTCACCTCCTGTGTCACAGTAAAGTCAAAGAGACAAAAGAAAGCTCTTCCCTGTCTCTCACACACCCCAGATGGACTATTACTTCTATCTTGCTCTCGCATGTATGACTGCAATAATCAAACGAAGCCAGGTCTAAATGCTGCTTCGACATGTGATGTTGTGCTGGGTCCTGGCTGTGGCTGGAGCCGGGGCAGGAAGGCAGGGCAGCACGGTGCAGGCTGCACCATCTGTCCAGGCTGAGCCACAAAGCCGGGCGTAATCAGGCCGCGAGCTGCTGCCTGAACAGCCAGGAAGGCGGGCAGCGCGAAGGCGGCCCGGGCGGGCAGATTGCTCCAGTTCCTGCTTTAAACGCTGGCCTTAATCAGCACAACCTATGGAGCAAAGAGGACCTGACAGCGGAGGCTTTGGTGTCCGGAGGAGCTGACTCCGGGTCAAGGACTCGAGGCCTGGAGGCGTGACGCGCATGAGGAGCAGGCTCAGGAGGAGCAGAGGAGACCTCCTGCAGGCACAGCCGCAGAGGAGGACCCGGGGAGGGTTCTCAGGCCGTCCAGGTCTCTATTCTGCTAAGTCAGCCCCTGGCAGGTCCCCAGGAAGCTGGGAAAAAGAGTCCGCTTGCTCACAACAAGCTGAGAGTGATGCTCCAGGTTACTCCACTGTAAAGAATTAACTTGGAAAGAATGGAGCTAATTTAGACGGATCTCTCTCTCTAAACATTTCAAATCCTTTGTTGTTTGGGAAATAATAATACAAGGAAAGCACAAATTGAAGCCCCGTCTACTTTTAATTCATTCTCCTTCAGAGAAACAGTTTGGAGAAGTCGCACCCCCCCCACCTCCTCCTCTTCCTCCTCCTCCTCCTCCTCCTCCTCCTCCTCGCTGTTTGCTTGATTTGGCTCAACAGCAACATCAGAAACAAGCTGCCAGCAGAAGACGCACGCAGGGCGAATATGTAAATGTGTGAGTTTTAAAATTAAACCTGAAATGATGAATAGCCGGAGCGTCGCTCTGCGAGTCGACAGATGGAATCCGAGCGGTTTTAACGCCGTGAATGAAACCGGGAGCCAAATGAGCCGAAGCCGAGAGCTGGAATGAAACGAGTGATGTCAGCGTTTGGTTTGGGAGCAGCCACACCTGCAGGACTTCCCAGCATGCTCTCTGGGCAGAGGAGGAAGAGGAGGAGGAGGAGAGGCAGAGGGTCTGGATGCGGCTGCTCTGAGGGGTCTACGGCGTTCAAAGAGACGCAGATGTGCAGATGTGCAGCTGCACAGATGTGCGGCGTCTCGCGGGACAGACCGAGACACTTTGAAGTGGACAGAACTTTCAGAGGAAGATTTATTGGAAACATCGAGCACAAGTCTGGCAAACTTCCTCGCTGTTTCTGCCTCTTCATCACATCTCAGTGCACCTTAAACGCAGCGTTAACTGCAGGTTAGGGTCTCGTTTTCTGTGCCTACTCAAGCAGAGAAATGACACAAATCAGAAAGTCGTGGACAGTTACCCCCAAATGATCACAACCTGATGTAGCGCTGATGACCAACACAGCCACTTATAACGCGCTTTAACAGTATTTCTGCTCCATGAACGCAACGCTAATGCTTTTTAAAATATTCAGGAGAGCTAATCGGGGACTAATGCGCCGCCTCTGAGCCAGCAGATGCCGGTCCTGCTGAGAATAGACCGAGACAAGCGTCCTGCAAAACATCCCATAAAATAAACGGCCTAATTTGTCATTACTGTAAATTCAGCCGCCTAAACCCTATTTATATGTGTGGGAGAGGCTGCTAACTGCTTATGATGGATGGAATATAACTCTCAGATGACAGAGCATTACTTTACATAAAAAACACAGTCCCGCTCAGTGTGATAGCGTGATTAATCTCAAAGTGCTTGCCAGTGACCTATTGTAAACATCATTCAGAGGAGGAGAGAGGGAAGGAAGGGCGACGGGGTGCGTGTGTGTGTGTGTGTGTGTGTGTGTGTGTGTGTGTGTGTGTGGGGCTGCATGTGGAGGCGAAAGCAAATTCTGACTCGTCTGACCCCCGAGCAGCCAAGCTGCATTTTTAAACGTCCGTCAGCAGTCCAGGAAATACAATTAAGGGTCCAATCAATTTGAAGCCTGGGGTCTGACCATCTTAAGGACAACACACACACACACACACACACACACACACACACGACAAAGTGATGCCTCATCAGATCGCTGGGGCAGTTAGAGGTGAGAGGCTGCGTCTCTTCCTCTTTGCCGTTTTCGCCGCCAAACGTCTCAGCGATATGGAGACTTCAAACGCCTCAGCTCCAGAGCGTCTGTGCCTGGCTTTACGCAGCTCCAACCTTCAAGTGACAAATTCCTTCACAGACCTGAGAGTGATCAAAGGACCCGCTAAAGCCGACAACTCCGGCTCCAGAAAACTCACCCCAGCTTGAGCTTCTCTCCATTTCTAACTCCGCCGTGTTTTCGGAAGAAAGCCAGGAAGACGGTGCAGACGTCCATATGGAGAGACATGCCCGCGCGGCCAGCTCTGCTGCTCTCGACCCAGACGCTGCTGAAATGTGGGTCTCTAGGCTAAAATAGGCCACGCAGTCATCATATAAGCCTGAGTGCTTCTGGTTCAATCGACGGACAGCCCGCGCGCGCAGCCCGACAGCAGATCTCCTGTTCTCATTTTCTACTTGCCGTGTCTCCAGTGTGTCATTATCCCACCCTGGCCCTGTGCAGAGACAGCGATCTGGCAGGCAAAGACTTTCCCATATGTCCCGCGTTAAGCCCCGAGCAGAGAAGCCTCCCCGCTGGGAGCCAAGCAGGCCGCTCGTCTCGGATCAGACAGGAGTCCAGGGTGGACGCGCAGGGATGGAGCTCCCCTGCAGACAGGGATCCCCCCTGCTTCCTCAGCCAGGGAGTGTGTGTGTTAGCGTGTGTTTGCGTGTGTTAGCGTGTGTTAGCGTGTGTGTGTGTGTGATTAAGAAGCTTCACCAGAATCAACACTTTCTGCAGGACGCTCTGCAGGACGTCTCGCCTCCCCTCGCTCTCAGCTCCGTGTCCTCTCTAACATCATCTCCCACACGTCCTCCGTGCCTGTTAGTTTATTTTAGTCGCCAACTTTCCTGCCAGTGGCGGGAGCTGCAGACCCCCCCCCCCCCCCCCCCCCCCCCCCCACACACACACACACACACTGGCAACACTGAACCTGGGTGTATTATGAAATGAAAAGCCTTCAGAGGAGGCGCTTCTCACTCTCTACCACAGAAAACTTGGACTGAATACTTCAGGAGACAATAAAATCAGTGGGAGTGTTTTCAATTCAGTTCAAACCACATAAAGAGATGGCGAAGAGCGCTCTTCAACTTTCTGTGGTCGAGAACCAAAGAACTGCACAGAAACAACCTTCTACATTTCAGAAGAAGAAGAAGATGCCTCTCCGCCTGACCCTGGACGCACTCTCACTTTATGGGCGCTGTCAGAGGCTCAGGTCGAGCCCGGTCCCTCTAATCAGATTTGAGCAGAGAGCGAGTGGAAACCCTCCGAGCTGCTGAAATGACAGGGAGAACAATCACCTGGTTGTGCGTCTGAATCCAGGCCAGCGGGGGCCCTGCGGTGACCGCTGCGTCGCCGCTACAATCCCCTCATGTGACCGCACACACTCCCGCTGAAGTTGTCCCTTTTGGCACCAGGATACTCCATTCTTCTGCTGCGGCTCCCTTCCAGCAAATCACTTATGTACGCCCACCGGCTGATTGCCTGGCTTAACCCAACACTAAGCCTCTCTTATCCTCTTAGGGCTGTTTTGCAGAAAACATGCAAGGAGACCCTTTCTGTGACGAGACCTAAATGAAGCAGGGGGAGCTCTGCTGCGGGGCTGCGGGGCAGTTTCGGGGCAGTAAATGTCCCGCGTGGCAGTCATGCGTGTTACGGCGGGGTAGCATTACAAAGGTGGCCGCCCTCCTGACCGCTGGCTCCCGTCCGCGACCTTTCACCTCTCCAACAAGACACACATGCTGCAGACGGAGAGATCAAGAGGCCACGACGCTCAGCGCAGACCTCAGTCATATTTCAACTGAAAATTTGTTGACCGACCGCTGTGAACGGAGGCGCTCGGCAACATCAAAGACGTCAGAAATGCAAAACGCTGCTGCATCCTCCTAGGAAGGCAGCAGCACAAACCGGAGCCACTGAGGACTCCAGCGTGAATTAAAAGGGACATATGGAGGGAGCCAGATTTAGGTTCTCCCTCTTTCATCCCGCCTCTACATTTGGGAGGATTTAGAGAGGCAGAGCGGAGATGGCCGCGCCACATGTTCACCTCTGGACAGAGGAAGCTGTCGCTCCTGAAGGAAACTTCTCCCCGGGGTCCGCGAACGCACCGGGGAGGTGTCGGAGGCCATGTGTGCTCCACATGTGGCAGGAGACGCAGCCCAGCAGGAGATCTCCATCACGATGACAGCGAGGAGTCCATTACAGCCAGCGGGAGCCTCAGAGACTCCAGAGCAGGATGGGGGGGGGTAAAGAGATAAAACCTCACTCCGAGTTGTGTGTGGAGTTAAGTGTGAGATTAAAGGACGAGTGCTGGGTTTATAAACCTTTCACATGTCACATTGAAGTACTTGGAAGGCACTTTCAGTGTGCGAGCTTTCATGGTGCTGGACTAAAACATGCACAGAAGTTTAATATGACACCAGCGAGGAAGAGCTTTTCTGCAGGAATCCTTCCATTGATTTCAACATTTTAAGCACCTTTCAGATCTCAAAAACAAACGCTTCAGATTCTCAGCTACGTGACGGCTGTTCTCCCTCCTGCGCGTATTGAGAACTCTCTTATGAACCTGTGTTTGTGTGTCAGTCGCACGCTGCTGGCAGACAGGCAGATCCATAGTGCAAAGCGCGGGGTCAGTGTGAATTACACGCTGTTTGGCTGGAGGCTACGATCTGCGAGCAGCAGCTCCACGAGCCAGAGAGAACAGGCGAGCTGTCATGATGCGAGGGCAGATGCCCTACTTCTGCAAAAGCTTGTAATCTGACCTCTTTCAGCGTGCCTATCAACATCATAACCAGCAGGTTTAATCCCGGGCCGGAAGTCTGCGGGGGCCGCGGCGTGCCAGCGCACACAACAGAGTGTGATTGTCTGACACAGTTACAAGCAGGTCGGAGGTCAGGCTGGCACACAAACTCAGCCTCCGCCCGAGGAGAAGGAGAAAGACAGAGACAGAAACTCTCTCTTTTAGCCGTGTAATTTAGCGAGTGATGGAGCAGAACAAGCCACATTAAGTTCAATCAGACGTAATTCCCGGTTCAGATCTGGGAGTTAAAGAGAGTGGACCAATAAATCCTTAAATATGAGGTGCACCCAGAATAGTCCAGACACCTATTATCTATTTAACAGGCCTCGTCCCCATTGGGCAGGAGTAAGGAAGTAACTTCAAAAGCCAGACCCCCCCCCCACCTCACCCTCACACACACACACATACATGCTGCCGCCATCCTGTTAATGACCCCAGATGTGTCGTCTTGAACAGGGGTCTGATTCATCCGGCCAAATCCCGCAGCCCGCGGGGGGGTGAGGTGGAGGGGGGGGGGGGGGGGGGGGGCACTCTGCAGAGCGGCAAATTAAAACAGTGGTGCAGGCGTGGCTGGATGCCTGCGTGATTAGAGGAGAGGCCATTGATCTGCAAACACAGCGCAATCACTCCAACACAGTGTATCAGCCCCGGCCGCTCCAGCTGTGGAGTCCAGAGAGGTGCTGCGGTAATGAGAGTAGCACATGAACACACACACACACACACACACACACACACACACACACACACACAGGTTTGTGAAATTGTACTCTGCGGAGCATGGAGGGATCTCCGCCTGAGCGTGACTGTCCAAACAACACGTCCAGACTTGAAAAACGTTGCCATTCCAGCCTGTTTACATCATTGGCCTCCGACACACACACACACACACACACACACACACACACACACACACACACACACACACACACACACACACACACACACACACATGTTCTCTCACAGTGAGTAATGTGAAAGAATACTTGGCCGTGCTGTAAATCTGCAGGCACCAGTCATCGTCTGCTGTTGTTGTTAGTCTAGCCGTAAGTCTCCCATATCCTGCCATGAAGAGGGCCCTTCAAGACGCCCATGATTCAAAGTCAAGTGGGCTCCCTTTCTCCTCCTCCTTCTTCTTCTTCTACTACTGATGTGAGGCGGGCTGTTATCTGTCTGCCCGGCAGCTTAAAGTCAAGATGAATTCACCTCCACACTGTAATGAGCGATGTGCTCGTCCTGAGAGAAAGTCACAAAAGTGGCACCAGAAAAAAAGAAGCTGCAGACCGAGGTGTCGTACCTGAGCTCCTGTGTGTGCACAGGTGTGTGTGTGAGCAGACCGACAAAAAGGGTTTCTCCTTCTGCAGCTTCTAGAAGTGTCTAATCTCCATTACGGGCCCAGCAGCGACTACAATAAAGTCTGTGAGAGGGCGAGACAAAGCGCAGTGGAGTGAAACCAAAGTGCCGGAGCCTGAAAAGAAAGTTCTGCTCACAAATGAAAGCTGCTTCGCTCTTTACCTGAAAGCTGCCTCCCTCATCTTCAGACCCTGCTGGGCCCGGAGTGGCCCCCACGCTGCAGCCTGCTCCCCAGTCATCCTGAGGGGGGGGCGTTCAGGGCCTCAGAGCGTCCTCAGAGTCTCACTGCTCTTCATCCTGGCTGGAGGTTAAGTGCTGCTCACAGGCACGTCCCCATCTTCCCTCTCCTCCGGTCTATACCCCCCCACACACACCCCACCCAGCCTCCACTCCGCCCCCCCCACCCTGAGTCCTGCCCTGGCTCTTAAATGTCTCGCCCATATGGAGTGGTGGGACGTCCCGGGTGGGCCGGGGCGGCTGCAGCAGTCTCCCACTAATCCGCTGGAGTTTAATGACGACAGGCATCGCTTGTGGCGCTGCAGCCCCGGGGGGCGTGGAGGGGGGGGTGCATGTGAACCAGGCTGGGGGAGGGCGTGTGTGTGTGTGTGTGTGGGAGAGGATATAAGTGTGTGTGTGCACCTATGTCTGGGGCCTGAGCGGCCAGTCACTTGAGGAATGCAGACGTTCTGATCTCAGCCATGAAAACAGGCAAGCAGCTCTTTCACTAAGTGGCAGGAGAAACAGAAGCAGAGGAGGAGGAAAAAAAACAACAAAATAACCCAGTTGTTCCAGTTATCGGTGTTTCCTGACTTCCATTCAACCCCTGCCAAAAAGTGTAAGTGTTACAGGGGCGTTCCGAGGCAAACACACACACAAACAAAGGCCGTAAGAAGCCGAGAATCCCCGGAGTTTGTCTGGAAATGTGTCTGATCCTTCCCTCGTTTGGAGTGTGTGTGTGTGTGTGTGTGTGTGTGTGTGTGATAGCATGAAATGCAGCTCTAACGAGCAGCTCATTACCTTTGTCTCACATCATCACAGAGCACCTCTGTCTCCTGGTGCACCCAGTCATAAAGGCAGCGCGGCGTTTAGCTCAATCCGCCCGAGCCCTGTGTTTGGCCAGGTTTGACAAACCTATTTCAGAGACGCTCATTAGCATAGCGTTTGACATCCTAGCGTTTGGCCGGCTTTATCGTTCATGCCTGTTCCCGGCCTGATCTCACTCCCACCGCCACCACTCAGAGCGCAGCCTCAATTAATTAGCAACACGCAAATCAATGGCGGCCCGGGCTCGGAGAGATCCCGGTCTATTTCAAAGATTGGACGTCCACTTAACATGATTTGCGGCGTTATCTCCAAAGGCGCATTGATGAAGCGAGCGCTCTGCTCCCCACACACACACACACACACACACACACACACACACACACACACACACACACACACACACACACAGCACGCCCCAGGCTGCAGATATGGACCATGTCTCCATCTGACAGCAAGCACGTGAACGTCCATAAGCCAGTAACAAGTGGGTCAAAGGTTCATGGGAAGACACGTCCCCTGCGCCTGGAGACCGAGCTATCTTTTACTTTTCTCTCTCTTCTCTTTTTTTTCCGCCCGGCGTGTAAGTCGCTAATTAAAGTGACCCCACTGCTGTCCCATCTGCCACCGGGGCAGCGAGCCACCCTGTGTGTTAGCGTGTTAATCCGCTGCTGAGGCCAGGTAAACACACCCTCACACACACACACACACCCTCACACACACACACACACACACACAAACACACACACACTCACAGGTTGGCAGCTTGAACCCATTCACGTTGGGCTCAGCGATGCTTACACTCAGATTAAGACTCTGACAGTGAGACTAAAATCCCGTTAGTTCATTTAGTTTAGGAGGTGAACACACCCCTCCACATTCTAGTTGTGCTGGGTGTGTGTGGGGGCGACCCCTGCTGTGATGACACATCCATGCAGTAAGCTGCAGGTGGCTCGGCTCCAGGCCCGGGGCAGGTGCAGCCAGAGATGCTGCACGCTAGGCTCTGCTCAGACAGGCTCATTCAGGGCTTCACAGTGAGTTACAGCCCTCCCACTGTACGGGAGGACGCGGAGGCTGGGAACCAGTGAAGCCATGCTTCAGAGGTCGTCTGGAGGAACGGGGCGGACTGGCTGCTGAGGAGCCAGCGAGCCGGACACTTCACCCGGAGCTGCTGTCGAGGCAGCTGTGAAACAGCTCCGACATCCCAGCATCTCAAACATGTGATAAATCTCTGCAGCAGCTCTTAAATGTTTGATTCCTCCCTGGCGGCGCCTCTGCCCGGGTCTGCTCGCAGACACCGGGACCATTAAAATGTACAGGATTTCCTCCACCAACTTAATGAGAAGATAAGCAGTTAATGTGAAATCCTTTGGACTTTTTCTGTTCTTTTTTCTTTGCCTCTTTCTGGATAAGTGGAGCACTGAATGTCTATCGCCTAATTAAGGCATCAGGAGGTGATTTGCTGTCACACCTCAGCAGCTGTGCGGCGAGGACGGGCCGCTGACAGGCAGCTCTGACAGCAGCATTGTTGGAGCAGCCAGGACGCTCTCTTTAAGCTCACATTATGTATCTGCCCCCCCGTTTTAAGCCGCTGACAAGGTCAAGTGGCCGAGAGAAATATCGCCCAAACACATGCATGAAGCGGCACAGGAGGAGAGAACAGGACGCCGAAAGTCACTTATAAAGTCATGAAAAGGAGGAATAAATCTCCTCAATGTTGTGTTACTACCTCACAAAACCAAGAAGTTTCCCTGTTTTTATATTTTTAAGGATTTCTCAGGTAGTTTTACGCTTTTATCTGATGTATGAGAGGAGACAGTTGACCGGAAATGTGCAGAGAGCGAGATAAGAAATGACATTACGCTGCGTTTATGAGTCTTAAATGTTGTAATGCTGCTCTGAGACTTTTCCTGCCTGATCCCACAGCTCATACAACACAGTTACAGTCAATATAAGAGTCTGGGAAACATCTGGGGAACACACGGCACATACAGATCCGAACACTTTCAGACAAATATGAGTTCTAATAAAGGAAATCGAACTGAAAACAGCACATAAATCACAGTGTAATCCTGTTCAGGGTTTCATATAGCGATATGCTGAGGTGAAGGTCGTCCTACCTGGAGAATTTCTGCTGCAGTGAAACCATCTGCGCCCGGCCGAGCTCGGACTCCTCCGTCACCTCCCGGAGACGCTTCTCGCTCTCCAGTCGCAGACGTCGCTCTTCCTCAAGCTCGTGGATCAGCTTTTCTCGCTGCGGACACAAAAATAAAAATGTTTATCTCTGGCTGACGTGAAGCCTAAAGGCTCAAAAGATCATCCCTAAGTCGTGTGTCACATTTGTGGTTATTGCCGACGACCCTGACCTCCGACCTCGGGAAAGGGTAAGTGGAAGCAGAAGCTTCCAGATCAAAACATCTGTGATAGAAACATCCACACACACGCGCTTCTTTTGTCTATGGAGATTAGAGAGGAACTAGAAAGAGGCCTGTCACATTTCTCATGCTTTACGGGTGAAATAAAACAAGAGGCTCGGGGCCTGATGACATTTAAGCTGCCAGGCTGGCGCTACCTCTGTAGTGTGTTGTTACTTTGAAACGTTCATAATGAACCTCTTCTTCCTCCTCGCTCAAAGTTCACTCTCAAATGTCAGACACCAGCCAGGCTGCACGCCTCCATCCTTCACACAGCTCCTGATTTTCATTTTGCATCGTGCATACGCAGGGTGGCGAGGTCCCCCGGCCCCCCCCCGGCCCCCCCCAGCCCCCCCCCACCCCCCCACCCCTCCGACGCCCAGCCCCACCAGTCGGCCGCTTGTTTACCACAAACAGGCGGCTGGGCCCCCGCCTGCAGCCGCAGCAGAGTGAATCTGTGAGCTCAGCCGGACACGGCTGATGAATTCAGCATCAAGATGCGAACACGGGTCCAGATTCACGAGACGTGAAATCACGGAGGTGAAACCTGATCTCTCTACAGCCCGGGATGGAGGATGGCATCTCAGATTTCTATCTGTGTCTTCTTTCTCCAGCATCAATTCACAAGCTGAGAAAATGTGAAGCTCTTTTTTTTCTGCCTGTTTTAATTGGATTTGTCCCTCTCTGATGGTCTCAGCCATCTGCTCCCAGAAGAGAAGGAGCTCGTTCTCGCCCCAAACCCAACTTCAAAGGCCGTGGCCTGTGCTGGCACACTCTGGCCCTGGGAGCAGGGGGAGGGTGTGTGTATGTGTATGTGTGTGTGTGTGTGTGTGTGTGTGTGTGTGTGTGTGCAGCCAGCCAGCGCCACCAGCAAGGCTGAGGATTTCAGCTGACAGAGGGAGCGAGCGCCGAGCTCCTGCACCACAGAGAAGGAATCATTTCTTAACCATCTGTCGCTATCTCCAAGATGAAAATACAATACAAAAAAATCAGTTCAGGGCGAACGAGACAGACTGGATTCCCAAAAGCGAGGCTCGGTTGTCGCTGAATGGCAGACTTAAACACTCCGATCTGAAGTGCACTTCATCTCATTTGCTCGGCTGAACAAAGAGTGGCCGGTTTCTGCAGCGGGAGGAGGAGAGAGGAGGTGTGAAGGCTGTAATTCTGTCAGCAGAGGAGGATGTAAACACAGGCGGATTATCCCGTCAGGCTGCGCTCAAAGATTACACATCATCATCCGCTGAGACAGGTGAGGATCATACAGCTGGTCTGGGAGCAGCCATCCCAGTCACCAGCCAGCCTCTGGCCTGCAGTCAGAGTCCCCTGGTCCAGGCTGCAGAGCCGCGTCTGCTGCAGGAGCCGTGGGGACATCTAGTGGTGTGAGGGGGGAAACGCAGAGCCCAGCCGCCCTGCAGGATGTCAGTCCTCTGGCCCGGCTCTCGCTCAAACCATCCAAACACCTGCGTGTAAATCCCAGGAGGCGGGAGGTGAGGAGCCGCTCTGCCGGCCACCACGTTGTCTCCGCCGCCGCCGTATTTCAGCGCCGCGTATTTTTTCTTGGCAGCGATTCTGCCACAAAAGCAGATTTTAACTGGGGGAGAATATTAAACCCCAGTCACCATTAAAACCAGTCCTGGTCGTCGGCGTGGCCGTAAATCCACGGCGGAGCGGCTCTTTACACAACAGGGAGGCTCCTCCTGTCAGGAGTAATGGCCGCTGTAAATCCAGCTGCACCGCAGCACAAAGCAGCGCGTCCCCTGCCAGGACCTGGACCTATAGACCTGGACCCGGACCAGGACTCTCTGGCTCTGCCTCTTCTCCTGTTTTCCAGGGGAACTGGGTCAGGAGGTGACGCCGGGCTGCATGTAGAGCAGAGCTGTGACATCTAGCGAACACAGTGTGGACTCGCTTCAGGGGTAAATATGGAAAAATGTCTTTAATGGTAGAAACGAGACGCTGCTCCCTCCAGTGTTTGGTAGTTTAGCTAAATTCCTCCTAGAAGCAGGCGGAACACAACGGCCTTTTACTCTGTGTTAATGCGGACAGTATTGTGCAGTAACTTGGCCTGGATTCTCACAAAAGCTCGGTAGCTTGAGCTGATTGTTGTTGCCCACCCGGCCTCAGTAACAGCGCAGGCATAAAGCAGGGAAGCTGTGCGTCTGCTGACAGAGCCTCGCCAACAACCTCAATAACAACACAGGATTTACGGCCAGCGTCGCAGTAAAAAGCCCTCCATTGCTTTTGTTCAATATATAATTTCAGCAATTTAACAAGGCCTGAAGCCATTAAATCAAACATTACCATATCTTTATGTGGCCAGGAAAGCCCAGAAATACATTATAGGTTTTCTCAGCTAAAATGTTTATTGTCTAAACCAACTTCATGGCTTTTCTTTCTGCTCTAATTGGAAGCATATTCTTTAATCAGCTGGAGCAACGCGCCTCGCAGCTCTGTCCGGTCCTGGGAAGACGCCTCAGAGTCAACACTGAGATGGGACGTGACCGAAACACGCCTGGCAGCTCTCTGTGAGAACATTTACTAGAGTTAATCCAGAGACTGAGGACTTAATCCCGCGGCTGCAGGGCCGGGCTGCACTGCTGGGCTCGTCCTGCGGAGGGCAACATTTCCCCGGGATAGAGACGCCCCGGACAAAGCCAGCGCTGATCAAACAATGCAGGGCCTGGAAAAAGCAATATCAAATGGAGCAGGGAGAGTAATCTATAAAATGGTCCAGGCAGGATTTTATACCACTGAGCCATATATCTGAAACAAACCCCAGATTGGGTGTTTCAGGATTAAAGGTGACCTCTGTCCTAGTGGAGGTCCGTTTCATTTCCTGGTTGATAAAAGAAAAACTGTATTCATCTAGATATGGGCGAATTTATCACCCGCAGCATGTAAAGCTCCAGATTGGATGCTATTGATTTCAATACACTACACATAGTGGAATAAATGGAAAATAAGGGATAAAGGCACAGACTTGATGTATGAGTGTGTGTGTGTGTGTGGAACATATAGTGCGTTTCTTTGACTGTATATTGTCTGAAATTGTATTAGTTGTTGTGGAGCCAGACTGAGGCTCGCCGCTGTAATTGGACAGCATTAGATGGTAATGGTATTCATCCGAGCTGAGTTACTAGAAGACTTGAACCCCCCCGGTCCCTTCCCCGTACCCTCAGAGATCCACTGAGGACTTTCTAAATTAATTAGAGACCTCGGCGTCTTCGTCTTGTTGTGCCTGCGCAGCTTTAGTTAAGTGCATGTGTGTGTCTCCCTCTGTCCATCTGCAACTGTATATATATGTATATATGGATGTGTGTGTGTGTGTGTGTGCTCTGTGCAGGGTTTGGGGTACAGTTCAGGGGGCTCAATAATCTCTTGGTTACACAGCAACCAGCCCCCTCCTCCTCTCTCCTCCTCCTCCTCCTCCTCTTCCTCGGGTGCAGCTCTTTGCCTAATCAAAGGCCCGGGAGCGGATCTCTGGCTCGCTGCTAAAGCAAACATCAGGGACACAATGCAGCGCGCAGGTTCTTCATTCATAAATAAAACATGCCACTTAGCTGTTTGTGTCAGCACGCGCATGTGTGTGTGTGTGTGTGTGTGTGTTTATCATTGAAATGAAAGTGTAACATTTGCCCGCATGCCACAGATAAAGTATAGGTGAAAATGCAGGGTCAGATATATGGAGGCGCCCATCAGGATGGATGGATGGAAACACTTCACATGAGAGCACCATTAACTGGCTGCTTATTAGTGCATACTGCCTCTTTATTAGTCATTATAAAGCTCATTTTGTTCAGCATGACCAGGCCATTAACTGGGAGCTGTGCCTCAATAACCTCCTAATCACTGCTTATTGATAACAAGTAAGGAGGTTGTTGCACGTGGTTCTCCCCTGCTCTCATGTGAGGCATTATAAGTGCTTTATAGAGGTTTATAAGGAGCCTGTATGATACTAATGTGCCTGGATGAGGGCAGAGTCAATGGGGGAAATGTGTTCCTGCATATTAAGCAGGAGGAGATAAAAAGGAAACGCATATTCAAGGTCTTTTCTTTTCTTCTTGTTTCCTCAGGATGAGCAACACTTTCAGTTTCGTGACATATTGTTGTAGAAATGTGTCTGAGCTTAAACAGCGTTTCATTCTCTCTCTAAAAAAAATCATAAGTCTGTGTCCCGTGTCCCCCAGGGCTCCATCAATTCAATTATCATGGAGGACCGCTACGTTAGAGTGCAGCCCCGCCGCGGGCCACCAGGCACATAATACACACACACCCCAGGAATATGCTAAATCATAAGAGTGGCCCATTTATCATTGCCAAGGGAGCCCCCCCCACCCATACAAGCACCCACCCACGCTCCCCGAGTCATTCAGTCACACACACACACACACACACACACACACACACACACACAGTGATAGACTCCTCAGAGTGTGTGAGAGGGACGGTGTGGAGATGCGATTTGGACCTGGCTGTCAGCGCTCGTCAGCAGCTCAATGTGCTGAGAGCTGGAGGGGGGGTGAGAGGGGGGGGGCAGGGCCCCGGCTCGGGCCCCGGCCCCTGTCCGCGCCTGATAACACCAATCTGCAGAGACAGCACCTGAGTCCCCCCGACCTCCACGCTGTCACACGCTCTCCAACAGCTGTCAGGATCCCAGGACGAGGGTCCCTCAGCGACCGGCCGCACTCTGCTTTTTTTACCTCTTTCATAGTTCAACAATAGCTGCTTCTCTCAAGGAGCTTTGATGGGAAACACTAATAAATCACGGCCAAATAAACCGTGACACCTTGATCTAATTACAGCTAATTAAAGTTTAACTCGTTCCAGGGGGACTGTGGTGGCTCCTCATCCAACTGTGACAGGAGCTGGGAAGCTGCTCCACACATCCAGAGACCGATGATCATTCATTCATTCAGGAGCTCTTTCAACATGTGAACACTGTCTATCTCCACCAAGGTCAGGCTGCAGCTGCACAGCCTGTTTTAACAGTCCCCATCTCAGGTTCTTTGCTCGACCTGGAGACGAGGAGCGAGGCTTCATCGGTTCAGAGGAAACGGATCGAACGAGGGCCGCAGCGGCTCAAACTGTCTGAGGCGCACCAGAAATCTGTTTCATGCGCAGAAATAGCTGATTCCTATCTCCGCTCCGGGGCCTACTTTACCATTCTGTGCCACCCGTCTCCCGTTTTATGTTCGCACTGGTGCCCTGCTTATCTTAACTCACTTTTCCCCATGAAATCCTCTGGAGAAATCTGTTTTTTTTTTTCTTCTAATAAGCGACTTACACAATTAAGCCGAGTTCAAGCGAAAACATTCACTCAGCCACAAATTAACCACTGCAGCCAAACCCGAACATCCCAGGAAGTATGTGTGTATGTGTGTGTGTGTGTGTGTGTGTGTGTGTGTGTGTGTGTGTGTGGAGGCGTGAGAGTGCCTCTGTTGGAGCTCAGGTATCAGAGAAACCCAAAGGAAAATAAAGGCAGTTTCTGTGCAGGCGTCAGAGCTTGTTGTTTGGACAGCCGTTTCCAGTGGTCGGACACTTCTGAAAGGCTGGTTCAGCTCTGCAGCTCTGCAGCTCTGCAGCTCTGCAGCTCTGCAGCTCTGCAGCTCTGCAGCTCTGCAGCTCTGCAGCTCTGCAGCTCTGCAGCTCTGCAGCTCTGCAGCTCTGCAGCTCTGCAGCTCTGCAGCTCTGCAGCTCTGCAGCTCTGCAGCTCTGCAGCTCTGCAGCTCTGCAGCTCTGCAGCTCTGCAGCTCTGCAGCTCTGCAGCTCTGCAGCTCTGCAGCTCTGCAGCTCTGCAGCTCTGCAGCTCTGCAGCTCTGCAGCTCTGCAGCTCTGCAGCTCTGCAGCTCTGCAGCTCTGCAGCTCTGCAGCTCTGCAGCTCTGCAGCTCTGCAGCTCTGCAGCTCTGCAGCTCTGCAGCTCTGCAGCTCTGCAGCTCTGCAGCTCTGCAGCTCTGCAGCTCTGCAGCTCTGCAGCTCTGCAGCTCTGCAGCTCTGCAGCTCTGCAGCTCTGCAGCTCTGCAGCTCTGCAGCTCTGCAGCTCTGCAGCTCTGCAGCTCTGCAGCTCTGCAGCTCTGCAGCTCTGCAGCTCTGCAGCTCTGCAGCTCTGCAGCTCTGCAGCTCTGCAGCTCTGCAGCTCTGCAGCTCTGCAGCTCTGCAGCTCTGCAGCTCTGCAGCTCTGCAGCTCTGCAGCTCTGCAGCTCTGCAGCTCTGCAGCTCTGCAGCTCTGCAGCTCTGCAGCTCTGCAGCTCTGCAGCTCTGCAGCTCTGCAGCTCTGCAGCTCTGCAGCTCTGCAGCTCTGCAGCTCTGCAGCTCTGCAGCTCTGCAGCTCTGCAGCTCTGCAGCTCTGCAGCTCTGCAGCTCTGCAGCTCTGCTCCGGCCTGTAGAGCGGGCCTGTCTGTCCTGTGGCCGACAGGAAGCCCGGCTTCCTGCCTCTGACGGATTGCACTTGAGAGTGGCATCAAACGCGGAGCGCTGGGCCCTGCCCTGCACCACGCCCCTGGGCCGGGGCGCCAGGCATTCCAGGGGAAACCTACAGCAGCGAGGAGGCCGGGACGGAGACGGACAGACAGACAGGCCGGGCTTGTTGGGGAGAGCCTGAATAAACCCTGACCTGTGCTCTGTCAAACACCTCACGGGAAACCCTCTGTTTTTCTTGAGAGAGTTTTTAAAGATCTCGCTCGGCGTCCGGAGCCAAAAGCAGCACGTCCGCAGCCTGAGGAGAACCTGGGAGGCGCAGAGCTGCTCAGCGTCACGGACTCGCCGTGTGCGGCCAGAGGGGCTTTGATGCGATTCTCCCAAAACCATCCACAACAAAAGAGTGTTGTGCTCGCACGCTGCCAGTAGCCGTCACAACGGGAGAGCCAATTAAAACAGGCGCTGCTCAGTAAACGCTGTTGTTAATGCCGTTTCATTTACACTCACAGCTGTGTTAACTGTGCGAGCGAGACCTGCGGCCCACAATCGCAGCAGTGTGCACAATCATAAAGATGCCTTTCACATTCCTCGCCCTGCACAAAGCCACAGTAATGGTCCAGAGCCGAGCGTCCCGGAGAGAGACGAGGCAGAGGAGCGGGGAGGCGAGGCAGGGGTGGCACGGCCGCCTTCTCCCCCCCCTCTGATCGTGTTTCACAGCGGACGCTAATGGATGTAGAGAGGGAGGAAGAGCGGGGCAGGAAACGGAGAGGCATCAGATACTGAAGCCACTTCAAAAGTGCGGGGCCGGTCTAATCCGTCTCCCCCTCTCTCCTGGTTGCTCCCTTGGCAGCCTGGGGGTGGGGGCTGGGAGGAGCGGGCACCGCCGTGGGCGTGGGCAAGCGGGGGGCACGGGCTGGTTCCCACTGCACTCTCCGCCAGCACTTTGACAATTATCTCCTTGATGCAGCAGCCCTCGCTTTCATTGGAGCTGAGGAGCCGTGCCGGAGCGCCGAAGCCTCCCAGGAATGCCAGAGAGAGAGAGAGAGAGAGGAAGAGAGACACAGAGCGAGAGTGCAGGGGGACTCCAGCGGGGATAATCCCAATTTCAAATGGAGCTTAGTGCTATCCCCCTCCTCCCTTTCTTCGGCTAACCCCCCTCCTGTCTGGCACAGATAACTCATCCCTCTCTCTCTCGACCTCGTGCATGCGCAGACGGAAACTTGCGCATCCCACCAAAGTCATAATGAGCATGTCATCTCCTCGCGTGAGTCTGGGAGCTGAGGGCCTGCAGGAGTCTCCCAGAGCTCAGAGGAGTCTGAGGAGCAGACACTCACACGTACCCAAAGACAAGACCAGACCAGACCTGTGGTTGCAGGTGATTCTCTCCCCTCAGGTCAAAGTCACCTCGTATATAATCCAGACAGACATTGTGGCCTTGATGTCATTTCTTCAATAAGGACTATTTGATAGAGCAGGTTCCCCTTCTCTCTGACCTCTCTCTGACCACAACAGACAGCAATAAACCCATTAACTCTGGACTTTCTCTTGAGTGGTTTTTCATTCCCCTCTTGTTTTTCTTTCATGCGGATCAAATGACACAAACCACAGGTGTGAAAGTGACCTTGACCGATCCGTTTAGCCACGTTTAGCCCCCCGCCAGTCTGAGGCCATACATCCATACATGCACCACATGACTGACGGTACGTCCCGATGCACGCATTCCAGTCTGCTGCTGCTGCAGCCGTGCACACAATAATCAATACTGAGGCTCAGTGTTTAGGAAACAGAGGAGTCACTGGGAGGTCAGGGAGGCGGGGGAGAGGCTGGAGAAGGAGCTGAAGAGCAGTCTTTGTGCATATATACTCTGCTCTTTATCTATAGATCTGTGTCTATCTATGTATTTATCTATCTAGATTTGCTTCTCCAGCAGCGTTTAACACACTATGCTGCACTGAAGGTCTGATCCGAGCCTGGATGATGAACACTGAGGGTCTGCAGGGCTGAAGTGCCCCTCAGCAACATGCTGGACTCTTCACTGGACTCTGGGGGGGGGGGCTCAGTACTGAGTCTGACCCCCCCTGACTTCCTCCTTGTCTGCAGAGCGGAGAGGGGGGCCGCTGGAGGTAACAGCAGGGATCGATGGAGGATCACACAGAACAGAGCGAGGCTGTGGAGCTGCAGCTCGGGGCCTGCAGCCCAGCAGCCAATCACAGAGCAGCAGCTGCAATCAGCTGACCATCCTGACCTCGCAGACACACACACACACACACACAGATGATGCACGCAGGCAAATCAACGTGAATCCCCCCCTCCTGCTCTCGCTTGTTTCTTAAAAAAGAAGCGAAAGCTGCACGTCAGCAGTTGCCTGTTGGAGCTTTGCAACAATGCTCTGCTGACAGGATTCGGTCCCGGCTGCTGCAGCTTTGTGATGTTACACAATCTGGCCTGAAACCTGAAAACCTGCCGCTCTTTATCCAGCCACCTGCCTGCGCTCAGCGTCCAGCCTTTGTCTACCGTTTGTTGTTGCTGCTGTTTTCATCCTCAACTCTTCACTGTATCTGAGGCTGGCACAGTTAGAACGCTGAGGAGAGCTGATGCAGTGTTTTGTGTGTGTGTGTGTGTGTGTGTGTGTGTGTGTGTGTGTGTGTAGACTGCAGGGGAAGGGCAGCTCGGCTGTATTTACCATTGTTCCTTCGCTCTTGCTCCTTGCGACTTCTCTCTGCAGGCGAGCCACGGCCAGCTTCTCCCTGAACACAGAGAAAGGAGAGCAGAGGGTCAGCAGCTGATCATCACTCAGTGAGACAGGATATATCACACACACACACACACACACACACACACACACACACACACACACACACACACACACACACACACACACACACGCAGTCAGGTCTGAGTCCTCAGTCTGACACTGATAATGTTGCATTCATCAACTGGTGCTTTGTCGGAAAAAGCGTCTGAATCAACTGCTTCTTTCTTTCATCTCTGTTGTCTTCTGTGTAAGAGAAGAAACCTCACAAGCCTGCCGGCAAATACACACACACACACACACGCACACACGCACACACACACACACACATCTACACACACACACACACACACACACACACACACACACAGCAAGAAGACGGGGTCGTCCACTAACCACGCAAAACAACGAGCTCGCAGTTCTGTCCAGACAAAAATAGCTCAGAGGAAACAAAAAGCAGGGCATCCTTACACACAGACACACACTCACAACACACACTCTCCCCCTCACACACACACATACACACATGTGAAGCAGGCTAAACAAAGAAATTGACTGTGCGCGTCCAATCCGTTTCCCACGTGAGGGCATTCCAGACTTTAATGGGATAAATCTTGGCACACTAGCAGGGATAATAAAGAGCCCTGTTTTACGGCCTCTCCAGAGGTATCACAACAACTGAGGCGCAACTGAAAGGCAGCTCCGGGAGGCGCAGATGTACGCGCTGTCTGCTCAGAGCTGCCAGACTTTTAATCCAACGTGTCTGAGAGAAAACAAGAAATGTGCTGAGGAGGAAAACGCCTCCTCGGGTCCCGACAGTCCTCCGCTCAGAGACCTGAGAGGAAGCAGCCGCCCTGCCAGAGGTGAGGAACACAGTGGGTCCACACACTCTGAGGTCACTAACCAAGTCAGCTCACGCGTTAATTGACAAGAATTCAAGTTAAGGTGAGACAACGCCAGTGTTGCTCACATGCTCGGCCAAAATAGACAAGAATACGAGGCTCAAAAATCACTGCTATTTCAAGCAAATGAGAGGCATCACGCTGCAGAATGAAATCAGGACATCTGCAGAGCACGATGGGGTGAGCAGAGGAGCAGCGTCGACGCTTTCCTCCGACTATTGTTCCCCACTCTCTCACACACACACACACACTGTGAATCACCTAATATGGAACCTGGGGAGCTCATAGAGGAGCGTCTACAGACGACAGCCAGGAGTAATCACAATCACCTGCACATTTCTCACATTTCTGCAGCCGAGCAGACACCCACAGCTCCTGCCCCCAGAAATAACTCATGACTCAAGTCGTCTGCTGCTGGACGCGGTTGTTTCAGGGCGTCTTACCTGCCGGGAACCCCCCCTGTGATTCAGAGGCAGCTGGGGCTGCGGGCTGAAGCCTCTGTCTGTCTGGACGCAGCTCCCACAGGTTCCCAGCGAAGGCCGACAGACGACTGAGAAGCTCCAGAGAGTGACGGGGACATACTTGGGAGGGAGTCCAGGCCGCGGGTCTGGGTGTGTCCGCATCCATGAGGCAGGTTTGTTGTTTGTGCTTTCATAAAGGTGGGTGTGTGTTTTAATGAAGCGGAGGTGTCTGAACGCACACCTGACACTGACTAACCCGCTGCCGGCTCAGTCGCACGCTTACACAACGCGTCTCTCCACATCACGACGCGCTGCCAAGCATTACGCTACCTTCAGCAAGACAGGGGGAGGGAAAAAGGAAAGCAAAGGAAAGGTTTCTGGAACTTCTCACCGCAGTTGGTGTTTTGTTAAACAGGACTGGTCTGGCATTCCTCCAGTCTGTGTTATGGCTGAGCGTCAGCCCTGTAAGGGGTTAAGTTTCAGGCCACTTATGCGCAGGCATGTTCCAGGAGCAGCCGAGCGTGAGCCAACTGCGCCCGCACAAAATCATCACCAAATATAGAGCAATTTGACATCCTGCGTTCGACAAGGCGACGCGCTCCCCGGCAGCCAGGTGTCACGTCTGAGCAGCACGTGACGGCCAGGTTGGTCATCCCCATCTCCAGCCTGCTCGACTAAACCTCTAGCAGCTGTGTAAACGGGTCCGTGCTGGAGCCAGAGCCCGGGCCCGGGGCCGCTGTGTGGAGCTTATCTCCAGACATCTCCAGGCGGAGGCTGCGGCCCCGCTGTGATGGAGCGAGGAGCGAGGGGTCAGAGCGAGCGGCGACGGCTCGTCTCAAAGCCTCACGCCGACATGTTGTTGTAGCTGCCTCTGACGGAGCTTTGAAAACTCTGAGAAACTCTGTGATTAGTGAGACGCAGGAGCTCGACTCCGCCGAACATGTGCGGCTGCTTTTTCCACATTATATCCAGTTTATTTGGGGGTGAAATCAGAAGTAAGTAAACTCTGAAGCAATCCGCTCTGGGAGGGGGAAACCCACTGGCCGGAGCTTTATTTACAGCATCTGAAAGATCTCAACAATGGGACTGATGGATGAAAGCTGAAAGTCGGACTGGAGCTGGATTAAGAGCACAAAGAGGAAGAGATGCTTCCACGGTGGCTGGAAGCGATATATGGACTCTCTCACTGTATATATTTCACACTTGACTGTGACTAAATGGGAATTATTTCAGGCCGCTGTCCTCGCCTTCATCCTGTACATCCAAGCATGTGATGAAAGCGCGGGCTGACAGTTGGCCCTGTATACATTCCTCCTCCTCCTCCTCCTCCTCCTCCTCCTCCTCCTCCTCCTGCATGCTTGATCTACAGTATGAGGCTCAGCAGATGCTTTCAAGTGGTCTCGACGTGGACCTCGAGTAGATCCCAGTGACCTGGAATCACCTGATAGCTCCAGGGGGAATCCAGGCTGAAATAGCCCACAAACACACACGTGTTTCCCTGGCTTTTCCATGGCCAGGTTTAATGTGAGATTCAACCTGGGATTGAACCTTAAAACCCACAACTAGGGACCTTAAACCAGGACGTTTTCCAGCTAATCTTCTGCCTGGAACACAGTGTGTGTCTGCAGCCCTGCTCCAGACACACATAGGTTCCCCTTACACGTGCTGTCCACCCACACACTCTGGATCACTTCCTTCCTTTTCACATGAGATTCAGTCGCTCCTCATCCCGAGGACGGATCGTGACATCGGCCTCAACCCTGTTTCCTCCTCTCCAAACACACACACACACACACACGCACACACACACACACACACACGCACGCGCTGTGAAACCCTCCTTCCTCACGCTCCTTCCTCCTCCTCGCGCTGAGACAACACTCCGCCTGTTTGCTTGGGAGCGTCGCGGCGGCGGCGGCGACATGCAAAGACAGGATCTGTCAGAGGCGGAGGGAGGATCAATCAGGCCGGGAGCGGGGGCCAACCTGAGCCGACACGTCGCACCCCCGGCTTTGAAGCGCACGGTGGGAGGCGGACGCTCAGCCCTGCTTCCACCACTGTCATCACGGCTGCGGCGTACAGGTGGCTTAATCCATTGTACATTGTTTGCTGTTAAGCACATAATGAAAGAGGGAAAAAGTGCTGCCTCTTGCGTTTTGGTTTCCTATTTCCCTGCCAGAGCTGCACACCGTCTCATTACCAGGCACAGTTAATCTGTCCCCTGCACAGAGAGATGTTAACAGATTAAACACCACGTACGCCACTCGCACGCACCAGGATGTATAAAAGATGCATACATGTAAACCCTCCTTACGACATTGTCGGCGGGGTTTACAGCGAGCTAAACATTTCAATGGCTCTGAACCACAAGCGTACGCAGAGAGGCCGGGGGGATGCATAAATGTTTGGATGGGAGCGGAGCTGCCATGCATTTATGTATTAGCGTCTGCACTCCCGCTGGGCTGAGAGCTCTGACACGCACGCAATCCCCGTGGCACACAGAGGGCATCCTGTTCAGAGGCACTCGGCCTGCACTTTGGCTGCAGCCCCGGACCGGTCATTCCCATCCTTAATCCTCCTACGGCTCCGGTTATGTAACCTTCTGCACCGATCCAGAATTTCAAGCCGGCCCTGGGATCGCGACAATGGGCTTAGCGAGGCGTTTGATAACTTATAACATCCAGGCCGGCCTGACAGGAACACAGAGTTACAACTGCCAGGCGCTGGAGCCCGAGCCGGAGCTGGACACGGCATGAGAAACGACTTGAAAAATGAAAAATGACTCGCAGTAACCCGAGGCTCTAGAAATGCCCCAAATTTACATTTTCAGATCAAAAACAGCCTTTTTTAACCCGATGCTGCATCTGGCTGGATACAGAGAAACATCTGGGCGTTTGTCTTTTGAAACAGCTTAAGAAGAGCGCAGGAGGGGACTGATCTCTGATATTTTGACGTTCAGCACTTAGATGGACTGAGCGATCATTAGAGATGCTGTCAGTCACCCTCACAGCCTCTCACCAGCTGGAACGTGTGGCAGCACTGCCGAGATGGCACCAACGTCAGCCTCAGCCACTCTCGTCTGCTCCAGGCGTCTGAGGGGTGGGGCGCACACACACACACACACACACACACACACACACACACACACACACACACACACACACACACATCTGTGACCATTCACTGGGTCCTGATGCATTAGGCAGCTCCAATCAATCAGGGAGCAGCCGTGATGCTGGGTGCAGCGATCTGTTCCCACAGCTGGTTCCTGACCCCGCGACGTCTCCAGCCGCGGAGGGCGGCCGAAAAAACAGGAGCCACATGTCAGCACCTCACACACCCTCCCAGCACCTCCCACCACCTCCTACAACCTCCCACCACCTCCCAGCCAGGCAGCCAGGCAGCCAGGCAGGCACAATGAGCCCTACCTCACCGCGGCAGAGCCATCAATTATTGACGAGGTGAAATGTGATGAGGTTGAGCTGCGAGCACACAAAGAGCACACGCCTTCCCCTGCTGCCATGTGGCCTTGAGACGTCTTCAGGGTCTGAGCGGGGCCGCCGGCGCCTGTCCTCGCCTCCCCGGGACCCGGCCGCACTGTGTGCTCAGGACTGTGGCGTCTGTGCGATAGCGAGGCGACTATTTGCGGCACAGAACGCAGTTTTTCCAGATCACACAGCAGTAATAACCTCGGCCGTACTCGTGAAGTATGAAGCTGTGTATTGGACTTTGTTTGGACACGTGTGCAGCGCTGTGAGTAATGAGCTCAGATGATCGTGATTAGCCACATTTATCCAAAGTCAGCAGCACAGCTAACCCCTCTGTGATAAAATATGTGCCCTGGGTGCTTTGTGAGACTCTGAGCTCTGGATGTTTGAACAAGTCAACAGCAGTTGCTGCACTCTTTGGAGCAGTATTTTGACAGGATGGAGGATTTGTCTGCGCCTGAGAACAACTCGAGGAGAGCAAAGTCAAAGCACACCGGCGTTGACTTAAATATGTCATCTGGTACTGCAGGCCAAGCGCGGATCACATGCATCTCCACATTTTCTGAAGCAGCAGAAAAATCAGACAGGAGGAATCCTGCGAGACTCCTGAGCTCCGAGGAATGCTGTGTGTGAGCGTGGATTACCCGGCCTGGCTCCCTCTCCCCCTGCATGTTTTCTTATTCTGCGAGCGGGGCCTGACCTCAATTGTTTCCGAGCCGCAGACGCATTCCTGTCCAGACGAAACGAAACATCGCGGACGAGCAGATGTGCTTTAAAGATGGCGGCGTCACCGGCCCGGCCGGCCGGCCGTCTGCCACTGCGAGGAGGAGGGAGATGTCGAGCGAGACGCGAGGGGCAACTCATGAGGACATGCATGAGCACACATGTACAAACACACTGGCACAGATACGCAGAGACGCGCACACACACTTAGGCTCCGGTCTGAATCTTTCATGTCAGAGTCACAACAGAGAGACGTCCCCGGACTGAAGGAAAAGGCCTCGCAGGCGTCCCGGCTCTGCTGAGCGAGCTCATCAGGAGGCATGCCCCGCCACACGCTCTCACGCCAGCAGGTAACGAGCTGTGTGAGCTTCTCCACTGACGCCTGTCTCGCTTGACTCACACACACGTAGCTGAGTTTAAGTGAAGCTGTCTTCACACCCGGGCTGCAGTTACCTCATGGTTCACCTGCCACCGAGCAGGACAAGGTGCAGCTCAGAGAGTCGTGTGGACCAGCCTGCATCTCCCTGTGCTCAGGGCGAATCCAAGAGAGACGCGGTCACGTCTCATCTGAACTCTCTGCTGCACGGCAAAACAAAGCAGTCTGCATCTCCCGCAGCCTGCCTCCTCCCTGCCAAGACTCAGAGGAACGGCTGTAAATCTAGCCCAGAACTGCTCTCTGTCTGAGTCCCACGTTAATAACAGCTGATAATAACAAGATGCTCCGCGTTTCACATCCATGCGACTGTGCAGCTCGGCGCATAATGAAAAGTCACACGTTTCCTCCATTGTTCTGTATTTCACACCCCGGCCGGCCCAGGTCGGAGTAATTGGGGCTCAGGGACTCGCATTTACTACTGTACAGTAATACTAGAAGGTTCTGCTGACTCATGGAGACTGCGCGGAGGCTAAAGGCTGTTTTACACCGGCTGTCAACACATCGTTTTCAGAGAGGCGGGCAAACAGAAGCCCTTTACAGAGTGCAGACAAACGGCCCGCTCACATACAATAGAAACAAAGGTGCGGGAAATAGAAGCACTCGAACTGCAGGGCTGCCATCTCCACTGCTGCACACCCCTGGCTGCAAGTGTGTGTGTGTGCGTGTGTGTGTGAGCAGCTGCTGCAGACGTCCAACGCTCTGCAGCCAGTTTCCCCGACCGACTGCGTCTGGAGCCCAAACTGCAACCAAACATTTCACATCCAACCAGATGTTGCATGTTTATTATTGCAGACAAAAAGCATCTCTGGCTGAGACATTCTCCATGTTTGGAGTTCGTGTCCAGGGTTCTTAACCCTTCAGATCAATCGTCTGGACTGTTACGCGTCCTCCATCCAGGAGCATCGCCCCAGCACCGTTGCCCTGGCACTGTGGCATGCTGCTAATAAAGTCATTAAAAGTTACTGCACTCGTTGTAATTCACTGCAGAGCTGCAGCAAATGGCCTAAAGAGCTGGAGTAGGAGGAGAGGGGTGTTTGGATAAGGCTTTTACAGCACGGAGGTGAGCTTCTCCAGCAGCCTCCATCCACTCACTTCCTCTCCAGCTGCGCCAACACCTCCAGCGCCTGGACCCCGGCCTGCATGTTTCTGCCTCTATTATCTGATGATTTACAGCCAAGATAGCAGGGAGCTGAAGCCTGTTGACATTCCCCGCCCCGCGCAACCTCCCATACGACACTGACCTGCTTTCCAGGCTCGTAAACGGCTTGCTGCGATCACAGCGTCGCCGCCACGGAGGCGCAGATAGGAAACAAGGGGAGACAAAGTGAGCTCCAACCGCTTTGATCTGAGAACTTGTGACATGCATGCGACTCTGAAAGTGTGTCAGCATGAAGGCGGCGCAGAGTAAACAAGGACAACGCCACATTATCTTGTAAATTGGTGGCATGCTTGGCTGTGACCTGAAAACAACTTTTGTGATTTTGTTTCCCCCCCCGAGGGGCCGAGACGTCGTGGATTCTGAATATCAGATCTGAATAAAAGTTTTTTTTTACGAGACAAAGCATGAGTTTATCTCCGCCAGCCAGGAACCTCAAACCACCCTTACACAAACACAAATAACAGTTTAATCCAGTTCTGACTGGAAATCAGGGCTTGAAATGACTCCTCGCACCTTGGTGAACTCTCGCGCAGCGTGCTCACCACAAAAATGCTCCGTCTCTAATGACATCACTTAGCAGTCAGCGAGGGTGTCTGGGCAGAGCTCTGTCTCCAGGCTGAACAGGCAGTGCACGCAATAAGCCATTGATAGCTCGCAAATAAAAGCCTTTTATTGCTTATAAATTGTGTCGGACCATTAAACTTTATGTTTTTCCTGAGTGACATGACTCTAAGTTGGGCCAACGGGAGACACAGAGAGAAAGACATCTGATCGCAGATTCCCAACTTGTTAGCGAAACACAAAGCTGCGAGGCTTCAGCTTGGATGCGATCTGCTCGACTCTGGTTCAAAACAAAAAAAAAAGAAGAAGAAGAAACGTGCAGCTCGGCCAAACGTCAGAATCCTTCCCCGAGCGTGATGTATTTGTGAAAAAAACAGGTTCATACCAGCCCAAAAGAGCTCGGCGGGCCTGTTTTTAGAGTTCCCACGTGCTGCTGGTGGGGGAAGATAAATGTAGAGCAGGCCGAGGGGAGGAATGCATTCAGAGGAGCCTTAATTGAGCTGGATGGCCTGCAGTCACACAGGCAGAGCGTCTCAACAAGGCCCAGCTCCTGAGATGTGCCTCACACGTACACATCATTAAAGCTTTTGGCTCAGGGCTCCACGGTACCAGAGACAGTGGGAATTATATGGGAAAAAAGTTGTCTGGAAGGAGGAGCCCCCCCACCCTGGGCTGTCAATGAAGGGGAAGTGCTCCCATGCTGAGGCCCAGTGGGTCCGCCATTGAACGGAGGAACATTCCTCAGTAATTCAGTTTGACCTGAACCCAGAGCGCTGGCTGAGGGTCAGCGCATGCACAGCGCCACGTACCGGGAGCAGGAGGAGAAGCTGCTCCGACCTGGAGGAGCAGGAGGAGAAGCTGCTCCGACCCGGAGGAGGAAGGAAGGAGTTCATGGCTAAATGAAAGCACAGATGACAGCGTTTCAGCATCCCCGTCCACAGGAGGGGGGCTTCAGAGTTGGTGTCAGTGCAGCGCTGCAGCGCGGGGCCACACAGAGTTCAGCCAAAAACACGCAGACAAAAAAGCGCCCATCTCGTGACTTTCCAATCCAAAGTGCTTGAATGTAGGGCACATGACGGAGCGGGGGGGCGTGGCGGTGGGGCCGGGACGCGGCCCTGCCAGCGGGGCCAAAATAATAACGTGCAGAAATGGTTGCGCTGCGGCGTGGCCCCGAGCGGCCCCGGGTGGGACAGAATTACAGTTTTAATTCTATAAAATCAAATCCCTCCACTTGGCAATCCTCTTAGCCAGTAATCCCCAGGTAGGTTTCAGAGGGCAGCGGGCTCAAACTGCCCAGTGCAGCAACACATCTGCCCCGGTGGGGGGGCGGTATCGCCGCACGCCGCCCCGCTCCCAGTAACGCCTTCACACGCACCACAAACGCAAACTGGACCGAATGGTTTCACTGGAGGCCTGTTGCAGACAATGGGCTGCACACATTCAAACTTAAAATGCGTGAAATAATTAGATTTGGTGCATGATGTGATGCACACAAGGAGGAATTTCCTGCGTGTCAGGACTTCCTGAGCGGCGGAGGGTGACAGGTCACATGCTGGCGCTGGTGACACACGCCGCTCCTCATGTGGACTGGCCACCAGCCTTCCCAGTCCAGCAGCATCCGCCGCGGGGCACATGCTATTTTTTACCCTCATGATGGGAAGCACCGGTTCCCATGAGGGCGGAGGGAAGAATCCAACACAAGAAAACATGAAGAAAAAAGACAGAGTGGCATTTCTGTCTGGCACTGTGTCAGCGGCAGGAAGGAGGGCGATGATGCCTCCCTCTCTCTCCCATGCTCTCCTTTTCATGCTCCCTTGCAGCTCTGTTTCTAGAGATAACAAATGCAGCTAAAAATAGAATACCAGTGTCCAGAATCCCACATTTGGCATCCTCAGCGTGTTGTTTGCGAGCATCCCCTGCCTGGCTCTGTGCTCTCAGCCTGAGAGGAGACCCCTGACCTAGCCTGACTTTGACATATGGACCCTGTGCAGCAGCGGCAGAGACGCTTCACGCCACATTAACAGGGAGCTGCAGAGAAGCCGATCATAACACACAGGCTGGAGCCTCGTAATCCATATTCTCCACCACTTAGCTGCATCCACACCCAGTTCAGAACCAGTCATTTCAGTGTGGGATTAGTGGGTAGAAAATCTTAATCTGCCTGGGAGAGAGAAAGAGGGAGAGAGGGAGAAAAGGAGCAGTGGGAGGAAAAACATTCCTGCACACACAAATCCCCTGCAATCCGCGATTCTTTCACCTCCAGTTTTATCAATCCCAATCTGAGAGGTTCACACTGCACCCCACGCTGTTGCCACTGGCAACAGGACACGCGAGTCCCCCGCAGCCGTGCTCATCACATCACCCACCATCCCTGCACATGGTGCCTGCTCCATGTAACACGATCCCCCCCTCAGGGATTATTATTATTATTACTACTACAGGAATAAAAAAGCAGAATCACAGAGGCCTGTTTGGTTAAGCATGCGGAGGAGACACAAGCAGCTGGGTCTCATTGATGTGAGCGGTGACTTACCCCGGCAGAGGTTCAGCATGGTGGTGCATTCAGAGGACGAGCATGGTAATCCTGCAGCTCCACAGCTGCTCCACGCAGATCGGTAAAGTTTACATCCACACGCAGCCCTGCCTGCCTCTCCTCTCCTCTGCTCTCCTCCTCTCCTCCCCTTCTCTCTCTGTCTCTCTCTCTCTCTCAGCCAACATGCACCGACTCTCTCTCTCCTCCTCCTCCTCTCTCACTCTGCCTGCCTCCCTCCCTCCCACCCTGCAGCCCGCCTCCAGCCTTTATCTTCCTCTCCTCGGTCTGTCTCTGTCTCTGCCTCTATCTCTATCTTTTCCTCTCTCTCTCTCTCTCTCTCTCTCTCTCTCTCTCTCTCGCTCTCTGCAGCTCTCTGACTGCGTCCCTCCTCCTCAGGCTTTGCAGGACGTCTAACATGTGTTCAGAGAGACGGCTGAAGGTGGCTCTGTCCTCAGGGGGAGGAGAAGAGAGGCAGGGGTGGGGGTGGACGAGGAGGAGGAGGAGGAGTTTTTTGGGGGGTGACAACAGAGTGGAGGGGGACGAGAACAGGCAGGAGGCAGCCGGCTTGTGATGTTCACTAACTGGGCTCGGAGAGAGAGAAAAGCTGCTCCCAGCAGGAGTAAAACAAACTACAGATGATCCACCAGCCACACTGTAAAGCAGGGGGATTAAACCTGTAGGTATGATGGAGCACAGGTCTGCTTCTGCTTCCAGGGTTATGTTCTAATAGTTTAGAGGAAATGGAAGTAAACACGGTTATATGGAGGAAAAAACATCTTCAGTTCCGCTTCCCTCCACACTCACAGCTTAAACTATTTTGGGTTGTGAATGAACTTTTCCAGAAACAGTGCAGAGGCTTGTTGGTAGGAAAGTGCGAGAAACAAGGAAGTTGAGATTGTTCTACATCAGATCAGTTGGTGCAGGAGTGAGAGACCTCCATCCAGACTCAGCCAACGTTTCTCCAGCTGAATCAATCTACATTCTGATCTGGACACGGGGAAGCAAAACAACGCGCAGAGAGGGAGAGAAAGAGAAGCCGCTGTCAAAAGACAACTAAGGAGGAGACGGAGATCAAGAGAGCGAAGGACAGAATCTGAAAGCCAGAGGGGGAGAAAAAAGGCCAGAGAGAGAGAGAGAAAAAGAGAGAGGTGCATGGGGCCGAGTGACGGTCCAGGCTCCAGCCCATCTGCCGCAATCACAATCAGTCTCAGCTGAATGGCTGTGACAAACTGCAGCCCGGAGCCCACAACCTCCACCAGGCAGGACGCCTGCGAGGAGGAGGAGGAGGAGGAGGAGGAGGATGAAGAGGAGAGGGAGAGGGGGGGGGGGGGCACTCTCTATTGTCTGCTCCCCAATAGGACCAGTGCGAGGGGGGTGTGTGTGCGCGGGGTGAAAGGGGGAATTAAAAGGGTCCTGGTGACAGGAGCTCAGTTAAAGAGGGGGAAGAAAGGCAGCGCGCTGACTTAGAGCTGCTGCCACTTTGCTCTGCATTCACTGTCACTAATGTCCTAAATGAACAATGACACCAACCATGTGAGGAAATTAGCTGGCCGCAGAAGGCAGCGCGGGCAGCGGAGGTGAGCACGCAGCGGTTCAGCTGTCCCTCGCAGGCTTCGCAGGGCGACTAGTTCAGCTCGTCAGGACAGAGATGGACAGGTCCTGTCACGCTCCCATCAGCAGACACCTCCATGCAGCCTGCCATCACTACACTCCGGAAGATTCATGATGCCTGATTATTGCCTGCATGTATGTATATGGAGGAAGGGGGGGGGTGTTTGTCATAAGCGCAGCTGTCTCGCAGGGAAATCTGAATACACATAAGCGAGTGTGATTCGATTCTCAGAGCAGGTGGTCAACAATTACACACTATTGTCCCATTTCAGACAGAGCAAGAAACAGACAAATGGACGCCTGAGTCAGCACTAACACATGCATATGAGACCTAATCAAGAAATATTGAGGGCAGCGATCGTCATAATCTGATCAGGACCGAGGGGCATAGAGAGGGAGAGCAGAGTTCACCAGCAGCAAGAGGAAGAGGAGAAGATGAAGGACAACAAGAGGAAGAACGTGAGGAAGAAGAAGCAGAAGAAGGACGAGACCAGGAAGATGCTGCTCTGGGTAACAGCGTCTGCTCAGCAACTGAACGGAAATGTAAAGAAGAAGCACGAGAAAGAGGAAGCAGAACCAGATGAACAAGGAGAAGTGGAAGAAGAAAGCCAACGACACAAACAGAAAGAAGAGGAAGCTGGACAATAGAAGATGAAGATGATGAAGAAGAGCTTGAAGAACAATAAGCAGAAGAAGAAGAATCAGACAAAGAGGAGAGAGCAGCTGATGGCCAGGAATAAGATGTAGTTGGAAGCAGAAAATCGAGAAGAGGAAGAAGAAGTGGCTCTTTCATTTAGTGGAGAAACAGAGAGCGTGTGTGAGTGTGTGTGTGTGTGTGTGTGTGTGTGTGTGTGTGTGTGTGTGTGTGTGTGCGCTGCTCGTATTCCTGTCCCATAAATGTATGGAAGTTTATTGGTTCAATGACCACAATAATTCCCATTTATGTGCGTATACATTTAAAAATATGTGCGATCCCGTGTCTGTATTTGTAATATTCATGTGGCTATGAGTGCGTGAACCAGCGTGCGTGCGTGTGTGTGTGTGTGTGTGTGTGCGTGTGTGTGTGCGTGCGCTGAGTGATCTGCTGAGCTCATTAAGGCGCTGCTTATTGCTCTGCCAGGGGTGTCAGTGACAGATTCCACTGTTTGGAAACACTCGGCCGCCCACACAGCCAGCCTGGCTCCACCACTGTCACACACACACATGCACGCACGCACACACACACACACACACACATACTAGGTTAGCATTCCATGGGGAGGGGGCGAAGAGGAGGAGGAGGGAGACAGGACGGAGCTGGGACGAAGGCTGTGGTAGACTGGGCGTAGAGTTGGTGTGACGGACCCTGAGGGTCGAGGGTCGGATGTACACGAGCATGTGTGTGTGTGTGAGTGTGAACACCCCTGGACCGCGTGGGGGCGATTAAAGGGACGCTCTTAGATCATATCCTGAGGTGAGAGCAGCAACTCAACCATGTAAAATACTATTAGGAGAACAAGACAGGACGCTGCACGAGCACCAGCGTTAGCAGAGCTTTCAAACATCACTGCTGTGGCAGAGAGAGGAAGATGAAGAGGCAGAATGAGAGTCCTGAGAGCATGGACTGGCTCAGGATGTGTTGCAGATCAGTCGGGCTCCATTGTTCTGCTCTGCCGTGATGCATAATGCCGTTTGTTCTCTGTTAGCTTATCAAACATCTTGAACATTTCAATATTTATAGCTTCACATCTCCATTCCCATTTCTCTCTCTCTCTCTCTCTCTCTCTCTCTCTCTCTCTCTCTCTCTCTCTCTCTCTCTTTTAGGGTTGATGTGAGGCTGAAACTCTCCCCGGGCACAGCTGTGACAGCGAGCAGCATTATGACGTATGAATATTGAGGATCGTTCGCGGCACGCTCTGCAGCCCGGCGTGAGCAGCGTAAGTCGTGCGAGGCCACGGCGAGCGTTTCTGCGGCTGACCTCGTTCGCCGTGTTTCCTCACACGCACCGCGCCGCGACCTCTGACCCCTGCCCACCAGCGGCCGCATGCCAGCGTGCAGACATCCTGCCAGGGGAAGGTCCGGGCCCCGGCCCTCAGCCACACTCTGCCTGGCTGACATTAATCCCCCGCAGCTCCGTCACAGATGAGTGACCACGGGCCGCCGGGGGAGGCCGGGACGCGTCACTGGAGCTCATTAGGCCACCAGCCCCCCCTCCACACACACACACACACACACACACACACACACACACACACACACACACACACACACACACGGTCTCGGTGTGTGTTCCCGAGCAGGCATTAATCACACGGGAAGAGATGAGCATGCATGCGCTGCAGTTCGGGCTCAGACGAGCTGCTGAGAACAGCTCGTTAGAGTCTGATGCGGCCGAGGAAAAGAAACGGCTGCAAAATCATCTGGAACGACATCAGAGGTGCGATGGGCGGGTCCAGCCCGTCCCGGAGGTGTTTAGCTGTCAACATGGCGAGACTGTGTGTGTGTGTGTGTGTGTGTTTTTGGGAGAGGGGCGGGGCCGGCTCTGTTTCTCTGCAGAGGAAATGCCAGGCTGTAGACAGGCGGCGTGTTTGTTTACCCAACACGAAGCCGCTCAGGATCTGCAACAGCTCCCGACCAAAAAACGCCCCGACAGATGCAAATCACATGATGGGTCACGCTGCACTACGAAAAGCCCCTCCGGAGGCTCTCCCAGTGTGTGTGTGTGTGTGTGTGTGTGTGTCAGCGAGTGTCTCTTTAAACTTGTGTGTGGCGAGATGAAGCGCGTACTACAAATGAAAGGGATAATGCACCTCGGTCATGTCTCATTAGGCAGGGGGATGGGGGGGGGGATGGGGGGGGTGGGGGCGGGACGGGGGCCGGCTGGCGGTCCAGAGACGCCTCATCGACAGGCGAGATCCTCCCGCTGCTGCCGCGGGATTAATGCCGACGCAGCTAATCTCTAATTAATCTCCAGCAGGTCTTCGAGAATTTACTTAAACATTCCTGGTGTGATTATGCCAAACAAGAGAGGCTATTATACCGTGAAACTTCTCTATCTCGCACTCGTTTTGCGGGCTCAGAACCACCAGAAGTGCTTCACACTGAAGCCTGTGACTTCCTGTCACAAGGGAGGCCACAAGTTGTGGAGACAGGAGGCACAGCCTCGCTCTCAGAGCGATATTTGTCTGCTCATGTCACTTTACATGCTAGTATTTTAATAAGCGAGCCATAAAGGCCTCTGTTTGTGCTGCAGACCGTTTACAGTCCTGGAAAATGCAGAGTGCTTCCCAATAAACACACTCACAATAAGTGCAGTGTCTCCGCACCGGCACGCTCAGAGCCTATTCATATCAAACACAATGCCTTTAACAAGAACAAACTCCTCCTGGTTGATGCACTTCTTAGGGTCGAGCTCCAGCGTGAATGCTTCATTCGTTTAGCTGTGTTTATGTTGGGAATATTTAGAGCAACCACAACCACATGTCAGCCCGGGACTGTAAAAATGCAGCGTACGGATCAATGGAGGCTGACATTATGTTTACAGCGCGGGGTCAAAGTCCATGTGGGAATAGTTTAGTGAAGTTTAACTGCAATACGTCTAATAGGACTGGAAGGCAAACATGCAGCTCTGGACCTGGGAGAGCATGATGTACGGTGCAGCAGATCAGCAACACTTATGTCGTTTCTAATGGAATGAGGCAATAAAGCCTTGCATTGCATTAAAAAGCAAGAAAATGTCCCTATCAATCACATGAAGTAAAACGCTCTGAAATGCACAGATTTCCTTTGATTAACTGCCGTGTGCGGCAGCACAGTCTGAAGGCTGCAGTTTGTGTTTGTTACCTGCAGCTCTGCGTTCGTTTGATTCACGTGAGGCTGAAATGTTTTGGATTTGGCAAATGTTCACGCTTCCTGCTTCCTCGGAGAGATGAGAGAATGTTTTCCAAACGGAGCTGGAGGTAAATAGCGTGGATGCAACCACTGTGACTTCCACCAGGCAAAACCACACACGGGGATCTCTCAACAGCACAAACCGCACAGGATCTGTCGCTGCTCTTATCTCAGTGTGGGGGGTGTTTTCCTGAGAGCTGCGCCGCACACACCTTAGCCAAAATACCTGCACGCTTTCATGAGCACAAAAGAGGCCCTGGCACATTCTCCCAAAGCTGATCTTGATAATAAAAAAACATCTTTTCACCGCACAATGGAGAGGAACTGGGCTGAAGTTAATAGAGCCGACTGCTGAGCGAGAAGCTGACAATGAGCGACTGGAATCAGATGGAAAAGGTAATATTCTCAGCCAGCGGATGATTAAACTCCCTCTCTCACAGCGCTGGACACAAATTAGTGTCTGAGAACTCACTTAGACAAACAACGGCGCTAATTAGCCATTAAGCCAGGCTCAGCTCTTAAACACAGATAATTGGTTCTAGGAATGCAGATAATACCCCGTTCAGTCCAACCGCCAAGAAGACGTGTCACACGTCCTGTAAGAGGCTGCGTGTCGGCGTGTGGAGCCGCCACCGACACGCAGGCTTCATGAGGAGCAGCGCTGCCTCCGCCTCCCACCGCCTCCCATCACCTCCTCCGCCTCCACCGCCTCCCACCGCCTCCCACCGCCTCCCACCGCCTCCCACCGCCTCCCACCGCCTCCCACCACCTCGCTAACTATAGATTTACTTTGGCAGAATAAGTGCAGCAGACAGCTGCACAGCTTTATACTTAACCTTGAATATATATATAAGGGGGGAAAAGAAGTCTGGGGGCTTATGGTGAATGATATGTGGAGAGGAGGAGGAGGAGGAGCGGAGTATCACTACGTGAGGACTCAGCACAGCCACCAGCTCCCAAACGACCTTGAGGGATCATTAATAAAAGGCTTCATTAACCCATTCGATTAACCTCTTCCTCTCATAAGCTCCATAAAACTGTGATATGTATTTTAGCCCGAGCCTGGATTTTTGGATGCAGCGTCTGGAGTTTACAAGACCCGAGGAGAGGAGAGGAGAGGAGAGGAGAGGAGAGGAGAGGAGAGGAGAGGAGAGGAGAGGAGAGGAGAGGAGAGGAGAGGAGAGGAGAGGAGAGGAGAGGAGAGGAGAGGAGAGGAGAGGAGCGACTCCCGAGCCAGACAGGAACCCTGCAAAGTCACAGTTGACTCTCCAAAGACAGACTGGGACAAAATGACTCGCCCGAGTCTCCCAATATTCTGCACCGTGCTAACAATAACACAATCTGTGTTGAGAAGGACGCAGCGCTAGCTCCTGGTTTAGCTGTGTGCTGTTCAAGGTTACACAGTCAAAGAGAAAATCTGGAGGAAAAACAGTCTTTTCCCCTTTCAAAGGGTCTGTTTACCAAATTCCAGCAGTGCCTCAAGGTTCCAGTGAAGGTTTCATGGATTGATTTATTTCCCCTGCTGAGATATATGTTTTGGACTGTGGACTCCTGGGTCGTAAAGTGACCTCTAATGGATGGATTAGGCTAAGTCACTCACTTCAGAGGGCCCACAAATATACTTTGGGAGTGCATTAGATCTCTTTGGAGCTTAGCATGATCAAATTATTGCATTAGACGGGTCAACTTATCCAATTAAAGTTGTAAAACGCGTGGCTCTGGCCCAAGCGAGACGGCGGGTCCTGGGGGCGCTGGGCGGCTGGAGCCTCTGCACCTCCACATGGACAGAGCGGGCTGCACGCTGGAGCCCCGGATTACAGCCTTTCATCTGGGCCAGGCTGCCGGCAGCGCCGCACACGCCGTCTTTGAGCCAGATCTGCCTTGTAGTAACGTCATGAAGGTCCAGACGGGTAAAGCCCTTTCCCAGCTCCACGCTCCCTCTCTCCTAGCCTTCATGTCCTCAAAGGACGTGTATTCCTCCACTTATTCATTTATTAAGACGCCTTAACAACATCAGTAGAAACAATTTCTCCTGATTTAAGTGCTAAGTGGCTTTGTAATTTCAATAACTTAATCGATTAGATTCGCAGACGTGTTAAAAATAGAGAGTGAGTCATTGGACAGATTCTCTCAAACCCACGACCCGATCCAAGTGTGAGCGAGCAGACGAGGGCGAATGAACGCTGAGCTGCTGCAGACTCCAAGTGGTCTATTTTCAATTCTGCCCACAGGCAAATTCACTGGCACAAAGGACGTGCTATTACCTTTAATCCCCCGGCTAAACGCACATCTGATCCACCTGCACGCTCCTCAGAGCCGCAGCTCCATGAACATGACAGATAGTTTATTGATCAGCAGATGTCAGCGCTAATGTCCTCTCCCCGGCCCCGGCAGCTGCAGCCGCCTGCTCCTCCAGACCTGTGCTGAGACCTCCAGCTGAGCCCCCCCCCCCCCCCCCCCCCACCTCCCCCCACCTCCCAGCCTCCTCGTCCCTCCTGGAAGGTGTGGAAGGAGCCGCAGACACTCGCCATCTGCTCGGGCAGGCGGGGAGAGGCAGGTGAGGCCGGTGTCCCGCCATGTGACCCCGCCGGAGACCGACGCTCCACCCGAGGCCAAAACAAACAAGGTCAGAGGAAGATTCAGCACAGCCACCAACCCGGGGAGGGGCCCGGGGGCCAAGCAGAGATAGAGCAAAGGAAAAAAATCTAATCTACATTGTTTTAATCCACAGGGAAGATTACACAGTCACGGTGCCTTGACACAGCAGATTGTCAGAAAGAGGTCATGCAAACTCACTCCCGGCCTGTCATGCTTTTTAACGCTGCTGAACATCCATATGTCCCCTCACACGCACACACACACACACACACACACACACACACACACACACACACACACACACACACACACACACACACACACGCATGTCTGTCACTCAGCAGAAGTCTTAAACACACTCGTTTTGCTCATAATACAACTGTCATCGGTTCCAGGCCACTAATGGTTCCATAAACCGCTAAAAAGAGATTTAAAGCCCGTCCGCTGAAAACAAATGAATAAGCGAGGACCCCGGGTCAGCGTCCGACTGTACGCTGCGTCCAAGTGTTGCCAAATTTGGATTTGCTCCATCTGAAGTTGACACCACGCCGTGGAGCTTTTGTTTCCGTCTGTCAAGGACGTGGCCGCGCTGAATGGAGGGGGCAGGAAAGCCCAGCCAGCATCCCACTGGGGTTTTGTGCTCCACCGAGCAGCGATGCAGCCACTGAGTGTGTGTGTGTGTGTGTGTGTGTGTGTGTGTGCATGTATGCATGGGGATTTGGGATGTCCAGGATGCAGCAGATGCTGCTGACATTCAATCGAAAATGAGCAGAAAGAGAACTCTGAACCTCTCTGTCCTGAACACTCACCTGTAGACATCAGATCTCTGGTTTTGCTCCGTGCAGAGGTGAAGTCAACCCCCAACATGTGCATGTTCTGATTCATCTAACGTCCACACTCTGCAGCCAGAGCAAACGAGCAAACAACAATCTTCTTAGAGACCGTTAAGTCCCAGAGGAAGTGAGTTGTCGTTGCTCGGAGGTCAGACTCTTTAAATCTCCCTTTAAAGAGGAAAAAACAAACCACAAACTAACAGACGTGTTGTCACGTCAGGGACATCAACCACACTCCATCTCTGCGAGCTTCAAGGAAAATTAGAGCGGCTCAAAAAGAAGTCATAATTGTCCGACCGTGTATTTCAGCGGTGTGAAACCAGCCTATAATATGGTACAATGAGTGACATGAATGCAGTGGGTCACTGGGTCATGGAGGAGCAATGCAGGGAACTGGAGGAATGTGAAGGCTCCTCATTCTGCTCCTGACAGATTGATGGGCCCCATATTCTGATGGGTGGAGGCCGACGTGCACGCTGTGGGGAGATGCTGCCTAATAAGGGGAAGGAGGCGGATTTCTCCCACTTTGTCCGTGTTTGAGCCGAACAAAAGCCCTCGTGAAGTCATTCATCACTGTCGCCACTCTGAATCAACAAGCTCTGGTAGAGACGCCAGCACGGATCCTGCCGGATGGCGTGTTTTTGGGGTTGAGATCATGAGTGTACGAAGGTTTGTTCTTTGGCCCGACCCTGGAAGACGACAGAAGGAAGCCGTCTCCCAGCGTGAGCCTCCAACTCTGCAGCAATCAGCATGTGCTCGTTTTTATCAGGACGCACTTCAAACGGCAAATCCTGCTCCAGATTTCAAGTAAAAGTTTAAGATTCTCCATGGGAGCTGCGCTGATGTAAATCCAGCTTTCATTGTGACTCGTAAAGTCTCCGAGCCCGGAACCTTAATGTACAAGTCAATCCTGTCCTGGAGTGACTGAAACCGTCCTGAACTCACCCGAGGATGACGTAAAGAGCATCCCGCCACATGTGAAGCATCAACTAAACACTCTGCTGCAGTTTGTTCGGAGTCAGGACAAGTTCAGGGCTTTAAAAGCCTCGAGTCGTCCGGTCCAAGCCGGGGTCAGCCTCAGCAGAGACATGTGGCTGGTTCTCAGAGCTGCCGAGGTCGCCCAGAGTCTCCAAACATCTTATAGAGGGGAGGGGACGACATCGACGGGAGGGTCATTCCTTTACACATCACTTCCTTTATTAAGGGGTTGCCCGGGCCTAGTAAAGGGGATGGTCAGTGGTCATCCACCCCCCCCACATCCTCACACCCTGAGACCCCTACATCCCCCTGCTGCAGCCCCCAGCCCCTCGCTGCTCATTCAGGGGGAAAATTACTTTGAGCCGAGGGAATACGGCTCCATTGAGATGGAGAGAGGGCCGCACAAAGGAGGCGAACTTTAAAAAATTGTCTCTTTTTCTGTGTGGGAGCAGTGCATCACTGGATGGGCCGGGACCATAGGAGCATGGAGGGGACAAGGTCATTAGATTGGCATCTCCATAAGCTCTCCATTCCCATTGTGTGAGCAAATCCTCTCCAAAGGACCTCCATGAGAAATGCCCCCAGTCAGCCCCACAGTGGGACCGCAGTCCCCCCCTTTGTCTGCCACTTTCTGAGAGTGCTTCCAGCACAAAAAGCATTTCTCAAGACCGCCGTACAAAGCTTGTCTCACTCCCCAAACCAAACAACATTGTTCTGCTGCCGCTGCTCGGGAATGGATTGCAGGCAGCTGCTGATACCCCGAGGCAATAAAACATCTGCCTGAGAGTCTCGAGAAGCTCTTACCTTCTGACATTTCGCCGCTCGTCCTCGAGCTGCTTGAGGAGCTCGTCGATGCATTTGTTGGCGTCCATGTATTCCTGCCAAGAGGAGCAGAGAAAAGCCAAGAGTAAACAATGGCGTCAGTGTGCAAAGGCTCGGGCTGGGCGCAGGTTAATTGGAAACACGGGCAGAGTGTAACCAGGGTCTTCATCCTAAACTCTGTCAGCTGAGCCAAACGCTGGGAGAGGCTGTAAAACCCTGAGAGGACAGCACATTTCCTCCACTTTGTTTGCATGAATGTGTGAAGAAGAGCAAAACGGAACAAGTACTTATGAGAAGGTGCGATTAATCAGCTCAGCCTCTCTCTCTCTCTCTCCCTCTCTCTCTCTCTCTCTCTGCCTCTCTCTGTGTAACTCCAGAAGCACCTCTGGGTAACTTCTAACGGCTGGCCCAGAAGCCAGCCCAGCTGTGTAATGTCAGCTGGGAATAGCCCACACTCGCAAAACGTGCGCTACTGAGTTACAGCACGGACGGAATGAGCTCAGGCAAAGAGCAGAATGGAATAAACAGATGTCAGGATTTCTTGGCCGCGGTCTAATGATTTGCCTCTCAGTGGTGCGACTACATAAAGCAGAGAGGAGCGCAGCGACCGGGAGAAATAGGCCACATCGGCTCCATACTTCAACCATCTGGTTTCTGCAGATATTTGAGGTCTACCTACAACACATAACACAGCCAGCGGTGACGTGATGCTGTCGGATCAGCGTGGCCCGGCTTTGGACTAATTAATTACATGTTAGTTTGACAGCTCATGACACATCTCCTGGGTAAACGGTTATCTCAGTGGGACAGATGCTCTCCATTGATTTCTAGACAGTCCGGTCATGTGCTCGCAGAGTGTAATTGAATAATGGGGATTCCCATGAAGGGGTCACTAGGCCAGCGATCTCAGCCGAGCAGAGGAAAAGCAGAGAGACGAGTATTTTCTCTCCTACGACACACAAAAGCAGCTGCAGCTTCTTTTTCATGCATCTCCTCTTCCTCACAGAAGCTCTAATTAGCTACTGTCAAAAATAAAGCCCAGTTTTGGAGAATGAGCTTCAAACACCACTGGGGATTTTTCAGCACTTGGTGCAGGACTCGTGCTGCTAGAGTGTGAAAATGTGAAATTTGCATGCGTGCAAAGAGAGGAAAAACAACTGTATGGAAGTGTTTTATTTTGGAGCAAAATAAAAAACATCAAAACAATGCACATTTCCCGGGAACTTGACTGAGACTCGGCACCGGGTTGATAAAAATAACAGAGGCTCCAGAATAAACCTCCTCCTCCTCCTCCTCCTCCTCCTCCTCCTCCTCCTCTTTAACACACTCTGTTCTGAATTTGCCTGGCTTTAAGTTTTTAACCCAACCCAGGAGCAGAGTTTGAGAGTTAACTGTGACCTGCCTGTGACCCGCCTGTGGGGCCTGACCAGACTTAAAGTGCTTCTGTTATCACTGCACGGGCTTTTTTAACCTGTGGCCTTGAGAGTAAACTCGCATTAGGGCAGATGTGGAGAAGCACATGCTGCCGCTGCCAGTACAGTGGGAGCTGTTGTTGTGTCTCCTCGCTCCTCCCAGGGTGCCGCTCTCCCGCCGTCGCCTCCCAACCAATGATGTCTCATGATGTGAGATCAGAGAGAGGCCGGGCCCGGCCGCTCTGCCCCTGCCAGCCCAGCGTGGCCCAGGCCCAGGCGCCCCGCCGAGGCGCCACTCAGAGCCCCTCCCAGCGGCCATTAGGCAAATCGGGCCGATGCCAGGGCAGGACAACGGATCGATGTCCTCCGTCCTGTCCAGAGGGAATGCGACCAGCTCTGGACGGCTCCATCGCCTCGTCCGTCCCTGTCAGAACTCATCCTGGTGTCTGTTGTGCCGGAGAGGAAGAGCTTCTGCTCGCCTCTGGAGCCTCTGACGCCGTTAGCGTTAGCGACGCGCTAGCTCCCCGGGGCCAACGCACCGCCCGCTCCAGCAGCAGTTCATCAGCGGGTAAAGAAGCGTGACAAATGTTGGTGTTGCTTCTTATGAATTCAGCAGAACTCGCTCCAACTCTCAGAGCGAGGCCGTTCTGCTTCATTAATAACAGTTGTAACACGCAAGAAGCCGACACACTCTGCAAACGTGTGACTTTTATCTCCGGCAGGCAAACAGTCCGGGGGCGAAACGTCTGTCTCCTGAAGACCATTAGCAACGCGATCCCATAATGACTGCGGCTCTCACAAAGCCCCCACGTCAGGGGCAACGTTTCCAGGCCACATCAAACTGGAAGCAGAGCTTCTAAGCCTGTGTTGTCATCGCGCAGCCCTCTGCTAATGACAGGGCAGCCAAATCATCCTCAGCATAGGGCAGGAATGCGGGGAATGCGGCGTGCTTGTTGTCATGTGCAATGGGAGGTATTTAAAGCGGAGATTTAAAGCATGACTCATGTGTGTAATGCCGCGTGTTATATCTCCAGCCAGGCATTATTGCTGACGCTTTTACGGCCTGAGTGAAAGCTGCACCGTTCCCACGAGGCCCAGGTGCTCACGTGTCCGCCGCTGGGTCTACGGGCCCGGGACGTTATCGCAGGTCTGCTTCTCAGGACGGCGTCTGCGGGAGCTGCAGGGATTCCTCGCCGTGGTTAAACGTCCTCGGAGCTGTCAGCTCATAAGGAGAGCGCCTCATCGCCTCAGAGTCACTAAATCATCTAGAGGTGAAAAAAGAAATCTGTGGAGATTTCAGGCATAAAAGTTTCAGAGATGAAATCTGAGTTTTTGCCCAGAATAACCCATCAGTGTTGTTTGTTGCAGCTCCACTCTGGTATCTGATTAGAGGTGGCCTGTTAGCTTACATTCGAGGTCTGTACTGCACATGATTTCTGTTACATTGAGGTTAAGCCGCCAGGTAATGTGTTTGCTGATACGACCGCAGCTCTGCGCTGCTGTGTACCCGGCCGTGTTTACTCAGACGTGTGTGAATGTGTGTGTTTGTGATAAGGAGGCGGTCAGGGACCGGCTCCAGTCCCACATCCAGTCCCCTCCAACTGCTCCTGGGCCTTTATGAAATGTTAAGAGGAGAGCGCGTCCCCCTCCCTCTGCTCTGGGACTGGGCAGAGGGACGAGGAGGGAAAAGCAAGCCCGAGCCTGCAGTTAGAAAGCACACAAACATGCAAACAGACACACTGACAGAGTGACACACAGACCCAGAGCAATCTGTTTAAGATTAATGGCCCAGATTTTTCAGTAATAAAACATCAGATGCATTATTCATCCGTGCGAGCTTCGCCAGCAAACGCTGCGCTTTTTCACACATTCTTGAGGATTAAGAGCGATGGAACCACATCCCAGACGAGCGTCTGGTTCTGATAGACGGCTGGAAAAAGCAGACCCGGGGCTGGATGAGGCTCTGACCCCGCCGCGGTGGAGGTCAGAGAGCGTCCCTTGAAGTCCTGGCTGGGATGAGCTCTCTCCAGCACCTTGATGTGTCTCCAGATCAGAGGCTGGAGCTGGCCTCTCAGATAAGACACCTTTCCCTGCTCTGACCTCTGGGAGTGAGACCCTGTCAAAGACAAGGTCACCACCTCCCCGGCCTCTCTCTGAGTCTGAGTGGCAGCGCTCCCACGTGGGCCGCAGCGAGTCAAAGGCTATGGAAATAAGACAGAAGACGTCTTTCTGGATACATTTTTATGGCCCGGTCTGCCTGTGAGTTATGAGGAGGTGTGGGAGATGTGCCACCTCCAGACCGTCTGTTTGTCTTGGCCTCTCCCATCCGATGCTGCAAAGTTTATGTGTGCATCGTTAAGCAAAGCGGTAAACACGGCAAATTGAATCAGCCTCAACAGAAAATGTATTCCTGTGTGCGAGGTAATGAACTAATCAGCATGACTAATGCTCTCAGGTTGCTGCCTCTCTCAGGTCTGTGCATTATCAGCCAGCCGTGCTTAAATTCATTAGCCTTATCAGCGTGTTCAGAGGCTGAGGCTGGCGACCCCTTGCCCCTCGCCCCACACTGAGCCGCCCTCTCATATCCGCCCAGCTGCAGATGACTGGGCCGATAGCCCCGCCTGCTATCAGATGCTCCGCTCAGACGCTCCACATGACGGATAAAGACGCTCAGATCCAAGCGTGTCACCTTAATCTGTGAGGCCTGATTTAGCGTTGAGTCTGTGCTCCCTGCAAAGATGTGAGGGGTCCGTACGGGGCATGGACACATTCTGCTCGAGGCGGACGGAGACGTCAGGTTATGAGGTAACGCTGCCTTTAGGTGTCGGTCTGAAGTTCCTGCTCCTCACAAAGCACAAGTGCGTCATCTTTAAGTGCTCCGTTGTTGGAGCACAATGAAAAACAGCACAAGGTCATCCTCCTCTCCTGCCCTGAAGAATAAAATGAGGAGGTTTTGTATTCACGTTTGATCGCGTGCGAGTCTAATTGAAAATAAATAGGGTTTATGGTCCACTACAGGTAGAAAGCATCCTTTCATATTCCATCTATCTCGAAAATGAAAGCGATTCATTTCTTATAATAAACCGAACCAGAGGCGTCGCTGAATAAATGATGCAGATACTGAGCTGAGCACAACACTGTGTAATTGTAGCCCAGAGCTCAGTGACTGTAAAGCAGCGGGACACACACACACACGCACACACACACACACACACACACACACACAGTGGCCTCATTGAGTGCAGGACATCAGTGTAACAAATGGCTCCAGTGAGCAGCGTAGTCTTCATCGGCCTACCTGGCCCAGATGGACCGGTGTCGGGGAATATGGATTACTGCCCATACAAAAGGGAGCCTGTTCATCATCTCGGGTGCGTTTCAGCAGTTTGGGTTTATCTGATGTTCTTCCTCCCGCAGCACCTACGGCCCGGCCCAGCCCAAACATCAACACCTCGCCACGGTCAGGAATCCAAATCCCTGCAGATTATCTTTCCAAACATTAAGATAGGTCCAACACTCAAAGAACCCCCCGTCTGTTCGGCTCCTCCTCTGCTCCGGGGCTTCCACAGAGCGGGCCATTCATGCCTGTTGGGAACAGTGGCAAAGCTGTTCACGGAGCAAATCTCGCAGGGGAGAAGCTGAAAAAGTAGCCGGGGATTGAAATCCATCGGATGTGACACGGCTCTTCGCCCGCGTCCACAGGCCGGGGTGTGTGGAGGAGCGGGGCGGCCCCGCCGCAGCAGCCAGGAGCCTTTCTGGGTTTGTGTGTTCAGAGAGCAGCTTTAAATCAAGACTAGTCCTGTTTGTTTTCATCCCCGGCCCGCATATTTGACTGGCAGTGGCTTACATTTCAAAATAAGATCCCCAACAAATTGCACAATGAACAGTTGGACTCAGTTCAGCGCTGAGCTCTCGTTATCTTGCTCTAAAGCTGATCCTGATCGCATAATAAAAGCACAAATACAGTCAGAGAGCAGTGGCAACCAGGCCCCAGTGCAGGCTGTGTGCTGGACGCTGCAGCTTGTGGGATAATGAAGAACTTTTGATTGAAATATGTCAACTGTGGTCTGTGTTTACGACACGACTCCACGCCTGTAACCTTGTCCGTGTTGCTGTTTCCCACACGCTATTATCACTCGTTATTTTTCCATTTTTGATATCAACTCCTCCGTCTGTTTCCTCTGTCTCTGCAGTCTCTTCCTCTCCTCAGCCTCATTTGTAAAAATCTGCAAAAACACACAGGAGGGAGGAGCTGCCCAGGAATGCCGCCTTTAGGACTGAAAACAAGCAGGTCCACGCCGTCCAGCCGCGTTTCCAGACAGGATGGGAATCGAGGAAAGGTGCAGGGGGTAGAAGTCTGCCGCGCGTCCCTGCCCAGATTTTACAAGCCTGGGGGGCTGCTGGGTTTTTATGATCGTCTGGGGGCCAATATCCAGCCAGGTGTAGTGGGAGAGGGAGGGAACGCAGCGATGACAGAAATGAAAAGGAAACTTGGACCTGGCAACGCACAGGAGCAAAGGGAAAATAGAGAGGCTGCTGTCAGAGGGTGGGGGGAGGGTAGGTGGGGGGGGGATCATACAGAGACGACAGCTACAAAGAGCAGGAAAGACATCAAAAACTGTGAAGAAGATGAATCCGTAGGAGGGGGAGGAGGAGGAGGAGGAGGAGAGGCATTCCCAGAGAGGAGATTGCTCTAATTGTCGCAGACAGTTCAGGGAGTTTATTCTTACTTTGATTAGTACAATTACATCAACACACACAGTGTTGATGGCTTTTTGTGAACTTTCTGTGATGCTGAATTCAACTCAAATCCAAGTGAAAACTCTCAGGCGAGAATCACAAACATGCTCCATATTTCATTCTCGCTTTATGTGAAACCAACCAGCGGCTGGTCTGGACTCTGAAACAAAGAGGAATCCTCCGAGAAAAGGTGGAAATGTCTCTTTTCTTCTCATTACAGAGACAGAACAGGAAGAGGCAGCAAACCCTGACTGATGGCTGCGATTTGCATAAACAGGAACTTTCTGTATTTGCACTGACTACATCATCGTATCCAGTTTCATGGCTAAATTGCGGCACTTAAACGACTGTCGGGCCATTTTCTCCCACTCCCTTCCACTTCCTGCGCCCCAATTCCTGCTTTTCCAGTCCTGCGCTGAGCTCAGCGGCAGCCCATCCCCCTCTTTTTCACCGATCGACGCAGCGTCCCAAAAGCTGCAGCTTTTATCAATCAGGCAGGCGCTAACAATATCTGTGACACATCGTCGATGATGCCGATGATGATTTAACCCGGAACGTCGCTGAGCAGAGACACAAAGAGACAAAGAGCAGGGAGAACGAGGGGGAAGCCGCTTGGAAAGTGACAGGGGAAGGCGCGGATCAGAGCGCCGTGCTGATGCTAAACAGATGTGCGGTGGTTCGCAGGGGGAAGTGGCCTTCTGTTTGTGCAGCCTGTGACAGACAGGCGCGGGGCCTGGGCCTGGGCCTGGGCCTGGGCCTGGGCCTGGGCCTGGGCCTGGGCCTGGGCCTGGGCCTGGGCCTGGGCCTGGGCCTGGGCCTGGGACTGGGCCTGGGCCTGGGCCTGGGCCTGGGCCTGGGCCTGGGCCTGGGCCTGGGCCTGGGACTGGGCCTGGGCCTGGGCCTGGGCCTGGGCCCGGCCAGGCTGCAGCTGGGCCCGGCCCAGGACGCAGCTCGCCTCCTCTCCTCACCACTGGGCCACAGAGTGAGAGCAGCGAGGCCGGACGCTCACCTGACATCATCCAGGCCCAGAAACACAGCCACACGCTGGCCAGATTTATGTGCGGGCTAAAAAAAGAAGAGCGAGCAGATACCTGAGACGACCTGCGCGGCGGGCCTGCTTTACGGGCCGAGCTGATGAGATAGGGGAGGAAAAATAAGAAGAAGTGGTAAGAAAACATTACCTACTCCGCTAAAGTTCAGCTGCGAGGACGCGAGAGCGTAACATCCAAGGTAATGAATCACGGCCCGCAAGCAGCCCTCACTCAACTCAGCAACAATCTCATGACCTCCAAGCGTGTGTTTTCTCAGAGATATTTCTTCCCCGGGACACTTTGTCAGATTCCCTGACATTTCACGTGCAATAGCTGCGGGCCTCAGCTTTATCACGGCTGCTCTGTTTAATCCGCGCTCTGATTTATCGGGCAGGCCTGTCTGAGCACCAGGCGGCCGGCCCAGGTGCCGGGCAGATGTGGAGGCGAAGCGTTGCATTCCTGCTCGGGAAAGCATTAATGTCAGCTCCTGATTTTCTCGTCTCCGCGTCCTCCTGCCTCGGGATGGGGAGTGGAGCCCCCCCCCCTCTGGCAGGAGCGCAGGGAACCATAACCGGGGGAGATGGTAATGTGACAAGAGGTCTGGCTGTTTGTTTGCGGCGGCTGTCATCCCCCAAACCCACCTGTGCCACTCATGCTTATCACAGCGGCGCTCCCTATCTGACCTGACAGTGACGGAGAGCGGCTCCAGATACAGATGTGGGGGGGGGTGATAATGAGAAAAGAGATGGGCTGAGGTGACTCCTGACCTCTGCGGCAGGACTCACGAGATGATAATTCCCGTGGTCATGAATTATTTCTGCGGATGCAGATCTCCGTCTTCCTCGCAGACGGTGGGGGGGCGACCAAGCAGGCGGGTGGTCGAACCCGCAGCTAGTATAGGATAATAAATGAGATGCACTCTGTTCCGTTAGCAGACCGGAGGCCGGGTCAACGGCTCAGTAGCCTACATTACATCCTGGTGTGAATGTGGGTAAGCCCCGCCCCCCAGGCCTCGCTGTAAACAAGAACGCCCTCGGTGAACTGGCCTGGTTGAATAATGCATGTCAGACAATGCCTTCTATAGCGTGAGTCCAGTGAAGCCTCTGACTGAGGAAAACATCACAGCAAACATCCAATCGCTGTGATGAAGTCAGAGCTATTTTCAGCTGCTAAACAGCTGGTTTGATCAACAAGGGTCTCTAAGATTTCTGTCTGTGAGGCTGATGGAGGCGCAAAATGATGCCCAGGGCATAGATCTAAATGTGCTTTATCTCATCTCTCCAGAAATGTACAAGATCAGCTTTGGGAAACTGCATGTGAGCACAATGTGAGCGTAATCTTGTGCAATAATCTGTGATGATGACAGAGACAGAGATTTTTTTGTTTCTTACACTTCCAAGGATCTGGGCGTGATTCAGGCTTTAAAGAAATCATCTCCTTCTCGCATCTATTTCCTGGGTTAATGTGAACAAAGGCCTCAGAGAAGCGACAGGCGGCACTCGGTCAAGTGATCTGAGCGAGGAGCGAGAGCCAATAATTCAGCAGCATAAAATATTTAAATCCACCATCATGGACTTCTGAGAGGCATTATTGGAGGCTATTTCAGGGGCTTTTTACAGTCAGAGCTCATCCAGGTCGGGAAGGAATTTCAATATGAGTCTGGGGCCAACCACACACTGTATTTACACAGTTAATGGCACTAAATCCTTCTTATCATCTCAAGTGGAGGCTTATTTTTAGCAGCCATATTTGTTTTATTTCTTCCAGATGGGAGCTGGGGGAGAGTTTGACATCAGCACTGTTTCTGCTTAAGCCTCTGGGCCGGGGTGACATCAGCGCGCTCCAGCACTGAGCGAGCAACCTCTGAGGCCGTGTCAGCCACTCTATCTGATAGAGTAATTACATTTCCATGGCTGTGATGAGCCGCCTCCCGATCACAGCCCTGGATTCAGACATCATCTGCGGGTGGTTTTCATATCCTGAGATGCTTCGGGATCAGAACGTGAGAGTTCTGCTTCTGTGGGAAAATGTCGCGGAGCAAGGACCTGAATTTCCTTGGCCGGGGCCAGCTATTTGCTCCTACAATAACAACACTGTTCTATCATTATTATTTGTTTACTCAGCTAACCCTCTTTATCTGGGGCAGCCCCTCTTTTAGCCAGCACGCTCACATTCTCTGAACCCTCTGAAGCCGTCTCTCGCCCGGACCCCCCCCAGAAAGGCTGTTTGAAGTGAGGCGGCTTCACTCTGGGGGCTTTACAATAGCCCACCCATCAGATGCCCTCTGCCTCTGAAAGCATCAGCCCCGGTATTATACACGTCCGCTACAATGGCACGGCATTATAGAGGCCGTGCTGGAGCTTTCCGCATTGTTCCCCTTGTAGGTCAGAAGTCTGAGCCGCCACATTGGCTCCATTATCGACAGAGAAGGCCTCAACGCAGGCCGCAACGTATCATCTGCATAGGTGAGTTCATTTCCCAAGGCCTGACCTCTGACCTGCACCTCTGCTGTAATCTGGAAACCCTCTGCTGAAGTCTGATGATTCACAGTTAACAATGGTCTAATAGCCACTGACAGATGGATTCATGACCAGGCTGAAGATCCAATTATCGCAGAGGAGCATGAACCTTTCATCATGGTCTGATAAAGGGATAAACAGGTCAGAAGTTGAAGGTGTGACTACGCTTTGGAAACCTTTTGCCCACTAAATAAATACTGTTTAAATACTGTTAATAGATGAAATCAGTCCTGGAACTGAAGCTCTGATGATCAATGAGCAGCATTTATCTGTCACCATAGCTCCATAAAGAGACAAATTGCACGTCAGAGGAGGATACCTGAGCGCGCTGTTGTGCTCTCCTGAATGGGACCGGCTAAGTCCATGTGAATGGAGGCCTGATGAGAAAATGAAGAGCTTTCACCGTCGCCTCATTTCTGCATCCTCTGTGAGTGCCTGCCGCACATAAGAGCTCCATTTACAGGGAGTCGCATCCTGAGACCGAGCGCTTTCCATGTTAGGGGCGAGCACGGACCCCACGCTGGAGTGGAGCCATGCTGGCAGTCAGGGAAGTGGGTCAGGGGAGAGAGAGGCTTAATAATGCACTAATTCAGCTGGTTTGACTCGCGTCTCGGAGCCCCCTCCTCAGCGGGGAAATGAGACAGAGGAAGGGCGGGGAAGACAGCGAGGAAATGCCTCTCAAATAAAGCCTGTTTGTATGGCAGTGAATTAGAGAGGCCGGGCCCTGCTGCAATATTTATCAGACTAAATACAGGCCGGGCAATTTCCTGCTCAGTGATAATCCACAAAAACATAATGAAGGAACCCTAGAAATCACTGCTCTGTGTGGTTTGGTTTCAGGATACCGCAAACCATTATACCGATCCATTCTCCAAGAACGTGTATTTACACTTCCCTCCTTGAAATCATTAAACGAGAAAGAATCAAATCAAAGAAAATCTAAAAGCAAGAGTGGCTGAGGAGAGGCCGTGCACCTCCTCCAGCTGCTGTGCCAGATGGACGCTGGGTCGCGGCCCCTCGGTGACCACAGCGACCACACACAAAGGCCCAATCAGCCCCGAGGGTCAGAGCACACTGAGCCCGGCTCACCTGAGGCTCCACACGCCTCATAAAACCCCAATCACACACAGAGAGAGAGGGAGAGAGAGAGAGGGAGAGAGGGGGAGAGGGAGAGGGACGGGGCGAGACAGACGGGGTCCTGGAAAATCATTGAGCGCCACGAGCGCATCACCATAAAGCTGAGTTATGGACTCCTGAAAGGCGTACAGATCATATTATCTCCTCAGAAAGTGACGGAGACTCTATAATGTGGATGGCTCCAGCTTGCCGGGTGACTCACGCAGCCAAATGTTACTACATGCAAATGATATTGATTCTCCGCATGCATCTGTTGAACACACAGCCGGCCTTTTAATGACAAAGAGCCGGGCTCCCACATGACTTCATCTCAAGGATCAATGTCAATATTCAAGGCTGGAAGGAATATACGTTGAGCTGGCTAGAAAAAAAGGCTCAAAAAGCTGAAATATCTTTGTGAGATGGACGTATGTTTTGTGAGGAGACGTCTCTGAGATGCAGCCTGTTGGAGCCACTTCCAGCAGCCTGTAATTGGGTGTGCAGAAACGGCCCATCTCCCGGGCACAGAGTCAGACGAGCCCTGCATGAATCTCCTTCTAATCACGGTAATGGCTCCGCTGCGCGCCTCGTATTGATACTTGGCATTTGAGATAATGTGGCAACAGTGGCAGCTTAATGATGAGCCCCGCCATAACACGACTAAAAGACCCGGTGGAAATGCAAAGTGCTTTCCAAATGAGGCTGGGCGACACCTGAGCAGGAGGCGGGGCAGACCTCTGCAGCCTCGCTGCTTCGCTGCGTGAGCATCCCAGCGAGTTCCAGCACAGGATGCTGAGAGAGACAAGCATTTCAGGGGAGAGGGCCCGCACTATGAAAACAGCCACCGGCCGTTTGCTTTAAAACACGTCCGACAGAATCAAAGCCACAAAAGGCTCCTGTTATGAGAGCGGAGGCTGCATGTAAACGCCGGCAAACAAAGAGGAGGGAGGCAGATCCAGCGCAGCTCGCATCAGGTGGCTGGGAGAGCCCGCAGTGCACTCAGCGAGATAATGGCAGCCCAATCATGACACGCTGGAAACAAACCTCCACATGAGGCTGCAGGCGTCTGCCCCGGGGCTCCCACCCCGTGACACACCACGCAGCCGGGCAGGTGATCCTTTGTCAGACGGTGATGAGCCGCCAGGAGAGGGGAGAGCAAACAGAGAGGAAGGAAAAAGGAAGAAAACAGAGGGAGAAAGGAAAGAGGAGCGTGCTGCGGGCTTTTCCCCAGTGTAGAGACAATATACAGGAGAGCTATTGTGTGTCTGGACGCTGACAGGGCTGCTAAAGCTGCACAGTGGACTGCAGAGAGGAGACAGAAACAGGGGGCAGCAGAGCTGAGATGACGACGCTCTGCAGGGGTGAGACCAGCTGGAGCACCTGGCGTTCACACACACACACACACACACACACACACACACACACACACACACACACACTGAGCAGACGGTGAAGCACATACATACATGTTACACTGAGCATGCTCGCGCTAATCCACTCGCCAGGGAGGAGAGATTTAAATAAGTCAAAATACAAAATGAGAAACCGACCGAGTGTAAATAGAGAGACGAGACAAAGGAGAAGCTGGATCACACTGTGCTGAACGCTCGGGGGATGTGAATCATTTCACGATCCTGAAGCAATTTAACCTAGAATTTGACAAAGAATTCTAGATGATTCAGCTCAGCTTCAATTTCTGATGACAACAGTACAGATTTTACAGCCTGACAACACCCAAAGTGCTGCTGGCAGAGTTGAGCAACCATCGCAGAGCGCTGAAGTATCGGCCTGTCACCCCGACCAGCCTGTGATTTACTGGAGGCTGGAGCAGAGGCTTTCATATTGAGCAACATGCAAGGAGAGAGAGACAGTCAGAGCAGATCTTTCTCCTGGCACGTCATGAGCTGCACATCGACCTGGGCCATTATGATAACGAGCGTTCTGTCTGTCTGCTCCTCGCTGCAGCTTCGCCCTCGTTTGAGGGAAAACCAACATTCACCAAATCTGACACCTCACGCGCAACCTGCCCAGAGACCGCTCATCAAAGCATGAGTAACAGCGTGACCTGGATATTTTTGGAAGTGTGTTTGTGTGTCTGTTTAGGGTGGGAGCTGGATCTGGATCTGGAGCTGGAGCTGGTGTTGGGAGGATAATCCATGCAAAGCTCTGAATCTGAATTTGGGCTGTTGAAAGCCAATAAGGCGGTATCAAAACGAGGGCACAGTTAATTAATCATCTCGGCTTCCTTTTCACGGCCCTCCCATGACTGTCCCCGGGGCTTGCGTGAGTGTGTTTTGAATATGTGCATGTGCGTGTGTGTGTGTGTGTGTGTGAGAGAGAGAGAGAGAGGCAGGGAGGCAGGAGGGTGGTGCAGGTTGCAGCTGGGGGATATTAACATAAAGTAATGTGAGCCAGCAGACTGCTGAGCTGCTGTAAGCCCGCTGCAAACCTCCGAGGAGCAAACAGGAAACTCCTGACACCTGCTTTATTCTGACCGCTGCGGGAGGAGGACGCAGCACAGTGTGAGAGACGTGTGAGAGCGTGAAACTTGTCTGGAAGAGGCCGGAACACTCACTTATGCCACTTTACGTTCCATTTAGGTCTGTAATTCCTCCCCTGAAAAGCACCCGGAGCTGCATGGGAGCTTTTCTATATGATAATCAGGCTGAACATTTCCATTTCAGTCAATGCGGCTCATTAAAAAGCGCATGTATTTTACATGATTGTTAAAAGGGAGCTTTGCCTTGACACGGACAATATGTGCTTCTTTTTTTTAATTGCCCACATCACGTGAGCACATCCATCACTCTGCGGCTCACAGCAAAAAGCCAAAACTGTATTCCTGGTTTCTCTCTGTGTTGTTTTGCACCTACAGCTGTGTGTGATGGCTGTGAGCGGCTCTGCGGCTCTGTGTGATGGCTGTGAGTGGCTCTGCGGCTCTGTGTGATGGCGTGCAGCTGTGAGCGGCTCTGCGGCTCTGCGTCCCCGTGGCCAGGCTCACACCTCACACCTCACACCGCCGAGGCTCCGCTGCCAGGTGTGCTGTCGCACCAGCGTGACTCAGGGCTCGGAGAGCGTGCTCGCAGAGAGGGACTCAACAAACACCTCACGCCTCCTCTTTCAATACGCTAAACAAATACCACGGGGCTCAGAAGTTACTTTGTGTGTGCGCAGAGACGTTTTAGAGGTCATATGATGCTCGTATGTACAGTGCGCTGGTCCCGTCCTAACACTGTTCCACTGTCTGGTCTGTGTTTCCATGCTCAGCGTTTCCGTGCCGCTCCGTGGCAGAGGGGGAGAGGAGGCACTTGGCTGGGCCCAGACTCTAACTCTGATTGATAACCACTTCATTTGGAAGTGGGACTGCTGAAGCTTCATTACAGCCTCGAGCTAAGCTGTTTCAGCTGGTTTCTAACACCACAGTCACTTTAAAATCCAGTTAAGAAGCGATCTCTCCAGTGCCGATGTACAAACACTGCGCACGTTGCTCTAAAACATTTAATTTTGTCCCTTTTTCAAGCGCAAACACATCTAAACCTGTTCAGAATTAATGTGCAGCAGAGAAGCGCGGCGCAGCTGCTGCTTACAGCTCCACGAGCAGGATTACTTTGAGCCAAATGTGACAAACTGCACATGTTGAGCAAGTTCCTGCAAGCTGATATGAAAATAATGGAAAGCAATGGCTGCGATGAAGCAGCGTAATCAGCCTAAAATCTCATGATATGCTTTAGATTATCTGCTTATTAGTTAATGAGTTCCAACATGCAAAACACACATTTGCTTCATGATGACTCAGAGCTGCGGGGACACTTCCCCTCTACTTTCTGACTGTAGATAAAGCTTTCATGCTTTTATTCTGGCTGCACAATGACAAGAAGGAGAAGAGAGAGCGCTCCCGGACGCCTGCACGCCAAGCACGTCTCAGAAAGTTGTGGCGCACGTAAAGCTTTCACTCGCTGCACAATAAACGCGGGGAAGAGTCTCTGGTGGCTGGAACAAAGCGTGCTCTGGTCTGAGGCTCTGAGCGGAGGCGTGCCGCAGACCTGCACCTCAGAAAGATGACGGACGCAGCCACAAAGCCAGCAGTCATGTCTCTGAGCATTACAGCCAGAGAGAGAGACGACATAGACGTCTTTCAGGCTGGAAAAAGCCTCTCTGGGTCAGCGTGCGACTGAGTGTGAGTGTGTGTGTGTGTGTGTGTGTGTGTGTGTGTGTGTGTGTGTGTGTGTGTGTGTGTGTGTGTGTGTGTGTGTGTGTGTGTGTGTGTGTGTGTGTGTGTGTGTGTGAGCGTGCGTGTGCGTGTGTGTGTGTGTGTGTGTGTGTGTGTGTAGGTTTGGGGTTGTTGGGGGGGATTTCTAAACGGAGCACAGGGAGCGATCTGGGCACGGAGAGGAGCGAGAGAGTGAAATAAGATGGAAAAATGCAATCATGCATCCCGGGCCTCTCCAGCTCCTCGTCGTGTGCCCCCACCTCCTCCTCCTCCTCCTCCTCCTCTTCCTCCATGAGCCATTAGTCACCATCCAGCTCCTGTTAATGTAATTAGATAAAGGATATATGGAGCCTCACATCTCGGCGGAGACATTCGTCTGCATAATTGCGCCCGTGCGGTGGCAGAGGCTAACGAACGGCTGGATTTCCCCAAAACACCTTTGGCTCAATGACTCAGACAGAGAGAGAAACGGAGGGGTGGAAAAGCAAAGAGAGGAGTTTGTGCTGCGCTCTGGACCCTCTCTGCTAATTCACATCCAGCTTCGGATCTCGGGGATATTTTTAGCTCTGGTTGCATCACATCCCAATGCACAGAGACATGCATGAGCTGCTCATTAGGAGCGCAGCCTCATCTCCAGTGCAACACCTCGTCCAGAGCCAGGCGGGTCTCCTGGTCCAGACCCTCTGCAGAGGTACCACTGGAGTCAGACCAGCTCCCCTCTGCCTGCTCATCAGTGCGAGCGGCAGCTGACCTACATATGGAACATGGTACGATCAGCCCAACGAGACGCGCCACGCACAGTCACTGCAACTCTAACCAGTCCAAAAGAAAAAGAAAAGCTAAACCACAGCTCCAAGAACCATCACCCTGGTGCATCATTTAGCCTGTGATATTCTCCAGTTTAGTCCAAACAGGACTCAGAACTACAGATCCATCACAAGTCTGTCAAACACTGCATGCACAAACAGAATTCACACTTGTGCTCCGCTCGCTGCTGATGGATGGATTTTGACTCCCCCCCCCTCCCCCGCTCTGCCCCGCGACCCTCACCCAGGGCGATTCCTGCCTCCTGTCTGGGGCACGGAGCGATGGAGGTGGTGGTGGATTTGGGCGGACTGGAGGGCAGGATGTGAGTCTGATTATCACCCAGTCAGACCTACTTCCAGCTCCAGACTGCCTGCCTCCTGCCCCACATACCTCCTCCTCCCCCTCCTCCCCCTCCTGCTCCTCCTCCTGCTCCCCGGTGATGGAGGAGCCTGGCTCGGGGACGCCGGGACCGGACTCACCGACAGCAGCTCCAGCAGAGGAAGGTTCCGGATGTGCGATGTGACGCGGCGCTCTGCGAACTGGCTCATCGTGCTGCTCTCATCTGTGATCTGCGCTGCTCTTCTTCCGCTTGGTTCCCCACTTCTGCCCTCGCCGAGTCTCAGCTGCTGCCTGCCACTGCGCGTATGTGTGTGTTTGCATTCAGCTGACTGTGTGTGTGTGTGTGTGTGATGATGCAGCCTTGGCAGGGAAAAGCCTCCTCTGAATTCTGCGCTCTCCTCTTGCGAGGCCACATCAGCTCTTGTCAATATTTAAGCAGCGAGTCGGCTCGGGTTAAACCACCTGGGCAGAGCGTGCGTGCCCGTGTTTTCGTGTGTTTATGCGTAAAGCGGCGGCCGCTCGGCATTTGTGTTCATGTCGAGCCATAAAACATGAAGACATGTCAGCAGAGGAGTCTCCGCTCCCCTCTCTGCCCCGCCATGCGGCGTCTGAGCAGCGCCGGCGCCTCGGCTCTGAGGCGACGCACGGAGACGACTTGGCAGCGAGGAGTGAGAGGAAGCGTGCAGCCCGCTGGCAGCCACAGCCCGGCCAATCAGACGGCTCCCTGACAGTCGCCTCCGGACTCCTTCTCCCTGCGCTCCTCCCAGCCGCAGCCTGACATCAGATACGCGGAGGGACCCTGGAGACGGGGTCTCCGTCCAGCCACGGCGTGCCGCTAACTCGACCTTCTGTAACTCCAGTTTTCCCGACTGCTGTTTCCGACATCAAGAGGCAGCGTTTGCCACCTCCGGTTTCTTGAGGGAAACCCTGAGAATGAACTTCAAACCTCAGATTGCAGGTTTCCAAGTGGGCTGCACAATAGATAATAACAGTCCTGCGCCTGAGAGTGGAAAGCACGGACGGCCCGGCTGAACCCTGCGGCGCAGTCAGGTTGTGACAGTGTGCGAGGAAGAGGAGGCAGAAGAGGTGTCGACCTCGGCCTCGCCTCTTCAACACTTCACAGATGAAGCTTTGCCGTTTCCAGGTCCGTGTTGACCTTCCAGTATTCTGTAATACTCCCGTTTTACTGTTAGTGACTCACGCAGGCCAGAGATACGACCATCTGGTTTATTATTGTCCATATAAATTCAGTTTTTCCGCTTCCAGCCACAATGTACATCCCAAAGAGCTTATCTGAAAAAAAGAAGCACTGGAAATATCCAACCACGGCTCCGCACACTCGCCCAGTGGGTTATCTTAGGAAACTCAGTCACAATTCTCCTAAATCACGGTTTAGTACCTGGTTTCAATGGTCCTCAAAGTCGAGGTCCCATCACACGGAGCAGAAACGATCCCTGAGAGCAGTTTCCAGACTTACTGTAAATCTCGCACCAAAATCTGCTCCTTTTGTCCCATTTTGTGTCAGGATTTCACCCCCGGCGCACTTCATTCTGACAGTCAGCCTCAACGAGGTCCCGGCCGAGAGCCGGGCTGTAAAACAGCGTTGATAAGTAACAGACCGGGTCGTGTCCCAGCATCCAAACACCTCGCTTTGTGCCGTCACCAAACATCTAGATCCAGAGTGGCATGAATATGAATGCTGACCTACATCAGCTCCCCGAGCTGAGCCCCGACCTGTGGCTATGGCTGTGAGTGATGGCAGCTGAGTGACAGGTGCTGCTCCTGCTCGGGCAGCCATTACTCAGCCGTGGGTCTGCAGGCGCCGAGGCCGTCCTCGCTCAGGAATGTATGACGTCACGCCCACGGCGGCCTGACGCCGGCACAGTGTGTGCAACGCTCGCAGGCGTTGCAGGTGTAAAGCCAGCACCTCTCCCCCGAGCACATTCCCTTCACTGACTAATGGTTTTCCATCGGGGCAGGCCCCGCCGAGTCACGCAGCCTTCATTAGGTGGAAATGAAATTCTATTGTGCAAAGCAAACGGTGCTTTCACTACCTGAAGATGAGCGGCCGGATTGAAGCTAATGCCGCCATTCATCCCTGGATCAAAACCAGCGTAAACCACCAGACAAAGGCAGCCCGGAGTTTATGCAGAAGACATAATGAAAACCCTGTCACTGGGATGAGGAAGCGTGTCCTCATAATGAAGACTGAGGTTTGAAAACACGACGGATTTAGAGATGCTTCATTTGTCAGGGAGAGGGAGTCGTGACACTAATACCCGCATAATGAGTTTGGTCTGGGAAGGCCAGAAAATGTGATCTGGCTGGGAGTGAGTAGCCCTGTTGCTAATGCATCTGTAGCAAATGAGACGAAGCTCCGCCGAGATTAATGGTAAAATAATACAAATATAATAAAACAAATTGTGGCCAATTACTGTGGTTTGGAATGGCCGTAAACCTGCGCGGGGGGAGGAGGGACTGAATGCATCATCCGTCATGCTCTCAACTATTTGCAAATTACAAGCTGCTGAAATACCAAAGACGTCACGTCGGCGTACGTAAGAATGCGCTGAGCAGAAGTAAAAAGCGGGGTCTGACCCCCCGGCCCTTTCAGACCTGACCCCTGACCCTTTAAACGTGAGGAGGCCTCCAGGTGGCAGGAAGCTCCACGCCTCCCTGCCTCCACCTGGCAGGCAGGAAGCCGCCGCACCGGCCCGACCGGCCGCCCCGGCTGCCTGCAGGCCACGTCTCCCCCGCCTGGCTGTCCTCAGGCCGGGACGTGTCAACACAGCATCCAGCCTCTGCCTCATTTGCATGCAGCAAAAGAAAACAGGCTTGTATGGATTAAAACACACGTAAGCACACATGCAGGCCCTGTTGCCACACACACACACACACACACACACACTCAGATGCCATCAATCACATCGTATCAAAACAAACAAGCGGGGTTTCCAGCACTCGCCTGGAGTCGGATATCAAATGTTAGTTTTAAAGTGGTTTCTGTATGTATTTACTCTGCGGTGGGAGTTAATGCGGAAACATGTAAATATTTCCTTGGAATGGGAGGGGAGCGGCTGCAGGATCGCTGTGGCGCTTTCCAGACCACCGAACAACATGGAGGCTGCAGCTCAGAGCAGGAATGACAGGACAAAGAGCAGAGAGGCGAGCTGCGCCGCACCGTACAGAGAACCCACCTTTCACAATCAATCAGTCGCCGAGAAGCGTTCTGGTTGGGCTTGTGCTCCACCCGTTGCCAGATTCCTCAGAAATTGGTTGAGCAATCTCCAAAGAGGAGAGGAATAGGCTAAATTTAGAGGCGGCTGTCGATGGAAACATGGAGGCGACAGGGCCCAGAGCCTCTCCTGCCGCGTGGTGCTGGGCCGGTAGTTTAATGTGGGTTTTTAAGAGCGTTTTTAACAGAAAATAGCTGCCTGCTGGAGCCCAAAATGACACCGATGAGAGCAGCGAGACTGAACCAAAGCGGCAAATTTACGGGCTATAAAACCTAACAATGAGCTAAAAGAGGCTGAATGGCGGAGAGGAACTGCTACACCGGGCGATAATTCTCTGCAGCTTCGTTAGCGCGGGCGACGGGATCCATTGTTTCAGCTTCCCAAAAAACCCACAAAGACAGAGATGGAGGTGTGCCGAGCCGCACCCCTCACCCCGCTCTGAGAGGACGCTGCATGGAAGAGCGCCCTCACATCCCAGCTGAGGGTTTGGCTGCACGCCCGACGAGGAGGATGTGATCACAGGGCGGCAGAGGAGACGCACACACACACACACACACACACACACACACACACACACACACACACACGGAGCGAGCGGCCGTCTGCCGGCCTCTCACACCCGCTGCCAGGAGGCGGTGGAGCCAGGCCGACCTGCCCCAGCTGCAAGGTGAGGAGGCCTTAATCTGCACGTCCAATCCTGTTAGACGCCCTCCGCCACTTCCCTCTCCTTCCCCCCGGGCCTGCGGTGCCAGCGTCCTCATCTGCATGGCATAAACAAACAGGCCGTGGGACGGAGCGGCCTCCAGGGTTAACACCCCGGGATACGCTCCGCCATGTTTGGATCATGTTTCGGGTTCCAGGCCCTCTGTTTCAACACGCTGATCCCAAAAAATAATACAGAGTTTTGCACATCTGTTTTCAGTGGGGGGAGAAGCGCTCTGCCAGCTCACTATCATCACACATATCAATCACACACTGTTTTGTTAAACATATACGTGAATTTGTTCGTGCTTACAAAACAGACGAGCACGCAGCGCCCGGAGACACCGTGCTAATTAAAAACAACATGCCCCTCCATGAATGTCATATGTCGGGTTTCTCTTTCATGAGAAATAAGGATTAGAGCTCTTAAATGGCTCCTGGGCTGCATGTTAGGGAGCCAGGAAGGAGTATTTACAGGAATGCCTGTACGCGCTCAGAGTCAGGCCACTTTAATGAGCTCAAACATGACCTAAACCGTTTTTATTTTGCGGTATTGTAAAAGTCAAACTTCCACATGGGAGAGGCCCGCGGTTCCAGAGCAAACTCGACGTGTCTTGAGAGCAGACCAGCACTGCTGCCAGACGTGCTCCTTTACACTCTATGCTGCACAGTTTTAATCGTTTATTCCCAGATTATAAAAGTCGTTGAGTTGACACTCGATGGATTCTGTGTTTCCGTCTAATGGAAGGTATCGTAGCCCGAGGAGGAGAGATGTGAAAACTGATCTTCAGTTCTGCGTTTGTTAGAACAGTGTTACACAAACACTTACACAGAAGTTGTTGTTGGGGTTAGGGTGAGAGACTGATCGTCTCCAGCCTCTCCTCACACTTGGCTTCAGACCTGACCCCAAAACAACAGCGACAGCTGCTGTGAACATCTGATCCGATCTTATCGGGCGGCGCTCTTTCATGTGGCGTGATCGGTATGAAATTGGCATCATCACAGTCGTATAAACGCTATCAATCTCCTCCTCGCCCGCCTTGGCAACAACAAATTGCCTCTTCGGCTGTGTGATCGAGATAAACCTGCACCTGAGCAGGTCTGAGGACGCCGAGCGCTTCCCAGAGTGTGATGCAGCGTGGAGATAAGGCTGTTTTCCCCTCGCCCTGCAGGCTCCAGCCTCTCAAAGGGCCTCTGTGCTCCTTGTTTGGAGGAGGAACCGCAGGGTGAAAAGAGGCTGCAGATAAAGCACTAATGTTTGGAGAACAACGCATGTGACTCTCACCAGTATCCACTTTGATCTCTGCAATGTTCTGAAGCAGAGAGCCCCTCAACCCAGAGGGCACAAAGGACGCTCTCATTGGACGCTGGAAAAATGGCCATCCAATTATGAGAGCTGGCACAGATCAGAGGCCCACTGTGAAAACGCTTCCACAGAGAGTTTGGAGCCGTTCCAGCAGCTTCCTTTTTTATTTGCCGACTGATTATTAAAGTGTTTTTAATGGTGCAACAGGCAATAAAAGCCTGAGATAACAGTGGCCGTCGGGAAGCTCCTGCTCAGCAGGGCGACATGTGGAGAGCAGGGAGCGCCAGGGCCGGGGCGTGCACGCTACACGCTGCTAGTGACACGGGTCAGAGGCCGCTCATGAGCACACGTCGAGGTGGCTTCACATGCTCGGCTGAGAGGAGGCAGAGCCGGCTTCTTATCACCCACAGCAACAGAGTGCTGCAAGTCAGATTCATTCCCCCCAAAATCAGTCTCAAACCTCCACTGGGGTCGTTCTCTGACATCATGTTGAGCAGAGGCCTCCGCCTCCCTCGCCTCCTCCCAGCCAAGAACCGGAGAGAGGCTCTGAGCTGCAGCGCACGTGATGCCCACATCTATAAAATATGATATAATTGCCCCAATAAAAACACAGGCTAGGTATTAACAGGGGACTGCCAGATCTCATTACTTGGAGGTTGGAAAAACAGACGAGTGGCTCGTATCAAAACAGCCTGAACAATTATTAAACCGATTTTACAAGCGGAGGACGGAGGCCGCTTAGTCTTATCCACAGCGTGTGGTTGGACGTGGGGGAAGCCGTCGGGCTTCAGACTGGAGTCGAGGGAAAAGCCAACGCTGTAATCGGGCCCGTGAGAGAGGAGACGGTTCCCATGGGACGAGAGGAAGGAGGAAAACGGCTTCAGCTGGAGAGAGAGGGGGAGAGAGGGAGGGAGAGAGAGAGAGAGAGAGAGAGAGAGAGAGAGAGAGGGAGAGAGAGGGAGCCTGCTCCGGGTTCCCACAGCCCGGCGGCCCACGCGGTGCACCCAGGTATGTGCGGTATGTCACCTGCACACCCAGGGAGCTGTCAGAGCCCCCGGCCCCGGGCCGCGACCCCCCACCCCTGCTGAGAAACTTGATTTAAACACTGGAGATGAAGTGTGAGAGAGCGTGAGAGGGGGAGCTGGGAGGAGGGGGTGCAGCTCCGCTCCGGTCCGCTCTGCTCTGAGGAGAGTAAATCTCTTTATGCGACTGGCTCCCACCCAAACGGCCCCATCAGCCGCGGCCTCGGAGCCACGCTCTGCAGCAGTCACTCCAGAATGGAGCTGACACGGTGACTGAGCACAGAGTGAGCCCGGGTCCCCCAGCCTGGCATCCCGGACTACACATGGCGTGAGAACGGGGCCCGGCATTGTCGCTGGATTTCTACTGTATAATTACACTCAATTAGTTTGAGCTGCTCGGTAATAATATCAAACCTCTCCATTTGTCTGCCTGACGGCGCGGGAGCCAATCAGATTAGAGCGAGCGTTTCTTCCCATCCCTCTCTCTCCCTGCTTGGGTTTTATGTCTCCATCCTGCAGGGCCCACGAGGAGAAGCAGGAAACCCACTCCTGCCAAGCGGACTCCATGCTGACTTGCCATCTAATTCATTTGCACTTAAATTTAGCATAAACCGAACTAATTTGTCTGTTCTGGAGCGCGTTTCTGAGACAAGTTTATTGTCTTTCTTTCGCCAGTGGCGAACAAGTTGCAGCCTGATATTAGAGCGTGGCAGCGAATCAGCACGTAAAAGACTTTATATGAGGAGGAGGCCCACAAAAGCCAGGGGGATTTAACTAAAGCCAAATACTTTGGAGATAAACAGGAAAGCAGTACCACATGCTGTTTATTCAATACAATCCACGACCAGGCAGCGAGCGTTTAATCAGTAATGTGGAGCACTTGATTATTAACCCTCCCCTGCAGAGTGTTTTCAATTTGGCTTTTTGTTATCAATTATCTGTGAGCATGATTGCACCGCTGCACACACTGTGGCTGTCGCGTGTGTGCGGGAGAAAACAAGCGCACGCTGTCAGCCATCGCAGCTCCGCGCTCCGATGACAGCCACTTCACGGTTTTGAGGAAACGCATTAGACGCAACATCTCAGACGGAAGCGAGAGACACGCTCAGGCCAGGGGGGAGCCGAGGTGCGCACTGGGCATCGATGAGAATCCGATACGCTCTAAACATGTGACGGCACACACGTCAGAGCCGCTCCAGCCCAACAATCTGACTTTACGTCAGAGAAAGTAGCAGCTGCGGATGCTGTCCCAGGCTGCGGTTTCTGTTTGAGCCAAAGACACATTTTGTTGTGTTTGGTGCTCTCCCCCCGGGGATGCTTATCTGCCTGGCTGTAAGGTGCTTACACAGCGCTGCTCAGCCCGCTTAGAGCCGCCTTTCATCTAGGACCGGATGAGGGATCTCTGACAGTCACGCCAGGTGCACCTAGGTGTGAAAGTGGGCCGCGCTCCAAGCGCTCTGCCAGCTGTTTTCTCAGCACACGTTCTTCTTCTTCTTCTCCTTCTTCTCCTGCTCTGAGCAGCACTGCAGCATCTCTGGAGCTTCTCCATCCAAAATCACAACAAGGCCACAGGAGCTCCACTGCAGAAGAGAGCTGATGCCTTCACATCACCTACGCCTGCACTTTCCTGACTGATGAAGGGAGTTTACCTCCCTATCAGTCTTGAATGAGCGCCTCCTCGGTGTGTGCGGCGGAGCCTCTGCCGTGACCTAGTTAGAGCCGTCCGTCCGCGGCCATCGGGCTCACCGTGCGCGTCCCTGCATGACGAACAGAGCTCCGTCCGCAGGCGGCCATCGAATGATAAAAATAAATAGAGGCACAGAATCAGCCCAGCAACACGGCAGTTATGTAATGCAAATGGTGCCCCAGTTACTCCCGAGCGCGGCTGCATATGTGCTGCTACTCTGGGCCGCCCTCGTACGATGGAGCCGCTTCCTGCTGCAGAGACGCTGCTCGCTGCAGACATGCACACAGACACGTCACGCCTGGCTTGAACCAGGCCTGCAGCTCTGAGGAAAACCCCCTTAAACCTGGCCCCCAAACATCCAGGGAACATATGCTGGCCGGATGCATTATGCATGTGTGGGCCGGTGGTCCTGACTGACACTGAAGCCCCATGTTCTCCAAACTAGACGACTGATCCAAGATCTGTTCAAAAGGCTCTGTGTAATCCATCCAAAGAGGAGCAGACATGAGTATTTCACCTGGTGTGCAGCTGACATGTGCTATTTTGTCTTGCTGTTGCGCTGCTCCTGTGAACGGGGAAAAGTTCACTTGCTCATGGAGCCAGCAGTCCGTGAAACACGTGGACTGCCTCGAAATGTGTGTGAGAGCGACAAAACAAGAGCAGCTGTTTTCTGGCTGAGTTGTGTAATCCTGTGTGCGAAAACAGGGTGACAACCTTGTGACAAAGCTGAGTGAGCAGCGCTCCGTCAGAGCCACCTCTGTCACACGGCTCGCTCCTCGCCTTACGTAAAGCGATTTGTTGGAGCCCGAGCTTCCGCTGGGGCCGATCCGGCTCCCAGGTGACTCCAGGAAGCAGGTCATGCCTGTCGCATGACGAGAGTCAGAAAGCCGCTCCTGTGTTTTCTCAGATGCCTGAACAAATAAATGTATCGGAGGCTCATATCCTCCCAGGAAAAGGAGTGTTTACAGGACTGAGTGGGTCTATCTGAGCCGGGGTCGGCAGGGCCTCAGACGTCAGGCCTCCATCAGGACTGATCTGGTCTCAGTCTACAGACACGCAAAGCCACTAGAGGCCCAGCAAAACAGGTCGCATGGCGAAAAACCACCAAAAATCACAATTTTTATGTCATTAAATTATTGTGCGATTGAATCATCCGTAGTAAAAGAGATCACATCCACAATTGTCCAGATGACGAGGCCCGTGACATCGATTCAGCATGAATCTCAAAACAGAACAAATCCATCTTCTCATGACGTAAAGTGACATCAACTGCAGCTCTTTCTCAGCGTGCAGAGGATCCGTCGCTGCCTCCACAAAACACACGTGTGTCTATATTTATGCGACCGCGTCTAATGTGAATCAAACATGCTACCAAACATGGCTGCGCTCTGCACCACGGCATCATATCTGCAGCGCCACCAGATCCACGCTGGACCTCTCCCAAAACGCTCCGGGCCTCCTCTTGTCCCACTATTGCAGCCACCCGGCACCCTTCTGCTCCTGTTAGCCCGGGTGAGGAGCAGACACAGGGGGAGGAAGGAGCAGGGGACGGATTAGGGGAAACACAAAGACATATGTGAAGGACTGGAGAGGAGAGAGAGTTACACCAAGACAGGACCAAGTCAAACGCGAGCACGGGGGAGTGGAGAGCAGGAAGAGATGCTGTGGAGGGGGCTGCATGCATGGATAGACCAGTGGACAAATGTGAGCATGTTGAATCATAAAGCCACTAATATGACCTAGTTTCAGCCGCACGGCCAACCAGGCCGGCCTGTCGCCCATTAAAGCAACTAACAACAACAAGCGACCAATGAGCTCTAATCACAAGTGATCGTCTCAGTGATAGGACGCTCACAGTCACCAGAGACACACACACACACACACACACACACACACACACACACACAGAGCAGGAGCGTCCACTGCCTCGCAGGAAGTTACACATTCACAGCGCTGATGAATTATAAATGGAGCAGGCGACAGCCGACTGGAGCGTCTCACTCGGCTGCTTCGCTCCTTCCACATTCACTGTCATGTCGCGGCCGAGGAGGGAGATGATTGACAGGCGTAATGTCAGAGAATCAAGGCAGAAATGTTTCGTAACGCTGGTGGATGGATGTATTTTTGATGCTCTGCGGTTATTTTGGGGGACGGATCTCTCACGTTAAGAAGAAGCGTGACGAGGACATCTGGACCAGAAGGGAATGAATGGAATCAGAGAGTTATGCGGAGCCATCAGCATTTTAGTTTTAGTGATTTTCCAAATGCACACATGCAGGTACTGACATCTACACAGAGCATAAATGCCTAAAACGATAAGGAAGACAGGCAGAGTTGAGACGGGAGAGCAGCCACATGCAGGCAGTTTCTCCAAACCTCTCAGCTCTGACTGAAGTCCGTCAGTGCAAAGTGAGGGGAGAGCAGGCACGATGTGACCCCGTCAGCACCCAGGCTTCCTGCACGTCAGCATCAGGCTCAGATGGGTCAGCACGGAGCCATAAAGGCAGCCAGGTCACAGCAGTAAAGCACTGACATCAGTCGGCTTCATTAAAGCCTGCTAGTCGTTGCCCCCGGACAGCAGCTTCAGAACTGGAGATCACTTAATGGTTTTATAGTGTTACAAGGCCTATCTCTCCTTCCTACGCCCTGCTAATTAGTCATACCCACAGACTTCAGCCTCTCCTTCATCCAAACGCTATTTTCAGGCTGGATTCATTGCTTCCTGTGCAGCGGCTGGTGGGGGGGGTGGGGTGGGGTGGGGGGGGGGGGGGGGGGGGGGGTGTAGGGGATGGGGGGGGGCTCAGCTTCAGACAGACGCAGCAGCCGCGACGTGGCCGCACTTGACATTCCAAAGAGCCACTTGTGAGCAGATTCACCTTCAGTTAACCCTGAGCCAAAACAAGTTTCCACTCCTGTGATTCCCAACGACTGCCCGGCATGGAGATAAGCCTGTCAATCAAGCCGGCAGCCGCTTCTCTGGCTGCAGCGAGGGGGGGGGGGGGGGTAGGAGGGGGGGGGGGGGGTCTGTGTTTACTCTCACTGTCTGACAGCGATTCACTTTAATCCTGATGCTTCAGTCTCAGGGCGTTCCTACAAATGTCTGTCAGATTTCATTTCTCATCTACACCCCCAAGAAGAGACACACTTCTGAGCGTAAACAAAACATATAGCAGAGATGGGCACTGTGTATCAAGGTGCACTGTCAAACCATTCCAGCACCTTAAATTTAGAACTAGGAACTGATCTTACACAATGATTACTTGGCTTTGTAAACAGGAAAGAGATAGCATCATACAATAACAACCCAAATTCTGTTGAAATAACATGAAAGACAATGGAGACTTTTGTGGCAACTTACTGTCGGTGGAGTTGATATGAACTGTTTGAAGTTAATGATGTGTAAGAGACGATGTAGAGCGCCACCTGCAGAACTTCAACTTACTTGAGGAGTGGAGTCCAGACATCACAGCACAGACATTTTCACCAAACTTCAGGGCTTGTTTCGTTAGATTGGTGGGTGTGTCAGTGTCACATTTACAACAGTTCAAACAGTTCATTTGCTAATAACGCTGAATGCAGCTCCCATTAAGACAGCATGAGGACCCTGCAGAGCTTAGTGTTCTCTGACTAAGTGAGCAATCTACCAGAGTGTGTCAGGGATCGACTTACCGGCAGGCTGCTGTCCAGAGACAATCTCTTCAAGTGATCCCTCCTCTCCAGGTGTCTGCTCATGGCACCTCCGTCCTGCAGCGCCTCACACACCTGTGCAGCCCTGAGGGGGGAGTTGGGGGAGGGACAGGGGGAGGAGTGAGGAAGGACAGAGGGAGAAAGTCAACACAGAGCACCTCGTGTCCGGTAGGTCGCTGTTTCCGGCGTGTTTTTTTTCACCTCTCAGACGGGATCAGAGTCCAGACAGAGGCGGCAGGCTCAGACATGTCTCTAGGCTCCTCTTATCTTTCTTGTTACCTCTCTACTTTTCTTTCTCACCCATTTCTTTCAGTTTCTATTTCAGCGCCCTCTCCTGAAATCCAAGCCAGTGCTAGAGCGGAAGCGTGGCCTTCTCTCCCAGCGCTCCGGGATCACAGAGCGGGATCTTAGCGCCTGTTCTCAGCGGCACCCGGGCTTCCCCACCCTCCGACCCAACCCCGAGCTTCGGCCCTTTTGTTTTTCTAGGCCTCTGCAAACAGAGCTGGGAACCAGTCCGACCTGGCCTGACTGAGGCCGCAGCAGAAGATAAACACTTCACTTCACGCATACTACTCCTTTACAAAGAGCCCGAGCTTTAGCCTGCAATGTTTTGGCACACAGAGTAAGCACACCACTTCCTTGTTGGTGAAGACAGGGGTCAGAGGTCGGCTGATGGACGCCTCAGGGTCAGGGACCCTGTCTGTGCAACATAACTTGTAGTCCCATGTTATGGATGCATGGATGAGTCCTGAGTGTATAACCACCAGAGAGCAGACCTATGCAGTTGTGTTGAACATAGACATCCTACATTTAAGGCTTAATTTATTCTATTTCTCACGCTATGAGGGAAAAACATGGGCCTTAAAGAGAGCTTTTTAGAGGAAACCAGCAGAGCAGGGGGAAGCATGTTTCTCTAATCTTTTTTCCTCGTTGCATTAATTATGTATTTTGTTTGGATGCAGTTTAGGAACTGGAGCAGCGAGACAGACCTTTTATGCATGCTAATGTAAATGTGCTGTTTTGACTGGAGCAACGTCTGGGGCGGAAACACTCATTGAGCAGCTTGTTTCATGAATGGATTGGGTATTTTACAGCCACGGGTGGATCGAAGGCAAAACATCAATGCCACAGATTCAACAACTCATCCTGAAGATCAATCCTGCAGTCAATGAGATCGACATCAGTTTGTCTCCTCTGGTTTCGCTTTTCAAATGCACGAGTTCTCCTTTTTCCATTTTACCAGACATCTTCAAAGTGTGACTAGGAGGCTGTTTTCAGATCTCTGTTTACTCGCCTCACAAACCTGCTTATGCAACCACACTTCCCGAGCAGCGACCCGGAGCCCCCCCTTGTGCATCTGCTGCAGGCTGCATCTGTTACACCCTGTCTAATTCTTCAGCAGCGTGACTGCACTCGTCAAACATCCCCACACATCGGCATGACATGTTCCATCCACCGCCAATCTGCCCTGTCCAAACTTATTGACACGAAGCCACGAACTTCAGATTGCGTGCGGGATCAGCCGCCACGTCCTCATCCAGAACTGATGTTACGTTTCCTAACATGACACTGTCTCCTTCTGCCCCATTTCTGATTACCCCTGGGTCATCCAGCGCATAAGGAAGTTGCCTAATCAGTGAGCAGGATGTCCAACGCGCTGTCTTTAATGACACAGAAACATTAGAGCGAGCGCCGCGTCTCTCTCCTCCAGCTCTGTAATGACTAACTGTGCACGAGTGCTGCACAGATGAAACTCCCCGGTCTATGTTTAGAGCCTGTTTCAGTTTGATCCCTTTCCGCTGGAGATTAGGGGAGGAAGTGAAACCCATTGCTTCCCTTGGATACAGAGATAGGAGGGAGTTTATAGGAAATTGGGAGTAAATGATTAAAATGGATTACAGCTCTGAGCCTGATTGCACAAACCAGCCCAGAGAAAACAGTGAGACCATTTTCCTCTGGGTATCGAACGCGTGAGAGGTAAGGCAGTGGGAGGATGGGAAGTGATAAAGATTGAGCAAACACATTAAAGGCCAGATATCAAGGGTGTTGAGATAAAGGCAGCTGATAAAACAGCAAGCAAAACCAACAGAAGCTTCTTGTCTCCGTCATCTCAAACACAACACAACCTTGGAATACGTGACATCTCCTAAGAAGACTGAATCATTCCTTTAACTCTGGCCACATTGCAAATTATTCCAACATCAGAAAGGAATACCTGTCAACTCTTATTATGCTGGAGGTCTAGGTCAAGTTGTAGTAATTGCCCTGAATATTATCCAAATCTGCTCATAAACAAACACGTTCAAGCTGAGACAAACACCCACATTCAAACTCCTAACTCAGCCTGAAAAACGCAGTTTCCCTCTCAGACACATTTCCCAGCTTTAATGTGAGGCTCAGAGGGAACTTGAGACCTTTATTCCAGGCCATCCAACACGTTTCACAGAGCTGCTGATCAGCGTCTCCTGCTCGGCGTGGAGGTCTGACTGGCTGTGGAGAGGAGCGCCGCCGCCAACTTTCCCCGGCAGACAAACTTGTTGACTGTCCGCACGTCGTTGGTGTGTCCTGCCTGCTTGATTTGAGAGGAAATGAAACACTTTGTGACGGCTGGCCGTGATAAATGCTGTTTTGAATATGCAGCGGAGTAAGGAGATCTGGTTATTGTGGCGGGAGGTACAGATCCAGGGATCAAAGTTGAGCCTGGCAGAAGATGCGACTTGGTCCTGTGTTTGAGATCAACCCACATCTCGTATGCACGGCAGAGACCTGAAATGCTCCCTGCGTTTATGACAAACTCAGCACTTCTCAACAACTGCGGGCCCCTCCTTCCCTCTCGCCCTGCAGATTCCCTGTGATTTACACCCAAAGCAATTACAGATATGTTAAAGCGGTCCGCTGTTGACCTAGGCAGAGTGACACGCGTCGACGCCTATAGTCCACACGGCCCCCAGCCGGCCATCCGGCCAGTCTGCGAGCCAGCCAGTGGGGTGGAAAGGATATAATCAAAGGAGGCCAGGAGGACGCTGACATCTGGGAGTCTTTGTGCTGCAGGCCTAATTAGATGCCAGGGTGCAGGGGAGGAGGGATACTGTGTGTATGTGTGTTGTTTGAGGTGGGTGGGTTGGTGTGTGTGTGTGGGGGGGGGGGGACTCGTTTTTTTTAACATCTGCTCCAGGAACAAGGGAGGACCCAGCTGAGGTCGCAGAGGCCCAGACAGCTCCCAACAGCTCCACCAGGGATAATGTGAGGGGATAACAGCTTAATGATAACACTTAAACCCATTGAGAGATCGAGGCACTGAAAACAGACTGCGAGCCTCGTGGATAAACGCTGATAATAAGCCCAGATTGTCCATGAATATGGATTGTCATGGCTCAGATTTGATACTGTTCCTTTGTAAACGGAGGAGAATTAGGCAGCTGTGCACTTATTTCAATCAGCAGGCCTTTCACTGGCACTTTTATCTGCGTTTTTTAGCCACTTTAATCCTGAGCATACAGTAAAGGTCTGCTGAAGCAACACGGCGGCTCCACCCTCTGGCTTTTGACTTGTTCCAGAGACCACACTCTGTCACAAGTGACAATACTGCCCTTTGTACCCAGTACAGTCAGGCATTCACCCACGCATATTCTCATTTCACGCTGTGCAAAGAGTCGCCACAAGTGAGGAACCCTCGTCATGCTCTGCTCAAACACCGATATCGAGTGGATGAAGTGTGTGGCACGAACTTTGCCCTTTTTCTCATCAAACAAACCCATTCATCGAGGAATAATCGCAGTGAACTCTGCAATAAAAAACAATCTCCTCACATTTGCCTTTTCATTGTGAATCGATTCAGTCACGGGTTATACATTAAACTATTCGATAGATGGCGATAAATTTAAGCAAATATTTAAATACGGCCATCTGGAGGAAAGGAATGAAGGAGGCAGAGCCAGAGGCTGAAGAGCAGGAGATTCCAGACGTGCATTTTGCATGAGTTTCCAATTAGCGCTCACATCTATTACAAACCCTCTGAAAACACTGAGGTCTCAGAAACAAAAGCCTCCTGGCCAAAAACCCGCAGATCTCTGTGATCAATACCACGCCGGCCCCAAAAAGAGCAGTGCCAGGAAGTGCCAGGGCCGGGAAGGGTGGCGGACGGGGGGGGGGGGGGGGGGGGGGGGGGGGGGGGGGGGGATTGGACATTGATTGGTGCACCCCCTTTGCCCCAGGAACCAATTCATTTTGTCTCCGTGCCCCTCGCCGGCCGAGCATGAAGGGGGAGAGTGAAACGGGGTCAGCGCAGAGGCATCCCCCATCCCTCCCTTTATGTTTCCTCTGAATGATGTCCGGGGAGGAGGATGAATGACCGGCCAGATTATACGTTTGAGTCTCGCTTTTAATTCACCCGCTACACTGGGAAGGGGGGGGGGGTCAGTGGGAGTGGGAGGAGGGAGGGGGTGCTATTACTTTCCAGTCATTGAGGAGAAAATTGAAGCATGCAAGTGTCTGATGTGGGCTCTAATGGGCAGAGAGGGAGCCCGAGCTCCATCTGCAGCAGAGCGGCACAGATGGCCGCAGCGGATCGGATGCTCGAGTCCCTCTGCTGGCCGGCCGGGCCCGTCCGGCCTCTGCATGTGTCCCTGCACAGTTGGCACCACCAACTGCAGCCTGGCACCGCCCACCCTGGAATTACAGGCTCTGAGAGCCTCAAACAATACGCCACATTTTACACACTGCTCCGTTGTTGTTTTTGTGCTGTCAGCAAACCGATCATTAAAGCCCAATGTCTTTTCCTCTGCATTTTTTCCACTGTGCGCTCATGGGAGCTGCCAGAGTGTCACTGGTTGAAACATCACAACAAGTCTGTGTTTCAACCATCCATCACGTGTGTGTGAAAACGAGCGGCCTGCCGTCGAGGCCAATAGGTCGAAGTGACGCTCGCTTTAAAATGAGCAAATGTCACGATCACACCTTCACTGCGACTGAGACTGCGTCCTCCAGGTGTTTCAGCTAGAACAAACATCAGCTGGGTGTTGCTACAACAGCTACTTTCTCTCATTTCTGGTTTACAGTGTCACAGCAATGGTGAAACCCAAGGACAGGCCGTACATCGCTGAATAAACAGTCTACAGTCTGTCTTTCAAAACACAATGAGAGCAGCCGTGACATGTGAGCCGGGCTGCAACTCATGATTATGGTCAGGATAGTTTTTCCTTTTCTTTTCCAATTACTGAATTGATCCTGGGTTACATTTCCCATCCTGAGATGACTTGTGCTGCCTGCATACATTCAGTAAACCAGAGACAGGCGGTGAATTCAGTCTGGCACATCTTCTCCAGTCAGATGCTGCTTGATATATGAGTGTGGCGCCTGGTCAGCTGGTTCACAGCCACCCTGCTCCTGTCAGACGCTCCAGCAGGGCCTACGTGACGGCAAATGGAGTTCCGCATTATGTTTTTACAGTTGCGAAACTGTGACACATGCTGGAGGAGCACGAGGCATTTGTTAATTATTTGGTGCGTCTTCACAAGAAACACACACACGTGAGAACTCGTTCTGCATTTATAACCATCTACACTTACACTCATGCTACTCACGCTCCAAATCTGTCTTCTTAACAGCGCTACACATTCACTTCCCATATTTTAAGCATTTGACTGAATGCTCAAGGGCCTTCCTGTGACAGGCTCACAGGGTATATGATCAATATTTAACATCGTCTACCTCAGCAAAGCTCATCAAACATGAGCGACGCCTCGCTAAGAACGAAAAGACCGGTTCTCAAATGTTTGACTATGCAAACACCCAAATGACTTCCGAAGCAAATTAATGTCAAACAAGATAATGGGAAATGCTCTGAAACGCTAACAGGCCGGCGTGTTTCTCAGACACTCTTAATGATAAAGATTCTGCCACAACTCGTCTGAGCAGCTTTAAATCTTGTTTAGTCAGCAGTACTTAGCAGGCAGTTTAATGTGGGGGTTTAACCATGGGGAGGGAGGGAGGGAGGGAGGGAGGTCTGGTGGAAAGAAAAAAGAACAACAATGAGTACAATGTCGTCATCCTGTTCATGAGGGGAGTCCCTGCAATTCCCAGTGCGTATCCCACCAGATGCGTGGGATGCTTTAATATACATCCTGGAAAGAAAGGAGCGGAGCTTCCTGCCCCAGCCGCTCAGCCGGCTTCAGCCTGACTCGCTGCTGAACTCTCTCATGATCACGCTTCAGGTAGAAGAAACACACTGCACTGGCCCTGGGGTGATGCAGCAAAGCCAAGAGAGGGCAGAGGAATTTTCCAACTGTTATCAAAATACACACACAGCCCCGGCCCACACACCCCACCTCCCTCCGTCTGGTATGTAAGCATCATGCGCTGGACAGCTCACTGAAAAACTGAGCACACACGTTTCATCAGCGGGCTGCTGACAGCCTGAGGAACAACAGTGTGTTTGTGTTTGTCCCGCTTTCCTGGGTATCAGCTTCCAGTCCGGCTTCAGAAAAACCAAGTGAAAACATTTCACCCCCCTCCATTTCCCTCCCAGCCCCCCCCCCCCCTCAGCCGGATTAGATATTTGCACAGAATTTGATTACAAACCCTTCTATCTAAACAAACTGGCACAATCAAACGTTTTATCCAAGCATACCTCGCTCACTGCTCACATTTGCATAAACTGCCACCTATCACATCCTCGTGCGCAGCCATTCCTGCTCCCCAGAGACTAGTTGGTTGGTTAGCTAAGAAGCAGGAGTCCACACTCACTGTGTGCCGGCCGGATCCTCTCCACTCAACAGGTCTGCAGCCGGCGCGGAGCTTCCCACACTCTCAGAGGTGTTTTGGTTGGGAAGACAACCTGATGATGTGGAATTTCCTTTGATGGCAGCTGAAAACATGCTGTCGTAAATTCCCCGGGAAGTGTTGCAGGAGTGGAGGTGGAGGGGCGGGGGGGGTCTGTGCACAAATACACACACACACACTCACACTCTTTTTAAAAGCCACTATCTGTGCTGCCAGTGCTGGAAGTCTGCAGCAACACCCAGCAAGACTTGTAAATAGAAGGGAGGGAGGAGGTGGTGGTGGAGGCAGGCAGGGAGGCGGGGTGGGGCGGGAGGATAAGGAGAGTGAGGAGAAGTTCCACATTACATCACCAGCAGCTGTTGACAGGCCTGTGTTTATTAACTAACTGCCAGGGCTGCAGGAGTCACACCGCATGCCTCACGCCTCCTCTGCGCCCCGGCCGACAAGACGAGGCAGTGCTCCCAAATCACAGACACAGCTCCCGGCACACAACCGACAATTTGCAGACACGTGGCTGCATGCTTTCTGTATTTCCTCTCTTGGACGCACGCACACACACACGCAGGCACGCACGCAAACAACAACAAAAACGCTGGTGTGATGTGAGAGCGGCGGCTGGGAGCTGATCTGAACTTTCTGGGCTCCCTCCTGTGTTGACGCTGGCTGTGAGACTTGCTGACTGGCCTGGAAGAGTTGTTTTCCTGACTCAGATCGCTGCGACTGTAATGGCATGACTGCGGAGCCAGAGCTGCTGCTGCTGCTGCTGCTGCTGCTGCTGCTGCTGCTGCTGCATTCCTCAAGTGTCTGGGCTTGGCAGAGCCCCCGGCCTCTGAGCTCAGCCTCTATTTCTCTCTTTCCCTTTCTTGCCTTCTCATTGAAATGGAGGCACATGACTCCCGGCTCGGCTGCCAAGCGGACTCCTCTGTGCCGGCCGGGAGCCACGGGCGCTCTGCTCCTCATTGGGCTCCTCGCGGGGCGCTCCTCGCTGCATTCCTCGCTGCCACCCATCCTCGCAGCCGCAGAGACGACCCAACCGCAGCCCAGATGTCACATTCACTTTATTTTCACTGTTTTTTTGCATCCTGCTTATCAGATGCATCAAACTTTAAAAGAGTGTTTACTTAAAACAAACAGTGAGTGTGGTGGATTCTGCCCCGCAGCCACAGCTCCGGCCACCCACTGGTTGTCCTCCCAACAAATGCTCCTCTTCAGCCCGGCCACGAGGAATGGCCCGGGCGCATTCCTCGTGGCCTCAAATGCAATAATTTCTGCCGTTATTCCATTCGGCCGTCACATTCTTCTGCTCTAAACTCACTGCATTGCAACATTGTTCACTCGGCAGAGGCAGCCTGCGAGTGGGCTGACGACACCCAGACAGAAATGCCCAGAAAAATCATTTTGAGATGATTTCAGAGCTGCTCTGAGTAGGACGAAACAAAGGAAAGTCATTCTTAGTCGTACCCTCATCTCAGGCATTAAATTAAACCTGAATGTCAGGAGCTAATCAGATAAAAAGCAGCATTCTATTATGCTGATTGGCATCAAATGTTATGAGGGAGAAGGGGAACAATGTGAGGAGACAGACCGTGTCATTTCCCCTTTGATAATGGGAATCTTTGATTTCTTAATTGGAAGCCTGTGATGTATTCTTTTCATCTAAAAGAGGAAATGTGCACAATGATTGCTTCTGCAGATATAAAATGTAAAATTTAATCGTGTTGAGACTTTCAATTTCCATAGTAAATAGAGTTCAATCTTTGAGAGAACAACTCGGCATCAAAGAGAGTCACAGCTTTTCTTTTTGGTCTCAGTGACACTGTAAATGTCTTCAGGTTGAAGGTTTTACAGGTCTGTCGTAAACCTGAACGTCTGACAGGTGCAGTCTGCCACCTGAAGCATCGGCAGACACTTCTGCTCTCATCTTATTGAAAGAAATAACACTTTCAATCCTCCTTTCTCCCTAAATCACATCCTGTCTTCCATATCTGCCTCCTCCACCCGCTCTGATGTGCTCTTATCTCAAAGTAAGGAAAGAAAAACACTTATACGCTCTTTAGCTCTTATTTTTTATTTTTATTGTCGAGGGGCTTAACTCATCATTTTGGCAGCAGCAGAGAGCTGTCGGGGCAGGTTCTGGGCTATAAATCAGGTCAGTATTAATGGTGGAGCTGCACCAAATATGACCTAGAAGCTGCAACAAACCAGAAAAACTAGGCCTGAGAATCACGTTTGGTGTAAAGAAAAAAAAACGTGCACATGCACATGTGCAATGTGCACATGTGAGAGGTAATGGCTCCTTGAACATGCATCTTGACCTGCGGCAAATCCGGATCCAGTCCCGGCAAGAGGTCCAACTCTTTCATGTCACAGGTCAGGGCCCTGCAGGAGCTCCGAGGAAGCGATTGGTGCAGCGCAGCAGAAGGAGAGAGGGAGAGGGGGAGAGGGAGAGGGGGAAGTCGTATATACTCTGCTGCACGTCAGGCAGGATGCAGGGAGACAGGTCAAAGCATTTAACGTGAAAGCAACAACTCAAGGAGTTCCAGTTCATTACTGTGCAAACATGCACATACTCTGTTGAAGAAGCTGTCGGGACCTCAAGGTCAAAGATCCTTTTCCTTCTTTACACACTGCTGAGGTTGTGCAGGCTGGCTCTCTTCCCATCGGAGCCTCCACACAGTCAATGTTTCTCTTCATCACCTCTGCACGTTTGAAAACAGACCCAGTCTTCCTCGAATGAAAGAGGCATCAAGCTCAGCCTCCCTTCCACCCTGCTGCTGTTATACAGTGCGGACAAACCAAGGACAGAGACATGAAGATGTTCATACTGGAGCTGTACTGTGTGGAGACCACCGCCCCTGGGATGTCACTGGCTCATCCGAATGCTGCCGATGTTTCCTGATTTACACGAACATCGCAAGAGACTCGTGGGGCCCAACTTCAGATTGAAAAAAGATGAAAGGAGATAGAAAGTTGGGTGGGAAATTTCAGACATATTGACCGAAGGAGGAAAAATCCCACAACTGAGACCATAAAAGGCCTCGCAACATTTCTCCTGTGTGTGTCACATTGAGAGAATATGAGCTGGGGAATGTGGGACCCTGGGAACACAGACCAAATTATGAGTTGTGTTTGACACGGCAAAATCTTATTGCAGACAAATAAGACAAAAAATGTAGACGTTGACAGAACTGCATATCTGGAATCTCCTTGTATTAACATAATCTGCAGCTCTGACGTTCCAGCTTTGAAGTGAATCGAGTGAATATCTGATCAGGCAATTTGGAGCGTGACCACGTCAGTTAAGGGAAGGACATGAGCAGATGCATAAATAGATACACAGTGAGTTCAGCATCAGCACATCTCCTTTAGCACATGCTAAGCTGCTTTCTCACTCAGCCTCAGTGGCTCCCTTTGGACCTGCAGCTGTGGATCAGGTCATAAAGCTGTACTTCTAGCTCCTTCTGTGTACCTGTGCTTCACAGAAACCCATCCAGCATGTATTGTCTCCCATCAGCAGGAGACTCTGTGATGGGAACAGCAGACGATCCCCGAGGTCTGCATGAGCTGCAACTCTGAAAACTGATCTGACCTTCACTCTCTCCAGCGCTTTAAAAGTCACCGAGTTCCATGCATGATGGAGCTCGAACTGATAATAACAAGGCCCGGGGCTGATTAACATGCCCAAAAATGAAAAAATGATGGAGTTGAGAGAGAACTAGATCACACTCGTGATCAGTTTTGTGCAGAGGAGGCAGGTTCAGGGTCTCCCAGGAGCAGACGGTGGCTCCACGCGTGGTCTCCTCTACAAGAACATATTGGAATCCCACATCAATGTTGTTTGCAGCTGCGCTGGGAGTCCTGTGTCGTCCACTTTATGTGCATGTTAGCGTGGACTCCAGAGAGACAGGCGCCGTACATACGGTAAAGATCTCATCTTCCACAAATCAGAGGGAAACGTGCAGCTTGTGCTGACGTCGGCGACTTTGAGTCCACAGGAGATGGAGGTGGAGAGATTTACATGGAGCGAGATGTGATGCAGGACAGAAAAAACAGGGGGGGGACACTATCCAGCGTTTGTCATCCCTTTGTCTGGAGAGAGAGACGCTGCAGCGATAAATTGTGCTCCCTCTCTCCCGATGCTGCTCTGTGGCTTCACATAATGCCTGGTAGTATTTTATATTTAATCAAAGTGCTTTTTAGAGGATGCAAACAAGGCCGGGCATCCCGCCAAGTCTTGACTGTACAAATTGACTTAATTTCATTGAATTATGGACAATGATTTCCTGACGCGGGCTGCGTTCCATTTGTCTCACTGCTGGGTCGCAGGATCGATGGCTGTCCTGGGGAAGAAGGAACGGACCGTAACTTATGGCTGTCTCATGCGATTCTCCTCCTCTCTCCCCCGAGGTAAGAGGATGGGAGAGTCAAACAAATAGGCCTTGTGTGTGCCCCCTTCCTCCTCCTCCTCCTCCTCCTCCTCCTCTTGTGTGTTTGTATGCAGTGCCACAGCTAGGCATCCTGCCAGACTCTCCTCCTCCTTCCCCCAAAGACTCCGAAAGCAAAGGAGAAACCGGAGCAACCACCCTCCTGTTCCCCTTATTCCCTCATTAGAGCTCTGGCACACACAAAAGGAGGCAGAGAGGTAGAGTCCGGGTGCACGTCCCCCACACGAACGTGCCCTGATTAGGCCGAGGGGATGATGAAGACGGCCGGGCAGAGGTGAGGGAAGAAGGGGAGGAGTGGTTGTCATTTCACGGACACAGACTCCGACGCCAGCTGGGGCGAGGAGAGGCGTCCTCCTCCGCTTTCCCTCCTTCTCTCTGATTTTCTTGAGTCTTCAATGAGAGCATTGTGTGAGCTGCAGGAAGGATATGAGCTCCCATTTGGCTGTCATTGACATGTAAAAAGAGTGTGGCGGTGACAGCTGATGAGATCTGTGGCCTGTAATTAGCTGAGGATGTAGGATCCACTCCCACCCATCCGTGTCAGCCACACACACACACACACACACAACGTATATAAAATCTTCCCATAGGCAATATTATCAGTTATCAATTATGCTACGTGTGAGGTTTCACACTGATGCAAAGCTCCTCTGGGTGCCGTAAACATCAAGGCGTGAACCATGTGGTCTGGCCCAGACTTTTACAAAAACAATGAAGCGAAGCAATGGCTCATGGGAGAAGTTTGGATGCACAACTGAGATATTCATCCATGGGAGACACAGGTGTGATAAGCCGACTATGAATAATAGCACGGTCTCATCACACCCTATAAATCACGCCTGTGTTGTGTGTGGAATGTGCTGAAGAGTGTCTTAATATGTTTTTTGGGGTGGACATCATCCAGAAACCACACAACAGCCTGAAGATGAAATCCGCAGTGATTCAGGCTGAACAGGGGAAGACGTTTGCAGGCAGATTTTTGTCTTTTTAAGGCACCTTCGAGGAAGGAGGATGAGGAAAACCTCACCCATACTGGTCTGAAGAGGGAATGATGAGCACCATTAATCACTTCAGACTTTGTTCAAAACAGAACAAAACATGTTCCCATGTCCAGTTCAGCTCAATCCATCCATTGGAGTGTATACACACCCAGCAAATGGGGTGTAACATCGGGATTCATTTGAAGTTAAGGATGAGGGATTTTAGCTTTTAGTTCTGCACAACTAAGGAAACACAACAGTCAGCTGAAATATGTCCCTTAAACCTGAGTCGGGTGATACTTCTTCGTGTTTTCATCTCAAGGTGCATCTTAGAGGAGCAGCATCTCTCTCCATGGCGTTCCAGTTTGTCTTCCTGTGACGGTTTCCTCTGAACAAAGCAGTCGCTTTGCAATTTCACATCAAAATATAACTCTCCCCGAAACCACAAATTGCTGTTTTCCCGTTTCTCTTTCCATCCACAGCAAACAAAGGAGATACAAAGCGTGAAACGGCTGTTTTCAGAGGTGCTGAAAGGCGTATTTTCTTTCCGGGCAGACGCCCAGTGTTTGTGCCGAGGGAGAGATCGATATCGATCTAGTGTATCACACTCCTGGACCAGGAGCACAGGCCAACACCTCTACCGCTGAACTCCAGGCCTGCGCTGCTTAGCATCCATGCTGTTCTGCCTTTATCCTCCAGAGTCCTGAGGGCCTCTGTGTGTGTGCGTGGGGTCAGATCGGGTACCAACAGACAGGTTACCGTGGTGATTAAGCTCCTCTTTCAAGCCGGGGGTCTCATCTGAAGGTGGGCTCCTCTTTGAAACTGAGGCTCTGGGCTTGTGTCAGGCCACCACATGGATCTCAGAGCTCCCTCCAAAGCCTGACGATGACAGTTCCTGTTCCGAGATGAGACCTGTGAGACTCCGCTCTCCCATGGGAACCTGCAGGGGCCCCATACAGGGACCCCATAAAACCAGTACCATCTCCCTGCTGCTTCCCAGTGAGCGCTTTGATGTCCTGGGATCTGGGCAGAGAGGACACGGACGCCTGGCAGGCTGCACAGGCAGATCGCTTTCAGCCCCAGGAGAGGAGAGAAGGTGGCACCTCTTAAATTAGACGAGTGAAGCCCCCAGATGACCCGAGGAAAGTGTGATATCGAGATGAAGACAAGATGCTCAAGGTGCTGGTACACAACAAAGCTGAGACTATCAACACATCTCACATTGGTAACATATGTGCATGAGAGATGGTAGGGAAACATCTCAAGTGATGGATAATACACTGGGAGTCCATTTTATTGACGTTTAACTTTTTATTGATTTTAAGTTGACAAAGGCTTCGTCTGTTCCGTGTTTCTCAGAATCAAAAGGGACAAAATATCTGACGGTAAATGTGATGGTTCTTGTAAAGAAAAGAGGGAAAACACGGACCAGATGAATTTTTTTGTCTGATTTTGAATTGATTATTTTTAGAGGTAATATACATCATGTATTTTTTAATTGATTCTATATTCATTATCAGGATATACCTCTGTAAAGCACTATGACTTGCCTTCCCTTGCCTTGGAAGAATTGGTGAAATATCTCTCTAGGACGAGTGCTGCATTTCTCTCTGGTCCCAGTGTCTCAACACACACACACCTCGTTTGCTGCTACTCAGAATGCACTTTGTGGTGGATTTAAGGTTGTTAAAGGTTTAGGAAGACAGAGAGAAGATGCAGACATATAGATAGATAGATGAATGCCGAGACAGCCTGATGGGAGACGTGAGATGGAGACAGACAGTGGGAGACTGTCACAGGTTCCACTGCTCCGGTCTGTGACACGGTTGTGATGGAAGGACAAGGACTGCGTTTGTTCTTTAATCCGCTTTCTCATACCGAGTTTCTGCGGCCTCGTGGGAATCTCTCCTGGGCCGTCACAGCCACAGGAGAGAATGTCAGCTTCCTGGAATGAAGCGAGTTCCCATTTCACTAAATGGACAGGACAGAGCGAGGCTCGTTTACTGCGGGGGATTAAAGGACGCGGGGAGTCTGTGGAGACCAGTCACTTGTGAGATGGCAATAACACTGACACACACGAATGGAGGAGACAGTGTCTGATTGACTGGTTTTATTGAAAAAAAGAAAAGTCCACATGGGGGTAAAAAAAAGGATTCTTAGTTTTAGTTTCTGTAAACAATTTGTCACATAGTAAAAAGTAAATCAGACCAACAGTTTAAGAAATTTGTCAGTAACAAAAATGGAGTGGTCCACTTTATAAGAGGCAGTGTATTTTAATACCAAACACCCCATGGAGCTTATTTATCATAATTCAATTAACATTTTTAACTTCCCTGCACAAGAGCCAAACAAATATTACAGAGCAGTCAAATCATTTGAGGGAAAAAACAAATCAATAAAAAAAATAAAGCTTTTCAAGCTGTGAAAGCTGTGAAATGTGACCAGTAGAAATAAGATCTCAAAGGAAAGTGCTGGTTTGGAGTTGTGCGTTTCCTCCTGGCGGGTCTCTCCCTCCCTCTAGTGGTTGTGACTTGTTATTGAAGGAGCAGCAGTGGGAGCTGAGCTGTGTGTGACCGGGCCGTCACATGTGCTCGGGGTGGTTCTGCAGACAGGTGATGAACTCTCGCACCTCTTTGCCCTCGAAGCAGATCTGGTAGACGGCAGAGAAGAGTGGAAACCTGCGGGACGGCACAGACGAGCAGATGCTCAGGGCGCAGGTGACGGACAGAGAGGTTCTCACACACTGACGCAGGTGCTTTCACTTCCACCTGATTAGACCTGCACTCAGGGTCCAGCGCCGTGCCCTGGATGCTGTGATGAATGTGTGAATTCAGCGAGGTGTGTAATGACTCAGACACTCACTTGTTGACCATGTCCCTCTTCTGCAGCAGCTTGTAGACCTCGGCTGAGGTCTGGGGACCCTGCAGCTTCTGGCCGTTCAGCATTTCTGCCTCCAGCTCAGTGATGGACTGCAGAAAAAAACAGAGCTAAATGAGAGAATCTGTACTTCTCCATTTCCTCCTGATATTGTGATGAAGGGAGAGCAGCAGGTCTATTGCTCACAGTGGCAGATGTTTCTCTATCTCTACTCTGCTTATGAAGCTAGACTACTGATGCTGTGCAAACATACAGAGCTTTTAAAGCTCTGGTTCTCTATTGACTGATCAGTGAAAACAGAGATAAGAGAACACGCATTAGTCTACTGGCTTCCTGTAACATTTAGTATTGATTTCCACGTCCTCGTCCTTGTACACACAGCTCTTAATGGGCTCAAACCAAGATACACTGCTCCCCGTCTTGTTCTCTGTCTATCACAACTCTCCCAGACTTGATTTCTGCTTTACAGCATTTATTTAGCAGCTTCTACACAGTGGTAATACAGTAGTACTGAGGTTGAAGTGTTTCTGCTATTCTGACTGTCTAAAACCTAACTCATGACATCATTTCTAGCTATCTCAACTTCTTGATCTCCTCACCTTGGACGTTCTAGCGAAGGCCTCGGCCACTTTGCGGTTGCGTCCTCCGTAGCAGGTGGTGATGAGGTCGGCCACGCCGCAGCTCTCCAGGAAGGTGGTGGAGCTCACCTGGCCTTTGCAGAACAGCTTGGCGAAGGCGACCATTTCCATCAGGCCAAGTCTGATCACTGCTGCCTTGGTGTTGTCACCAAAACCGAGGCCGTCGCAGAATCCAGCGCCTACGGCTACGATATTCTGGCATGCGACATTTGTTTTTTTTTTTTTTCAATAATACATGGAGGGAATAGTCCAAGAGGGAAACCATGTATTAAGGAAAAACCATCTCATACACTCTTTACCTTCAGAGCTCCACACAGCTCCACCGTGTCGCTCTCCTGCACCACATTGATGCGGAAGTTAGGAGTTTGCAGCAGCTCTTTGAAGATGACGCCGTTCGCCTCATTTTTGGCCCCTGAATTCAACAGTGACTGATATTAGAGATGTGGAGGAAATGCTGTCATGCTGTCTGTTTTCAGTTTTCAGAGGCATCTAACCGATTGTGGTTTCGCAGAACTTCTCGTCTGCCACCTCGCTGGCGATGTTGGCCCCCATCAGGACGCTGACCTCGATCTCCAGTTTCTCTCGGATGATGTCAGAGATGAGCTTCAGTCCGTCTGGTCCCTCGTCGATACCCTGGATAAAAATAACAACAACAAGAAACTGTGAAGTTGCTCCACTTTGTGCTCGTGACTGTCTGTCTGTGTTGCTCAAACACAATGTCCCGTGATATCTGCAAATGTGAAGTAAGATCGGGTGATTAGAAATTTTCCACTTCCCCCTTTTTGCTGACACAATAAAAAAAAAAAAAACAGGATCTCACTTTGATGAGTGATATCCCGATGGTCCCCTCTGTGATGTGAGGCTTCATCTGATCGCAGAGTTTGCTAATGAACTGGTGCGGGATAACAAACACAAGGATCTTTGCTCCTTTGACAGCTTCGGTGATATCCGGAACAGCAATCTAGAGCAGAGCAGGACAAAGAGAAGCAGCTCTTAGGGCTTCAGCTGGATCAGATGATGGAAGTCAACATAGGGGACCTTTACTCCCCTATGTTGAAAACAAAAACATCCATGTTGAAAACAAAATGTTAAAATACACAAACTCAATGCAGGTACAAATGTAAAATGTGGTTTCTCTCATATACACAACAATATTAAGTATATTGTGATAGTTCACAATGAATGAAAGCTTTTAATGAAGTCTGAACTTGTGACTGTGGGTCAGGTTGCACAGCACAAGTAGATCATCTTGATAACGCTTAAGACAAATGGGTCAAAGTGAAGTTTAATCTTATCAGTGTGATGTCTCACTGCGCAGACAATACTCCTCAGATTACATAAAGTTGCATCAGCGGTGCTGTGCGTGTCACGAAAAGATGCAGCTGCACCCACCACGTTCCTGGGCAGCTTGTGACCTGGCAGATATTTGACATTTTCATGTTCCGTGTTGATGATCTCTGTCAGCTTCCTCCCGTCAACCATCTCTTCATACACCCACATGTTCACCATGGGGTCGAAGCGGTTGGAGGCTCGGACATTGTGCCCGATGATTTTGGCGATGGAGGATCCCCTGGAGGACACAGCACAGTGAGTCATATTAGACTTGAAGATGCAGTGACTTCCCTGTGTGTTTACTGAACTGTGTAGCAGTGCTGATAAACAACATGTGATGTTGTGTATAAAACATCAAAGCGATGTGTATTAAGACATCATGGTGATGTGTACATAACATCATAATATGTAAAGACACACCAAAACTTGAATCAATCATTCAAAACAAATAACACACCCTAACATGCAGAGCCTCCCTGCTCATTGTACAACAGGTTTGGGCTTGGCGCAAAAGATTAAATACCAAACCCTGGCGAGGATTACGCTTCATTATCAGACGAGTCAGACTTCAAATATGCAGACATCACCTTCCCTGGAGACATGCTTGCACACTCGAGTCAGACCTCTATTTCCATTACAGATTTAGGCTGGTTTTAAATAAGCAGCTGAATAGCTCGCAGTCTGGAAGCTGCAACATGTGGACTTCATCTGCATCTTCAGCATCTCTTTCTTACGAATAAATAAATACAGGCCTGTACTATGGAATCATATCACGCTAACAACGAGCATATGAAGCGTAAAAAATGCTGGTTTCGCTCTGAAAAACGCTCCTACGTGGACTCACCAGTTCCCAGAGCCCACGATGCAGACTTTCTTGGCAGGCATGTCGTCGGAGCAGCTCGGATAAAGACTCTGTTGTTCCGTCGTTTCTTTCTCTGTCAGTCTTTCATAACTTCCTCACACGCCCTGAAACCTCTGCAGCCAGGCCCTGCCCCCTCACTCTGACTAAAACAAGCTGCTACACCGCTCATTTGACGCTTTACAAACGCCTTGTTCCCAATTGATAAGTGAGAAATGTGGAAAAACGCGTGTTTACGCTTCAGACCAGCTGATTTCAAACGAGAAAAACCGTTAAAAAGGCACTTCCGGTCAGGCGGATTTTCAAAATAAAGCGGGTACTGAAGAATACGCTGATGTTTTGTAATGAAAAACGAACATGAAAAATTTCAGAGAAATTAAGGATTTAAACATATTTATTTGTTTTATTTAAGAATATGATAGCATTTTTTAACAAAGGGGTTGGTTGTGTACGCAACGTTGTGAGATTCTGCTGCCAGCTGAACACCCAGTGCGTAGTGTGGAGCTGAATGTGAAATAGTTTTCAGTTACATGTAGTATTGTGTAGCGTTGTGTAGTCTTGTGCTTCAGCTATTTGTAAAAAGGAATTCAAAAATGACAACAATAAAAGAGACGTTAATATTCTGATTCTGATAAGCGCTGTTGCTAGGTAACAAGCAGTAGTAAGTATTGTGTAGTAGTAACGGAGTAGTAGTGTCTACACTATACACTACTGTGTCTAAATTATAGTTTTAAAATATTTTCTAAGTTTTAATTCTCTTGCAGAAATTATCAATGAAACTAAATCATATGAATGAAATTAATCCTATTCCTGTTTTTAAATGTCTTCTTCCCTCTATTTATTACATTAATGATTTTTGTTTGTTATTATTTAAATGTTGTTTTTCGTAAGAGAGCCAGCAGAACGTTTTTGTATTTATTTTGTTATTTGTAATTTCTGCGATGAACGTAAACCCGGAAGTGTGCTCCGGTGATCTGTTCATGTGACCAGAGCAGTAAATATCAGGCGAGCTAAAAGGCTAGCAGGCTAGCTGGCTACTCCCTGTGTCCTGGATCAGACCATGTTTCCTCATCCTTCACTCCTCTTGTAAAGTTAACAGTCTGCTCGGTGTGGGACACGTCTTGATTAGCGATGATCCGACTGCTTTGTTTGATATTTTAACGCGTCACGGCCCCAATCAGTGCTGGTTTTGGCAGCTTAGCTTAGCTTAGCGTGTGAAGGAGGCTCCGCTGCTGTGACTATGCAGGGGGAAACCACAGCGATCCGGATCACCGAGGACCAGGCGAAGCTCGATGTCTTCCCCCAGAACAGGACCCCGAGCTCGGGGAGAGCAAGTGCCAAGAGCTGGCAGTACAGGTGGGCGTACATGCTGTTTTGTTGTCGTAGATGTTGTAGATGCTGATGTTTGTTTACATTTACTAGTGATTCTGGTCTGTTTGTATATCTGTATCTTACAATCGATTTTCAAGCATCTTCCTTCTGATGAGACAGAAGAAGAATCAAATCACATTTTCGTGTGTGTCATCAACATTAAATGACTAGATAGGAGCAACCCACTAAACGCACTCGTCTATTTGATGTTGATATTCCCTTTGAACCCCTTGGGTAACAATTGACAACCACATCTATAATAGTTGGTTGGAGATATCTTGTTATCATTTCACTGGGATGGGTTACCTGGGTTACCTATATGTGTATTTAATTTTAGTGTATTTAGTTTTTGTTTACCTCCAGTACAGTCATCTTTCTACTTAACAGACTTGTGTAGTACTCCCTTTGAAACTGGAGCTGGTCTAATAGTATAAATGCTGTGTTTTCATGATGTTTGTGCTATACCTGTCATTGTGAAAGCACTCTGATTGATTTAAAGGGAGGTCTGTCATCTGTAGTACGTAAACAAGTGTTTCTCATTAATTCTTATCTGCTTTCGCTTTCCTGCCAGTGATCACATGGAGAATATTGATGGCTACTTGATGAAGTACACAAACCTGGTAACAGGGTGGCAGTACAGGTGAGTTCTGACCTTTGTACCTCTGTTTGATATTAACTCAGTAATGAATGTATTGAGTTGCAGTGAAGGGTAGGAAGCGTCTTCTATCAGCCAAGTTCGTTATAGTAATCCAGTCTAATCCAATTCAGCCAGTAGTGCTTTGTGGTGGAGGTGGACACTGACGTGAAGTGTGCTGTCCACAGGTTCTTCGTCCTGAACAATGAGGCCGGTCTGCTGGAGTACTTCGTCAATGAGCAGTCCCGGCCGCAGAAGCCCCGGGGCATGCTGCCCCTGGCGGGGGCCGTCATCTCCCCCAGCGACGAGGACTCGCACACCTTCACCGTCAACGCCATCAGTGGAGAGCAGTACAAGCTCAGGGGTGCGGAGCTGCACACATTCCTGCACAGTAACAAACGTGTAACTAGACTGATGTAGCTCCACAGACCACATCATTCTTGTGTGCTCTGGGTTAGACATCACTCTCAGACTCTCTCTCAGCCCCATCCATCAAATGCATACACGCTATTGATCTGGATGCTTTCCACTGTCTGCTGCCAGTGCTGCAGAAAACGGGAATCTATGCTCTTAACCGTAACAAAGCTTTGCTTACTGGTGTAATTATCCTGTGTCTTTCAGCCACCGATGCCAAAGAGAGGCAGCACTGGGTGAGCAGACTGCAGATCTGCACGCAGCACCACACAGAGGCCATGGGGAAGGTGAGCGGAGCCTGTTTACAAAGCCAAAACACAGTTAAATCAGCAGCTCCTCTGTGACCTGTCCACTGAGAGCGGCTTCCTGCGCTACTTCCTCCTACGTCTAAGAAGCTGTCAAACCGAGTCAGCTGCAGAGCCGTGAAATATTAATGTTTCTGTAAAAATGGATCAGGTTTTACCCGGTGTGTATAGGCACTGTAATCACCAGCATTGATCTGGATATTGATCTACAAATCTGCTATGCTGCCCACGTTTTCCTTTAATGGTCTTAAGATACATGAGAAGCAAAAACCCAGAACACCCCAGAGCTGTGTCTTTAGCAGTTATCTGGAATTATGTTTGACTGCATGGTTTATGTTCTGGAAATGGACTGAAATTCACATTATTTCCTCCTAATGCCACATTCACCCTCCACAGTTGTGCAGTGATCTGCTGTGGGCCCTGCAGTCTGAGCCCTGCTCTAGACGTGACTTCACTCAGCTTTACTCTAACCGCAGCGTTGCGTTTTGCTCTGGCAGAGTAATCCTCCCCCCAAGTCCCGCAGCTACTCGATGGCGTCTCAAGGCAGCGGCAGCTCCCCCATGTCCCTGCGCCGGACCAGCCAAAACCCGGCAGCCATGTTCGGCTGGTCGCAGGTCCACAAAGGCTCCTCGCTCTACTCCAGCAAGAGGTCGCTGCTGCCAGACCACCTGCTGGACGCCAGAGAGGTACAGCAGCCACAGCAACATGGACCTCTCTGTGAATTTGATGAAGTAATCTTGAAGGCCGCTATGTGATAGACACTACTGATTTGTAATAGTTAAATTCCTCAGAACTGAGATGAGGTTTGAGTACATGTGCACTTTAGCCCATTTCAGTGATGCAGATTGTCCACAAGAGGGTGTTGTTTTGATCTTCAGTCTTTGGAAAACACACTTGTACCCAGTACTATCACATCCTGCTGATATTAATAGGTTTAGTCTCATATTTAATTTAATCTATATGTGTTTGATCAGAATTAAATCAAGACAAAACGGTAATCTGATTAATCTTTGTCCAAAACCCCTCCATATGTAACCAAACCCTACCGTCCCTCCACTGATCCCCCTCCAGATGATGAGCCAAGCCCAGGGCCAGCACAGAGACCTGATCCAGAGCATCGAGGGCCTGCCTGCGGCCCCTGGCCTCTCCCCCCTGGACCAGGACCTGCTCATGCTCAAGGCCACCTCCATGGCCACCATGAACTGCCTGAACGAGTGCCTGCACATCCTGCACCTGCAGCAGGTGGCCAGGCAGAGAGGCTCCCTGGGAGGTGAGTGGAGCTGCTGCTTGTAGTCTGCCTTCTCTCACACCACGCTCGTCTGAGGCGCTAATGGAAGAACAGTAAACCTATGCATTGCACCACAAATCATAGTCTTGCACATGCTGGCGTGAGTCCAGTGTAACAGGTTGCTTTGGCCGGACAGTGGAATTATTTTGCATTATTGATAATGTGCCGTACCTATTCTTACCACCTGTCTCGGAGGTAATGTGATCCCGGGTGGTTAAAATGTCTGTCTGCAACACTCTGAGCACAGAGAGCCTCTTAATCAGCTTCAAATGGAAAAAATGCAGATCTTTGAGCAAGAGAACTGTTTAAACTTCCTGATAACTCAATGTTTTCTACTCGGATTGACTTGAAACGGAGAAAATTCTTGGAACTAATGTCCCACTTTTTCGCAGCAGATCTCATTACTCGATGCATATTTCATTAGGCTAGACTCCCATCAGCAGCCAATCAGATTAAGTTGTCGGACGACGCACAAGGTGAATTTGAATGAGATCTGCCCACCTCTCAACATGCATAAAAACATGCCCACGCCACAGCGAGAGGGTTGGACCAATCAGAGGCCGGGGATGCTTCCTGTCGGCGGGGCCAGAGTATCCTGATACGGGGCTGGCTGCAGGAGTAGGGTTACACTCTGTGGGTGGAGGGCAGCTGGCTAAGGAGCAGCCATCTGTCCAGGCAGCAGCGAGGTGTTGCGTGGTGGATGGCAGGCCCTGAGTAGAGCTGCGAGTGTTTACAGTGTGACTCCAGGGGAGGGGGGGACCGTACCTGAACAGCTCTCTATCTGCCCGCCCATGGCAGGACCCACCATCGAGTGGCTGGAGCCCAAGCTGCCCGACATCCTGAAGAACGGCAGCAGCTCGCTGGGCAGCTTCACCACCGGCGAGGGCCCGCTGGAGCAGAGCCGCCTGGAGCTCAGCAGCCCCGAGTCCTGCAGCTTCTCCGGGGTAAGACCATGCAGAGCTCCATCGAACTTCATCTGACTTCAGTCCGGTTCAGATTAGCTTTTTATGCTCTGAGCAGCAGAGCGTTGACAGCCACTCACTGACTGGTGGACTGTCTCATTCCTCCTGTGTGTCCAGGAACAAGAAGACATCAGTGTGGACGATGAGGAGGAGGACGGCTTCACAGACAAGGAGGAAGACCTGGGAGCTGTGGAGGAGGAGCGCAGCGTCATCCTACACCTGCTGTCCCAGCTGAAGCTCGGCATGGACCTCACGCGGGTAGGTCGAGTTCCACGTCCCTGCGTTCTTGTTTCAGAGCCGTTTGGAGAATAACGCACGAAACTGTAGTAGTAGTAAAGGAACAAATGAGCTCAGGTGGCATCTGTGCTGACCCAGAGACAGCATCCGTGTTAAAAGCTCTGCTTTGAAAGCTTCAGAAAGCTGCGCAATAAATAGGTCAAGAGTTGTTTGTTAGATAACGTGTGAATAAGCAATGCCTGCTTTCTAATTACTGCTCCTGGATACACACACACACACACACGCACGCTCAGGCAAAAACAGCAACAGTCAGGACAGACATTCAATCTTGTAGGTCACTTTGTTCTAGTATTTGGATATCCTCCTCTTGGGTTTCTGATTTATCGTGATTAATCTCTAGTCTTAGCTCACAGCGTGACCTCAGGGTCGTGTCCCATTTGTGTGTCCTCGTCCCTCGCAGCGTCTTACTTTTTAAAAGGAAGTGATGAGCTTAAAGCGTGTGTCCCCTGGCAGGTGGTGCTGCCCACCTTCATCCTGGAGAAGCGCTCTCTGCTGGAGATGTACGCAGACTTCATGTCGCACCCCGACCTCTTTGTGACCATCAGCGACGGCAGCAGCCCGGAGGACCGCATGGTCCGCTTCGTGGAGTACTACCTCACCTCCTTCCACGAGGGCCGCAAGGGCGCCATCGCCAAGAAGCCCTACAACCCCATCATCGGAGAGACCTTCCACTGCTCCTGGAAGGTCCCCAAGACAGCCGAGGCGTCCAGGGAGCCCTCGCAGGCCGCCCCGGAGCAGGCCTCCTCCCAGGACTCCTACCAAGTGCGCTTCGTGGCGGAGCAGGTGTCCCACCACCCCCCGGTGTCCGGCTTCTACGCCGAGTGTCCCGAGAGGCGGATGTGTGTCAACACACACGTGTGGACCAAGAGCAAGTTCATGGGGATGTCCATCGGAGTTTCCATGATCGGAGAAGGTGGGTTGACAGGGTCTGGACACGTCCAGGAACCACGAACTGTGTCTCACATGTCCTCCTACCTCCTCTCAGGGTGCCTGTACCTGCTGGAGCACGATGAGGAGTACACCTTCACGCTGCCTTGTGCGTATGCGCGCTCCATCCTCACCGTGCCCTGGGTGGAGCTGGGCGGCAAGGTCAACATCACCTGCTCCAAGTCGGGCTACTCAGCGGTCATCACCTTCCAGACCAAACCCTTCTACGGCGGCAAGTTACACAAGTGAGTCCCCTCTTCTGCACAGTGACAAATGTAACAGGGTATAAACATAGCACAATATGCACCATGCATTCATGCTCTGCATGTCCGCATGCAGCACTAGTCTGTGGTCAGGAACAACAGGGTTTAGCCTGGTCTTCTGAAACGCCCTGGCACCAGTCTGAAGCGTCCTGCTCCTCTGTCCAGGGTCACAGCCGAGGTGAAGCACAACAGCACCAGCGCGGTGGTGTGTCGTGTCCAGGGCGAGTGGAACGGAGCGCTGGAGTTCAGCTACGCCAGCGGGGAGACCAGGGTGGTGGACGTCACCAAGCTGCCCGTCACCAGGAAGAGCGTGCGGCCCATCGAGAGGCAGGGCCCCACAGAGTCCAGGTGAGCACGGCTCACACAGCTCAGCCTCTCTGTTCAGGTGTGAGTGGTTTTACCCTGGTCCCTCTGACGTCTCCCTCTCTGTGATGCCGCCAGGCGCCTGTGGCAGCACGTCACCCAGGCGTTACGGGAGAAGGACATCGAAAAGGCCACGGAGCACAAGAGGCTCCTGGAGGAGCGGCAGAGGACGGAGGAGAGGCACCGCGCGGAGACAGAGACGGCCTGGAGGACCAGATACTTTGAGAGAGAGGTGAGAGCACTGACCCAGATCTGTGAGTCCATTTATTTGGGTAGCAGACAGTATGTTCCAGGGAATTCATCTTAGAGTCCACTTTTGGGGTGTTTCAGGACACAGAAACCCTGAATACCCACACTGAGTAAAGTTAAGTACAGAGCTGAAGTTGAGGGTCATCCTTAATGTGTCTCTCCTCTGTGCGTCCTGCAGGGCGAAGGCTGGGTCTATCACAAACCACTCTGGAAAAACGCAGCGTTCAAGTCCTAGTTCCTGCTGGCCCGGTGTTGGATGTCGATATTGTAGATTCAGGAATGTGTGTGCGTGTGTGTGTGTGTGTATGTGTGTGTGTGGGGTTGATGGTGGTGAATGGAGTGTGTGACCTGCACTGATGCACAGACGGATGCGACACAGAGAGACAGCACGGTCCGAGATGTTCTCAGATCCCACGATGCTCCTGAAGCCTCTGAGTACAAGCTTTTGAACTGCTGATCAGTTTTCTTTTACTTTATTTCCTTTTTTTTTGGTTTTTGTTTGTTTGTTTGTTTGTTTGTTTTTTTACAATCCATTGTCAATGAAAGCATATTCTTGTACAGGTAACGGTTCTATCTTTCCACAGCCTTAAGACAGTCTGATGAATGAAGCTCTCGGTTTGCGACACGGTTCTCCTTCTTCTTCTCGTCTTTTACTTTAAGCTGTGGTTCCTCACTACGGTTGCGTGACCTTCCAGGGGTTTTCCTCCTCAAATATGATATTCAGCATAACAGACCCCAGTAATTGGAATTGCTGCCTGATAGATGTAATGCTGTGAAACTGTTGTGAATTGGATTTAGTGTTCTGGAATGTGATCATCGATGTCCCAGCTCCTTAAAAATTCAAATCGAGTTATTTCTCTGACACCTTCAAACAGGTGTCACAGTGAACAGAGAAACTGTAGGTACTACAGTCTGTGTTGATCTTTCCAAACCATAGAGAACTCTGCTTGCACATAGGAGAGAAGTCCTCCTCTCAAAGGGAGAAGCTGGCTGAGGAACGTTTTCAGGGCTTTTTTAAAATCTAAAACTCTTTATTTTAGTATATTTACATGCACACAGTCCTCTGGTTTTAAGGAGTAGGTGATCATCCTGGTTGAACTTATTGTAATCCTGGGTGAGGTGTGTGCATTTAAATTGACATGATTTGTCTCAAATCCAAGTTCCTTTGTGGTTCTGATGCTGTGTTGATATTGGTGTATTGAAGCTGCACTGCTTGACTGGCATGTCGTAGACTAGATGACAAATAACCAAATTTTAAAACGAGTGGAAGGACCAGGGTCGAGCGAAGCGCAGGTCCTCCGTTCCACGTCTCTCCTGTTTTTAATTCTGTGCTTTTAAAAAAGAAAGACTCCCACGTGCATGATAGCAACGTCTCTGTTCACGCGACTGCAGCAAGTATACTCCTGTGTCTGCATCACTTCAATTTATAAATGTCATAAGAGCTTTTAACCAAATTTGCTTGTTTTGTAATGCAAATAAATATTTTCTTTGAATGCGAGTTCCTCCCCCCTTATCTTGCGCTTTAATTGCTCTTGTTTTTAGAGCCAGGTTTTGTATCGATCTAAACATGTCATTCCAGTTCCTCTCTCTGTGGCAGTCATCTGGACCCACTCGGCTGTCCACGCTGAAGCTCTCTCTCTCCCCTCTGTAGCCTGACATCCTGCGAAGCCTCCCGGGCTCCTGCAGAAAGAGGAAGTCCACCCTGCCATCGACCAGCTCCTCCATGTCTCGGTGCCTTATGCAAACTCTTTCTGTGTGTGTCTTCCAGCTCCGGAGCACAGCGCCTCCCTCAGTTCGTTATCAGACCGATGCAAACGGCATACGTATCATCTGTGTGTGCATGTGTTGTTGCTTTTGTTTTTTTCTTTGTAAGAACCTGTGCTTGATGTTGAGACGGGTCGACTGAGCACTTTTATTGGAGGGTTTGACTTTTTTTTTTCCTTCTTGGTTTTGAATTCTACTGGTTTGTCTTGCTGACCTATGAAATGCACTGACATTGAAGGAAACCTGATGTAGAAAAACTGTGTGATAATAAAATAAATTGCATATCGGTTGTATTTTGTGTTTGCATGTTGCACGTCTGCCTCTGCCAGGTTAAACCTGGTCAGGACTGGTTCCTACCAGGCTGTAGGCCACCTTTAACCCTGGAGTGATGCTTGGTTGCGTTTCCGGGCCTGGACTGGGGAGACTGGTGAATATGAGGCAATCAGGGACCTCGGTTCACCGACAGAGGGCCAGGCAGACCCCAGTGATGTAACAGTATCACCAGTCTCAAAGATGTCATAAGGCTCAAAGAGCTCTCACTCTGCGGCTGTTCTTGGGTCCCCAGACATCCGTGTTACCCACCGTCTTCCTATGGAGCTGACACTCGTGATTACGTTCCTCATAAAGTAATAATTGTGGGCAACACAGACGATCTCCTATTATATAGAGCAAGAAACGTTTATAAAATTTGAATTTGTGCGTTTCCATGCACGTCGTTAGAGTGCTGCTCTCTTAATGATCCTCCAAATTGCTTTTTTTGTTTTTATTGGTATTTTCCGTAGATATTTTTATTTATATTCTCTTGCTGTATTCCATTTAACATCTCTTTTCATGTCTCCTTTGTAAATAAAGTTGTTTTGACGTATTTCTGTGTCAGAGTGACTCCTCTTCTTCAGAGAGGATCTCTGGCCGCACACACGCCCAGCCTCAGCACCACTCTCTCTCTCTCTCTCTCCATCCTTTCTCCGGGGTTTTCCTCTCCTCCTCCACAGACCTGCGCTCACCATGAGGCTTCCTGGGCCTCTCTGACCACGGTCCCAGCGCTGGATCTGCCTCAGCTGCTCTCCGCAGGTCCGGTATGTCTCTGAGCCTGGCTCCCCTCCCACCATGCCCGCTGCTCATCTCCTCCTGCCGCCGCTGCTGCTGATCTCCTGCCTGGATGGGTTGCAGGGAGCACCCTCCTCCTCCTTCCCCTCCTCCTCCTCCTCCTCCTCTTCCTCCTCCTCGCCTGGGGACAATGGCCTGTCCTCTCCCTTCCCCAGCTCCTCCACTCCGGCTGCAGGTAAACACAAGGCAGAGGCTGCTGCCATGTATGGAGCCTGTTCATTGTTGGGAGGAAATATGGAAATGAGCTGCAATAGAAGGAGGCTGTGTGACTCATAGGGGAGTCAGAGGGCCAGGTTAGGCTGTTTGTTGTTGTTCAGCTGTGATTAAGATGATGTGACATCACTTCATGGGTCATAATATCTGGCATCACTGCACTGCTGTGGTATGTGCCTGAGTGTGCAGCTCTCCTGTTCTCAGACAAGAATTGGCAATAAAAAGGTCACAGGATTCACTGCAGACACACTATTTTGTGTCTGACATTCAGTAAGCTATTGTGTGAACCGTCCTCTACCTCTATTGATATTTTATTGGAGGCCGTCCTGGCCGGCAGACTAACAGGATTAAGATGTGTAATATGGAGGTTTGAGGGATTAGGCTTTTTATCTTTTTGGCCCGAGCAGGTGACGAGTTAATAGGGAGCGCTGTAATCCTGCTGCTGATACAGTAGGCGAGCCTGGGCTCACTCACAGCCTCTTGTTTACTTTAGGTGGCTTTGCACACTGTAATCCTCTAAAAGCACGTTTCAGTGGCTTTTTAGGAGCCGCAGCATGGTGGATACAGACTCAGAGGGTCTGTTCAACACTTACAAACCTCATTAGAAGCAGAAATAATGGGGATCTTTGAACCTGCTGAAGACTAGAGATGTCAAACATGGAAGAGATGGTGTTGGAGGGGCGGGAACATGGCCCTGCAGTGTATCTTCTCCTCGCTGTCACTTGGTTTTGATGTATTTTTCATCCTCTCGGTGGTTCGTCTGTGCCTGCCTCATCACTTTTTCATGGTGAGAGAAAGGTTACTGAGTTCTGCTGAGAGGAAGTGGTGGAGGCTGGTTTGCATACAGATGGAGCACACGCAGAGATGCACGTGATGATTCTCTCCAACTGTTACTACTCTGAGTCTGATTTTGCATCTTCTGAGCTGTGAATGTGACCTCCTTCTCCTCCTCAGGGTCCCAGTTCGCCCTGAAGGTCCTGGTCCGGGACATGGTGACCCGCCAGCCGCTGGCAGGCGCCTCCGTCGATGTCTACGTCAACCACAGCCGGAGCAGCTCGGACCGGACGGGCCCCACAGGCGAGGTGCTGCTGTGGGTGTCCTACAGCCCTGGCCTCAGTCTGACTCTGCTGGGACACATGGACGGATACGTCCCCAGCCCGCTGCCCTGGACCACCAGCAAGAAGCCCAGTGAGTGACTCCCCTCAGCTTTCAGTCTGTCTCTGAGCGTCACATCCACACAGACTGTGAGATCGAGGATTGCAGTTCCTCAGGGAAAGGCTTGATGCACGATGCGCTTGTTTGTTGTGAAACGAATAAAGAAAATAGCTCACAGAGAGAGAGGCTCAAACCACAGCCTTTCTCTGGCTCCTCCAATCGGAATTGATCAGAGCTTGAGGAGAAATCGCTTCATTAACGTGTTTTATTTTAGCTGTGCCAGCAAAGCAAACAGGCAGGAGGCGCCGGCCGAGGGAGAACCTGCCTTATTAGCCGCTGATAATGATTTATTTTCAGTGATCCTAACAGAGCTGCATTATTCATAGTCATTACAGATTGATCGAGTGTCTGCAGCAACATACAACTTGTCTCTCAGGTTTGTTTGTGCTGAGGCAGTTTGCAGCCAAGTGTAACTGAACGCCGTGTCCTGTAGTCATTTTATTGACCGGAGCTGGGGACAAACGTATCCCTGCCTCAGCAAAGTGTCTTTGTCCTGCAGCGGATCCCATGCGGAGGAGAGGAGAGGAGAGGGAGGGGGGTGGGGTGGGGGCTTCTCCTCCCAGATCCCACGTTGGGGGGCCTGGCTCTGCGCTCCCATTGTCCCAGCTGTGACTGGGAGGCCTGAGTCAGGCAGCAGGCGGACGCTGCTGAGGGGTCCGAGCGAGCGTGACGCCACAAAGAGTGGCGTCTGTGGGGATGTGCTGGGCTGAGCCGTGCCTGATCGCAGGCGCCTCCCTTTTGTGCTGCTGAGCCACAGCTGAACCCTCGGCAGGTCTGAGGCACCAGCGCCCCCTGCTGGTCGCAGCACAGCCTCACACGTTAAGACAGGAAAAAAGCTTGTTTTGCCCCCTTATCTGGTGATGTCTGATATCACATAACGTCCACCCATCCATCATCTTCCCCACTTTCTACTCACTGTTTTGACATGGAGCTTGTGGTCCGTGTGTTTCATTTCTGACATTTCTGTTCTTGTCGCTGCAGTTTTCTCTGCGGTGACGCTGCTGCTGCTCCCTCACAGTCAGGGCAACATCTGGCTGTTCGAAGACTCGGTTCTCATCACCAGGAAGTTACCTGGTGAGGTTCACCACTGGTTAACAAAGACAGATCTCATTTGCGAGAGAAGAACATTAAATCATGTCAACATGATCTTGTCTTCACAGACAGCTCCTCCCAGCCCAGGGTGAAGTTCCCTAAGAGCCTCCTGACGGTGTCGGATAAGAGCAACATCTCCTCTCTGACGGCCTATCTGACCGTCCCACAGCATCACCTGGTGAAGGATTGTGGGAACTGCACCCAGGGCATCATCAGCAGCAAGTCAGGTGACTGTTAAACACAGCTAGCACTCATTAATGTTTCAGACGCTTTATTCTTAGTCTCCCTCAATTATCCTGGCTGTGTTTACAGCCCTGCAGGACAGCCTGCTGCTCTACGGCTTAGCTATGGCCTGATCAGGGTGTTCCTGGTGTCTGCAGGGCTGAGGAGCATGGAGCTGAGGGCGGTGGCAGCTGTGGATGTCCTGCTGTACTCTGCTGGGGAGGAGCTGCAGGTGCGGGGGCCGATTCAGATCAGCCTCCCACTGGGACACGGCACACGCCTGCGGGCGGCCGACACCGTGCCGGCCTGGGCCTTCAACCTGAAGACAGGTGAGAGTCAGACACCACAGAGCTCCAGCTCCAGGAGGGGTGGTGGTCCTGAAGCTCTTTTCCTGCTGTTTGCAGGCGCCTGGGAGAACCACGGTCTGGGAATAGTGAAATCAGTGGGTGATGGACTGGTCTGGACCTACACGGCCTCCCACCTGGGACACTGGATCGCTGCCCCCCTCCCCTCTGCTAACGGTAAATAACCTCATGCTGTGTTATCCTGATGTGTGTCTCAGTGTTTCATGTCCGTCTATAAACTGTCCTCTCAGATTACCTGGGACATGGAAGCTCCTGGGACTTCATGTCATACCACACCTATCTGCTGATGGGGATCCTGGGGGGAACGCTGGCCATAGTGGTTGGATTCCTGTCCTTGCTGCTGTGTCACTGCAGGTCAGCAGCCTCACAAGTGTTGTGAGTCAGGTTAAATCCATGAAGATTGTCTATCCTGCTCACATTGTGTTTCCTCCATGTGCAGGAGTTTTCATCGGGAGCCCAGGAGGAGGAGAGCACGTTTCTCCAAACTCACAGTGGTGAAGAAAGACCAAACCACCTCCACCCACTTGGAGGAGGGTCTGCTATTCCGCTCCGGGGACAACAGCCTGGCGTCCTGCAGCGTCCAGTGTGACCCCTCGTCCACGCCGAGGCACAAGGCCAACTACAACATCTACGTGGAGGATCCCGGGAGCCGCCCTGCCGCCCCCTTCTACGAGAACCTCAACACGGAGCGGAAGAAAGGCTCCCAGCAGCCGTCCCACTACATCAACAGCGAGGAGGTGGCTCGGCTGCGGGAGAAGTCGGAGCAGAACCGCTCCAACGTGAACTCCGACAGCTTCTTCCAGGACAAGCTGGTGCACCTGTACAACCAGCCGGTGGCCATCATCCAGGCCCCGGAGCTGTTCGGCGTCCAGGATCAGAAGTCCGCCACCTTCCCCCGCAACGGAGGCGAGTACGACGGCCACTCCGAGCCCCCCAGCAAAGACAGCTACACCCAGACGCTGCCCAAAGCCCCCCACCACCACCAGGGCGGAGGCAGCCCCCAGCAGAGCAGCCAGGACGAGCCGCAGCCTCTGGAGACCCCCCCGCAGGTGCCGGGGCCCAACGCGGCCGTGTGGGGGCGCTACAGCAACCTGCTGGAGTCGTCGGTGTCCGTGCCGGGGACGCTGAACGAGGCGGCGGGCATGGAGGGCTTCAGCAGCGGCCACGCCGTGCCCAGCGAGCTGCAGGGCCTGTCGGAGCGCACCCTGCTGGAGCTGACCCGGGGCAAGCCGCTGTCCTCGCACCCCCGCGCCTGGTTCGTCTCCCTGGACGGGAAGCCGGCCGCGCAGGTGCGACACTCCATCATCGAGCTGCAGAGCCGCCACCGGCCCCCCAGCAGCAACGACACCAGCCTGGACTCCGGCGTGGACATGAACGAGCCGCTGCAGAACATCCGGGAGGCGGAGCGCGAGCGGCCGTCGGTCCGGGCCTCGCTGCCCCATCACAGCCGGGCGCGCTACGGCGAGGAGCAGGACCTGAGCAGCAGCGAGAGCGGCAACACGGCCACCTGCACCCCCGAGGACCCCGCCCTCAGGAACATTCTGGACGGGAGCAGCGGGGCCATTCCCAACATTCCCGAAGAGCGGGACGGCATGGACACGTCCAGCGCGCAGGAGGACAGCGAGTCCAGGGGCACGCCGCCTCCTCGCCGCCTGAGGAAGGTGAGGGAGAAGGGCAAGACGGAAAAGAGGAAGCACGTCCGGGAGGCGGGCAGACCTCTGACCAAGCGGAGCTAGAGCAGCTCATCCATCCAGGCTGTCACTCATCTCATCCAGGACTGTGCAAAATTCACAGGTTTAAAATCAGCCTTTATTTATGAATTGGAATGACAAGAGCGACTACATGCAATGCAACTCAAAGACATTCCACTCCGCCACACAACAGACAGAATGTATCAAATCTAATATATATTTTGCTGCAGAGAACACTACTAGAAAAGACATAAACTATAGTTGACATAAGCTGCAGATGAAGAAACAGGAGGAAACAAGAAACTAGAAATGCTGGGGAAATCCAATTCCCACCTTTCCTAATTGTGCATATAACATGTTCAATAATCAATAATTTGCAGCCTGGATGGAACCATTTTCCTAAATTGATACTGAAGTGTCCTGGAGCGAATATCATTTTGAAAACTCACACAGTTTAACTGAATTGTTCTTCCACCTCCTTCTATTCAATCCTGAGGTTTTGCACAGTCCTGATCCAAACCCGTGTGTTCACGCCATCCGTGCTCAGAGAGCCACGTTCGTTTCACTCACACAGGCATTGTTGTTGTTGAGTTACGTGATTGTACAACTTTGCCAAAGATTGCATGAGCCAGCTCCAGGTCAAAGCGGGAGATGCGTCACGTTTGAAGCGTCATGTAGCTGCTGTTGGACAGGTTTGTGCACCGTGTTCATTCTCCAGAATCTGAAGATCACCAGCGAGATTCTTCACAGCAAAATGTCCGTGTGAACACAATATCCCATAATCCCCAGCACTGGCATTAAAGAGGGTGCCTTCTTACTGCCTGTAATCATTAATTGTGATTGCGAAAGACACGGTATCTGTGAATATTTAGTACAAAAAAAGGCGGTGACTTTGCAGGATGGACACAGGTACAGGTCTATGTGTAGTGCACTTATCCTCACCATGAATGCCTGCTGTAAATCTAATAACACAGAGAAGCTTTCCTGGTTTGCAGTGCTGACATCTTGTAATCACAACGCCTCATTTTACTTCAAAAGAGACCCTGGGGTTCACCAAAGCACTCAGACTCGCCACTACTGGGATCGGTTTTAGTCTCCGGACACAGCGGAGGAAAACACGGACGTGCACTGAAAAGCTAAGCTGCCATTTTGGAGTGATCTCACCTGATATTTAAGGTTCTAAGCCTACGATTACGTTAGGATGCATGAAAGTGAATGTTTCCTGTGTGTCTGACATTTGTTGTGTTTTCTCGTAGAGTCGACATCTGGTCATCGTAGCTGTTAGGTAACTTCATCCGTTTTGTTCTGTGTCATCAAACTCCCGTACAACAACTCATGCTTGCTGAATTATAACAAGCTATTCACATATGAGCCACAGTCATGTTAGAAATCTGCAGCATTTAGCAGGATCAAAACCTTTGCTGAGCCCCCAAAGTGATGCTTTACTATTGATATCTAATGAAATGAAGTATTCTCCCTGTTTTCCCTTTATTTATGATCATTTATTGATATATTTACGTCCTGATCAAAACTGTCCCTCTTGCTCCATGGACTGCCTCAGCGTTACTCTAGCCAGTGAGCAACAGATATGTGTTACAACAGAGTTCCATGTATGCCTGCGTCTCACATCTGACATGGCAGCTTTCTGTCTCAAGTCAAATGAAGCACACCACACTTTATTCAAAGCCCAGTCATCACTCTGGCACACCGCTCTCCCAGAGTCAAAGTTATGTGTAAATATCAATATATCATCGACCATCCACGCTAAAGTTTAAAGACGCCAGGAAACGGTGTTCTAGCAATATTTAGCCTCAATCTGAATCTTAAAACTTCTGCGGCGGCATATTTAGTCTTCCGTCATCGCATCGCTGTAAATCTCTCACTCGTGAGTTCATTTTCTATGTAGAAACTTTGATTCTGAAGCTACATCCTTGTGTTCTTTTGTATGTACATAGGTAAGCGACGTTTTCCGCGTTACGTAGCTGTGATTTACTGAGTTCTGTGGCGTTTTGCTCCGTCTGAAAGCAAAGGTCTGAGAGGTGCACCAGGTCGAACCGCAAGGCCTGTTGTTTTCATTTTTTCAAAGGTTTTTTTTTTTTGCATAAAGCGTTGAGTGTCTTTTCGGCTTTTCAGCTTTGTCATTTTCAATGTAGCAACAAACGGAGCACTTAATCATCCCCTGCTATATCCCAGCTCTCACAGCAACACGAGGAGCAGTTTGTGAGTGCCCACTGCTCAGACCTACTGCCACTCCCCTTTCTAAGTGATCTCGCTGAATGTACCCGTATTGATTTATATGTGTTCTATAGTGTGCTCCTCGTGTGTCCCAGCAATTGAACCTCTTGCCTTTTGTTTCTTTCAGAATGGGCACCTCTTGTGTTTACCTCTGTAATGATGATGGTAGTGTTATTAGTCTTGCCTTTCCGTGCACTAAATTAATAAACTTCCTTGATAACAATTATAGTTCTGAGGTTATTTATTCCTTTTTTTAAATTTTAGAATATTAGGGAAAAATAAGCAAATATACTTATCAGAGCTGTAGATTTATTTGATGGTGAGCCACAGAGCCACTCCTGGGACAGACAACCCCTCAAAGTTGTTTTGTGCTGGTTTGGTCCGGCGGTCACTGCCTCTGGGAGGCTCAGGGTTGAAGATGACATATCCATCCAAGGGGCAGGAGTTGGACTTCTGCAGGATCCCATCCACACAATCTGAGTGGAACTGAAGAGAGAGAGCAGGGGTCTGATGAAGGTCCTGTCATTTGTTAAAGTGGCTGCTGGTCAGCAGAGGTGTTAGCAGGAGTCACCTTGTGGCGGCAGGGCAGTGAGCGGACGCTCTGGCCCACGCTGAAGTCCTGCAGACAGATCCGACACTGCTGCCCCGCATCCAGCAGCCGGGAGCCCGGCCTCACCTTCAGCACACCCAGACGTCCCAGCATCCTCTCTGGTAGCGGGTCTGCAGCCACCGTCATGGAGCTGAGAGGGCGAATGGGACATGAAGGAGAAATTTAGCAAATCCTCATGAATCAGAGTGGAAAGTCTGAATGTGTTGGCCAACTCACCTGTCGTTTCCAGAGGTCGCTCCCTTTGGTCCATCCACAAGGCGCCACATTTCTCTCCTTTTCTATTTGATGTAGACACAAAGATAAAGATAGAAAACAAAGTAAAGAGCAGAATCATTAACAGTGTGAAGTGTGAAGCTTACTGTCCGTGCAGCCAGTGGATGCTGTGGGTGGCAGCTCTTCTTAACGCAGCCCTCACAAAGATAAAAATATCTGCATACTGTGCATCTGTGCAGAAAAATACGCGTTTAAATCATCAGAGATCACTTATCACTTCTATAACGTGGTACTTTGGGTCTGACTCGTACTTGAAACATTTGCCTATGACTGGGCAGAGGTGACAGTGGTGGCAGGCCACCCCCAGGTGTCTGTCTGGCTTCTCTCTCTCGGCCGGGGTGAAGAGCGAGGCTGCGTTCCTCTCCTGCTCCTGGAGCAGCTTCACAGAGCTGAAGGCCTCCCTGCACAGGGGGCACGTCACCATCTCCTCAGTCCCTGACAGCTTCTGGTGAGCAGCCCACACTTTCATACACGTGATGTGGACGTTGTTACCACAACCGAACCTGAGGGGACACAAGGACGACACGTGAGGGCGCAGGAAATCTGTGCCGTAAATAAAACACTTTCCACATCGATTCTCCCGAAGAGCTAAACTTGATTTTATGACATCCGCAGATCAGTGCGGGTGGTTTCCCCTCGACAAGCTGTGTGTGTAAACAGCTGGACGAGCTGCACCGGGACCTGTCGTGCTGCCAGGGGTCACGTTGTGGCCAGCAGTGCAGCACAAGTTGAGAACATCTTACACCATCCTGAAACATGGCTGCAGTGAAACAATAACAGTGTGAAGCCCCGACCCCGGCCTGACCACACACCTGCAGTAAGACACGGGCTCTTTTTTCTGCAGCAGCTCCTCCTGACAGATAGGACACACATCCTGGGCTTGGATCGCCTTCCGGCACACACTTCCAGCCTCCCGGCCCGTGACTGCTTGGCTCGGGCTCCTAGAAGCAGCGGACGGATCACTTTCCGTCCGGTGGGCTTCAGGCTGGTGTAAACCATCCAGCACCTCCAAAATCTGTCTCTCCACAAGTCCTCGCTGGAACGAATCTGGGACACAGTTATTTTTAACCACACATGTCAACATGGAGCACATGTGCAAGGGTGTGCCTGGCTGTGAAACTTCCACAAAGCCTGGAACACACACTGAACATGGAGTGGTAACTGCAGGGGAACTTAACTTTGTACAGTTGGAAATTAGAGTAAAGAAACTCACAATTATGATCTCTGGGCAGTCTGAACTTCCGCAATAAAACCCTGCAACAAGAGTGGTCAAAAGTTCAAAATGCTGTACTTCCTAGACCTGAGTATTATTGCTTATCATGATGTGAGTCTGATACCTACTAGCTTTTTAAATAAAGTAGAAATTATATTAAAGACATTTATTAGGTGCTTTAAAGAAAAAAGATAAAATAATGATTTTATTATTGCTACCAGCAGATGTGTTTGCACAGGTCCTGCTCCCTGACGAACTCGGGGCATGTACATGTATGTGGGTCACCCAGAAAAACCTGAAAAAGAAGTAAAGTGAGTGTCCAACACGCTGGGGGACAGATGTGGCGCTTCTGTCTAAAAGGCAGAGAGATTCACCCTGAAGGCCCTGGGGTCCGGCTCCTCTCTGAGCAGAAACCCAGTGGGGCCGAGGGACCGCTGGAGGAGGATGGTAGTGTTGAGGGCTTGGTCCTGGTGGACACTCACTGCCTCGCTGACCGTGTTCCTCCACACAGTCTTCCTGGACATCCTGTCGCTGAGGGAAAAAAGACATTTATGTTGGAGGTTATTTGAGGTGAGGAATATACCCAGACCAATACAAATTAACATGCCATGTATGCATAATTTCCATCATACACATGTGGTGTTCCCATTCTATTTCATTTTACCTCAGTAAATTTAACATATCAACAGGGAACTTGAGCTTGAATATGACACATTTCGCATAAGTATTGCTGAGAGTAATACGGAATATATGTAATATGCAATAACACATTTTTCTGTCTATTTTATTATCTTAATTATACCTATGACACACATTGACACCAGCATTTTTTACTACAATATATTTATCTATTTGTTTGTTTGGTGTATAATGTCTGAATACAAGTATCTACATACCTATTAATCTATAGTCGTCTACTTAACTTACCTGCTGTTTCACCTGCAGCTTCAAAGGTTAAACACGTCTTTGAAACAAACTCTCTCATTAACACCACCACACGCACACGTGTACACCTAAGTAAAGGCCTCGTACACACCTGTGATAATTATAATAATAATAGTAAAACCTGAATACCTTTTAAATGCCTGAAAACGAGTAACGGCTTCACCCGGAGCACGTTTCGTGGGACCCGTCGCCATGGTAACGACGGTTTGAACCGGCAGGTGGCGGCGTTGCTAAGCAATCCCGCCAGAATCCTTGTTGCTGATTGGTCCGTTTGGATCTGCATAGTTAATGTCCATTACGTAATCACACGTTAACCGGCCTAAATTAATTATATCAGGTGTGCCTTTGTTTGTGGTTTTTATAGAAGCAGCAGGGGAAAAATGTTTTTTTAATTCCCTCTCTCTCCTTATATATTAGTTCTTAAACAGCCAGAAGTTCATAGAATAAACAAGCAAAGACTTTACAGGGGCACACTCATTAAAATGGATTAATAATTTTAGACTTTTAGACATTAGACTGAGGTAAACTTAAACTGAAATATGAGAAATACAAAGTTCATTATGGAAAATAAATGAACTCTACTTATCCCTGAGGGGGAATTATTACAATATGAATATACTATATAATATAAACTGAATTTGAAGATATTGAATAAGAAAAAAGTCGAGTGAACTTTATGTGATTATTCCAGTAGGCCTCTATGTGTTTTATGTTTCAGACAGACAGACAGACAGACAGACAGACAGACAGACAGACAGACAGACAGACAGACAGACAGACAGACAGACAGACAGACAGGCAGATCACAGCTCCGTGCAGGGATGTCCCTCTGTCTGCCTCCACCAGAGGCAGGCCAGTGATGTCATCTGCAGCTCAGTCCCTGTTCATCAGTGCAGCCTCTGACTCTGCTGGAAGCACACTCGTGCTGAAGGACTTACTCACTTCTGAATTAATCGGTTCTCATCCTCCTCCTCCTCGTGCAGTCACACTGAAGGATTACTCTCTCCAAGAAGAGGCGAAGCGCTGAGGTTTATTCTATTTCTCCCTCAGCAAAGGTATGTGGCTTTAATGTTTTACAGATTGTCAGCACAGTGCTGAAACCAGCATGTTCCTCCTCCACATGGATCTGGACATGTTAGACTGTCATCAAATGAAGAACTGGATGACCTTTAAGACCCTTAAAGTTACTGATATCTTTTAGAAATATGAAGAAGTTTTAAATTTTGGTGTCAGCACTGACAAAGTGATAACAATCCTCTAAAATGAGTTCATTTCCCTGCAAATCCAACAAAAACAGCTTAATCCACTGTGATTTCCTCAGTTCATACCTGCATCTGTTATTATATGAACGTTTAACAGTGAGCAGACTTGTGTGTCTCCTTCCGTAGAGGGGATTGGATCTTAATACTTCCTCACATGTATTTATGTAACTGAGCACTTACACTAACATCTTGTGAAACTGACACTTCCTAAAACCTTTGGCACATTTATACTGATTTCTCCAAACTTTCATATTGTTCTGCATCAGCTCTACCCACTGTCTACTCACTCACACATTAAATGGGATTAAATGGGATTTCCTAAACAAGATACATTACATAAACATTTGAATCATTGTTTGGAGGGCACAATTGTTTCTCCAGATGTGTTAAGATTACATTAATCTGGTGAGCTAACAATGATTTTCCTAAATTAGTAACAGACAAGCTGAGAATAGTTATTAAGGGTTTTCTTTGTAACTGCACTAAAGAGAGTTAGATTTTTATCTCACAAAAAAGAAGCAAAACATCAAGGAAAAGTGTCCTTCGAGCTGTAACGTGGCAGCTGTGACTTTATTTAAAAACTGAGACTAATCATTTGGACTCTGCAGAGATGCTTGGCACACATTTTCCAGTTCTCTTTGGTGTTTTCCCGTTTAATTTGTTGTGCAATCTCTCGGTCACAAGCGTCCTGAGCCACAGCCAAACACCACGAGTGAAGTGAACTCGCTTTTAAAAACGTTTGGATGAGAAGCAGATGAAATATCTGCTACCGCCAAGTCATCATGAAAGTGAATTTGTTAAATGTGTCAAACTCATTTACACGTCTGTCTTTGGAAGAGCGTGATAGGAATCGTGTTGCAGTTATACAGCTGTGATCAGCTGTTTTTCATCAGCTTTTTTACAGTCTTCTACCGTATTCACAGTGTCATTGTTTGGAAAATGCTGAGCTGCTATGATCCAGCTCGCTTCATAAATGTGTATGTGACAATATGCACGACTGACTAATAATATTTATTGTTTTAAAATGCATAAAACATCCAGTCTGAGCCACATGGAGCGGCCATATTGGTTTGCACCACCTGAGTCTTCTCTTATACTGTAAATGTTGAAAAAGATGAATTCCTAGTGAATCCTTGTGAATGATAAAATGAGCCGTCATAGCCTGGGTGTAGTTCGTCATGATTCCCATGCAACAGAGACAACAAAGCTGCCATTAAATCCCTGTTACAGCTATAATGTCATTATTTCCACTGTTTTCACAGTCACACCTCCTCTACCAAAGTAGCATTCAGTCTGGAAAATGTTTCTGTTTCTGCCTCATCTATTTGCTCGCTACTATTAATGGATGGCGTTGGATTTGTTAGGAAGCACGCGCTTTACTCACTATTTGATGTTTGACTGTTGTTCGACTTTTCCCTACATGCTCCCGTTGCATTTTGCCACATTTATGTCTTTTGGCTAAACTTTGGCTAAACTTGCTCAACATGCATAATAAGCATGCAGGAAGGAAGCCGTGAGGAACAGAGGAAGCGAGAGGTCAGATCTGTAACCCCGACGTCCAAAAAGGGGAGTCCTGCCACGACGGGTGAAAAACACGGGCTGCAGACTGAGCCGCGCCGTCATGTTGTTTACATGAGTTCTGATTAGGGCAAAGGCCAGAGAGCTGGACATTGTTTAAATTAATTGCAAGTTCAAGTAAAACTGACCCCTCGCTGTGTATATTTGTGTTTCAGCTGAGAAGCTTTTATTCATGAATAGAAAGACTGTATTGATGTCTGGACACAATGGTAAAGAAACAAATCAAGCTGGCAGGTTGGATTTTAATACCTAGGATGAATAAAAAAAACAAAAAGCCGGAGCCAACAATGTGTTGAGTGAACTGAGTGTGCAGCTTGGGCGTGACGGTGCTGAGAGCTGGGATCCGGCTCCTGTCAGCACATCGTGTGTTGGGCCGCGCTGGCCGCTGCTGCGCTGCAGGAAACGGTTTTATTATCGAGCTCTGGGGGAAACTGTTCGCAGTGGTGTGAACAGTTCTACCTGTTCCTGCAAATCACACAGAAATAACTTGCAGTGATACAGAAATAGGGGTGAAAATCAAGCATCTTCACGCTATGGTTCTGGCTCCGGCTCTGACCAGTTTCTGTGATTTCCTTTGATTAGATAAAAACTTTCCTCAAGCAGAGACTGTGACCATGTTGAGCTCTCTGGTGGATCTGAGCTCGGCTGTGTGTCTCCTGGTCCTCCTCTCCTTCAGTAAGGTATATGCCGAATCCCAGCTCTTATCTTCATATCTCTACAACAAACACAGTGGCTCTTACTGTGTATTTGTGTTCGACATATTGAATTTCCATCACCTCAGCTGATGGTGGCTGCCAGTGCTGAGGATGACTACACGGAGCCTGTGAACACCCCGGGACATGAACATGTGGGCTCACGCAGCCAGATCATCATGGCCCAGTACGAGTGCTTCCAGAGGATGGTGAAAGAAACGCACCACAAAGCCAGATCTATAGGTGAGAGAGCGGCCCCAGGGAGCCTCGGACACTCTGCCTCAGTCCTTAGCAGTGTGGCATGTTTAAGTGTGTGTGTGTGTGTCAGCAGGGACAGAGTGCAACAAGACGTGGGACGGCTGGTTGTGCTGGGATGAAACTGAGGCCGGGAAAGTGTCCGAGCAGAGCTGTCCAGAGTATTACCATGACTTTGACACTCGTGGTAAAGCTGTTTTATTCCTGTCCGTCCAGTACTGCGATGTTACGTCCACTGTCTGTTGAAGTGTGTCTTAAATCACGTGTTGTCGTCCACAGCGACCGCATCGAAGGTGTGCTCGGAGTCGGGCGAGTGGTCTCGGCACCCAGAGAGCAACCGTACCTGGACCAACTACACAAACTGCAAAGCCAACACCACACACAGTGGGAAAGTAAGAACAAATAGAACTAGTTACACAACGCAAAGAGCCAGGACGATGAATGTGAGAGAGGATGAATTTATAGGGTTTTTGTTTTGTTTTTATCTTGTAGATGGCCATGAATCACTACTACCTGGTGATGACTGGACATGTCATGTCTCTGGTTTCTCTGCTCATATCACTGGGGATATTCTTCCATTTTAAGTGAGTGGGACTCCATTTTAAATGTCTTTAGCCTTGTTAATGCCCTGACTAAATATGCACTGTAAACGCTGTCCCGTGCTGTCTGCAGGAGCCTGAGCTGCCAGAGGATCACACTCCACAAAAACCTCTTCCTCTCCTTTGTCCTGAACTCCATCATCACGGTCATCATGCTCACAACCATGATGAAGAAGCAGGGCCACACGTACAACGACTCTGTAAGCCATGTCTCCCATCACACCCTGCACAGCCTGTGCCTGGCACCTGCTAACTGCTTGTACTCCGCCCCCAGGCCAGCTGCAAGTTGCTCTCCTTCATCCACATGTACCTGATGAGCTGCAACTACTTCTGGATGCTGTGCGAGGGCATCTACCTGCACACGCTCATCGTGGTGGCCGTCTTTGCTGAGAAGCAGCACCTCATGTGGTATTACCTGCTGGGATGGGGTGAGTCAGGCTTTCTGTGAACTCCTAAATCATCAAACTAGTCGTTACTTAAAAGTTACGCTCCATGCTGCAGGTTTTCCTCTGGTGCCAGCTGTGATTCACTCAGTAGCACATCACTGCTATTACAACGAGTGAGTGAGTCTTCTCTCCCTCTTCACATGAACTTGTGTTGTGTGTACTCGTGCTGAGTTTATAATGCGATCTGTGCATTCACAGATGTGCAATGACCACCAATAACGCCTTGCTGTACATCATCCACGGGCCCATCTGTGCCGTCCTGGTGGTGAGTGCTTCCCCATGATGCCTCTGAAGAAGGAACGATGCTCGGATTACCTTCTGACTCCACTGCCTCCTTCTGATTCCAGGTGAACCTCTTCTTCCTGCTCAACATCGTGCAGGTTCTCATCACCAAGCTGCGGGTGACGCACCAGGCCGAGTCCAACCTGTACATGAGGGCGGTGAGGGCCACGCTCATCCTCATCCCTCTGCTCGGCATCCAGTTCTTCCTGTTCCCCTACAAGCCGGCCAACCACTGGGTGTATGAGATATACATGTACATCATGGACATCCTCATGCACTACCAGGTCATACTGAACCACACATACAAAAACACATTTATATATAATGTAAAAACCTGCAGATGTCTGTAGAATTTGCATTTTTTTAGAGTTGAAAGGATTTCTGTTTTGTCTGTTTCCACATGCAGGGTCTCTTGGTCTCCACAATATTCTGCTTCTTTAACGGGGAGGTGAGTCCTAATACTTCGATCCTCCATTGTGAATGCATCAGTGAGACCTTCAGCTCCAGCTGTCACTGCCTTTGTGTGGTTGCCAGGTAGAGCTTGTAAACCAGCCTCTGAGGCCCCTCTGTTCTCTGTGCTGCTCCTGCAGGTGCAGAGCGTCCTGCGCAGACACTGGAACCAGCAGCGGATGCAGTTCGCCGGCACCTTCGCCAACGCCGACCTGCTCCGCTCGGCCTCCTACGTGGCGTCCTCGCTCACCGAGGTCCACCGCTGCTACAGCATCGAGAGCCACACCGAGCACCTCAACGGGAAGAGCTACTCGGACATCTTCAGGTCGGACAGCCCCTTCGTCTGAGGGCCGCACGCAGCCGGGACTCTTGGACTTGTGATGACTGAGTACAAACTTTCCTGTGATATTTTTTTCATTTCAAAGCCCGCTCCCAAAAACACACATATTTACTTTTTTAAAAGCTTTTTGTCCCTGAATTGTATGTGGATTTTGAGACCGAGGACGCTGTTAATGTCCCTGTGGCCTGAAGACACAGAAGCAAGCAGCCTCAGTGAAAACCAGCAGCACAAAGGAATTATTGTTTTTTTTATTATTTTTATTATCATTTTTGTATCATGTGGAATAAACTTGACATGGCCTCACTGTTTGTCAGGCAGAGGGAAGTTTGGACAGAGAATCTAAAGAGGTAGTTATTGATGAGGTTGAGGAAGAGAAGGCCTTGTCTTAGGCATCTGCTTCTAGGCTCGTGACTCTCTGCGAACTTTCTGCCCTCGGGAAAGAAAAGAATCGTGCAGAGCGATTTCTGTGGTTATTACTACACAGGACTAGACGTTTGGTATGTCAAATAATTACAAACACACACAAAAAAGAAGACATAAAACAGTGAGAACAGCTGGCTCGCTTTGCAAGAAATGTCATCCCGCTTCAGCTGCGTCTGAATTTAAGGCATGCAACTCAGATTTTGTCTTTTAATTTATGTTTCATTTCCTCTGGCTGAGTTAAAAACAGACGAGGAGACGAGACGCTGAAACGTCGTCGGGAGAATAAGCTCACACGCTCACTTCACACCTGATGATTCCAAAATGCTGGAGCGACGAGGAAACTTCAACTGAAAAGTACTTGTGTTTGTACAGATCGTGTTAGCAGTGTATAAATATGACGTATATCGAGGCACAGAATATGAGTTTTGTATTTAGGCAACGTTAAGTGAGCTTGGAGCTTGTTATTCCTGCTTACTCTGCTTTTCTAAACGTCCAGTGCTGCTCCCTCACTAATGGGAGCGACACAAAACAAACTCAGCAGGAAAGGAGATCTAATAAACATCAGCACTTTGACAGCATGTGTGAAGGGTTTGAGTTGGAGATGAAGTAATTTTCCTGTCAGAGAGCTGCTGGTTTCAGCTTTCCACAACAGGGACGATATCAGGGGGAAACAGCCCGATCAGAACGTCTACAGCTCCAGATATTAAAATAGTTTCCTACAGTGACAAACTCTTCTTTGGAATAAGCCAAAAATAGTTTCAGCGACAGCAGAGAACAGGAGCAGCCGGTCGTGCCTGAGTGGGGAGGATATTTATTACGTTACACTGGATATTTCTGTGTTTAATCATGAAGGTTTTAATGGCCAGGGAAGTTCCTGCCGTGTCACGCCTGGGCAGTAAACATGCAGCTGTGTCCAGCTGCTACATTCTCTTGTTTCAAGGACTAATTCAGTCTTTTTTTCACTCTTGTATCATAGTTTTGTCAATAAATCCCAGTGACGCTTGTCCCCACTGAAATAATAATGCTGTAAATAAAAACAAGCTGTTTAACACCGCATTTCGAAGGAGGAAAGGTGCTGTCCTTGTGTTTCTTTGCCCTGAGAGTCAGGCGAAGTATGGATGTGTATTTTCTTTCCCACATCTAATTAAGGGTGGGATTTCCTCGTCTGACCTTAGAAAATGTCTCCCGCTCGGATGAATATTGTTTCCAGACAAAGCAGGGCGTGTTACTGTCTGTTCCCTGTCCAAAGCATATACAGTATGTGAGCAGGTACAGCGAGGAAGTCCCACAGGAAAGCGGCTATATCCATCCATCCCTATAGAGCATCATTTATCAAACCGAGCTCGGACCAGAGGCTGCGAAAGCACTTAGCCCACGTCCCCGCTGTCAGGTCCTCGACACGTCCATCTGCAAGCTCAGAGCCGTGATGATCAGAAGCATGTGCGCTGTGTGCGTGACCGTTTTATGATAAGTCATATTTACGAGCTCCCTGCACGCCTGCGGCAGCCGTGACCTCAGTCCACAAAGCATTCTGGGTATCTGGTGGATGTCAGGACCAGAGGAGCTGATGACGTCTCCCGTTGCTGCATTCTGATTTTTACAACACAACAAACACATGAACAACAAGTCTCCATCAGTGCTGGGACATTTGCTTTACTGTAGAGGCTAAAACTACAGAACGTGACGTAAATGCACATAAAAAATGGTGCTGAGTATTATGTCATAGGAACAAAAACCAGGTGCCACTTGTTGCACTGGCTGAAGCTGCACAGACTTATTGTTTATGTTGTTTACCGGTGTCAGCAGAGCCCGCCTCCCTTTATTTACCCCAGTGGATATCGGAGCCGTGGATGCATTGCAGGCTTCCTGTTTCTAAGAATACTTTGCCATTGAACTCTTGATCCGTTTGCTGGTAGCAAACACTTCCTCGGTCTCATGACTAACGCTTGTTTACTGCCTCCACTTCCGGATGCTTCCACTGAAACTTAAAGCAGTTTAGCCGATGTGTTGTGCGCGTCCAGGCGGCCCTTCGGCGCTCAGGGGGCTGTGACTCAGGAGAAATGCTCGATGCCATGTGGTGGCAGTCCTGGAGGTGTTGGTCTGCACGCACACACATGCGTCTGCCAGGGCCACATCGGGCTGAGCTGGAGCTGGAACCAATCAAATCTTCTTCTGACGCACCCGAGGGTGTCACTGAGGCCTGCTGGAGCTGATCTCAGAGAATAGACTCAGACATATTCGAGGACACAGGTAGAAGCTAAACGGCTGAGTTAGAAGAAGCTGCAGGTGTGTGAAGCAAAAAAAAATGCAACACATGAACAAAACAAAACAGAGACAGGAGGATTAGTCTGGGCCACAAGCAACCAAACACACACACACACACACCAGGAATAGAATAGACAGAAAATTAACAAAACAGATGGACAGACAGACAACACAAGAGACAGGAAATCCAACCAAACATGACACATGAGGATACAATCAGCAAAATAAAACAGGCAGCAGATGAAACCGAGCACAGGACATGAAAGGAAAAATACTCCAAACACTGGAGTGCTGAAGTGCACGGTCTCAGGCATCGACATGTAGAATTCCAGAGAAAACGTTCCGAGCAGCTGAGGCTGTCCAGCTGGAAGGAAACTTCCCATTTCCCATTGATCATAAGCATGAGCGCATGTTTGCCCCCCCCAAGCCAGTATGATGCACCTCTGCTTCCCAGCAGGGAAAGGCTGAAGGGAAAGGAAGGGAAGGGGGGGGGGGGGTTATTAGGAATGTAAAATGGTGGAAAGGGTCGAGCCAAGCCGCGCCAGACAGAAGACTAAAGAGCAGCTACGAGGCTTCGCCATCTCACGGGTCCCTGCACACACATCTCTGGTGAAACCACACTCACACTCACACACACACACACACGTGTGGCGCGCACTGTGCTGGGATGTCTCACTCTGGAGAACAATGGAATGAGTTCTTGGCTGTGCTGCAGGGTGTGGAGGGCGTCGGGGTGCAGGGGTTGGGGTGAGAAATGTGGCCCGGGCCTGGGTGGACCGGCAGGAAGTCTGCGGCTCGCTGCAGGGCCCTCGCCGCTCGCCGCTCCGCCGAGGGGTCAGCGTTTATCTGAGCCGGGCTCGTCACGCCGTGATGTCAGCGCGCGGCCGGGCCCGGAGTCTTCTGCTGGGGGACGTCACCGTCCAACGTGTGAAGGAGGCATCGTGTGCAGAGGTCGTTTCCAGATGGCCGGGCCGAGGCGTGGTGAGGTTCATCTCCTCTTGTCCTCTGCAGAGGTGTCAGAAACTCCTGAAATCACACTCAGGACACAAATCCAACCTCTGCTGCTGCTTACTGGACCAGGAACCTGGTGCAAGATGAGGAAGGTGAATGACATGAATCAGCACAGGGCGACAGCTCAGGGAACAAATGTGGCTGTATTTGTCCAGGTAACATCCCTCGAGCTGTTACTCCCATTTGACCATTGCTACTAATGGTCGTTATGCTTTTACACCAAAGCTGTTCACAGCCTGCAAACATTGAAAAGCAGTAAATCAAGCAAAATCTGTGCAGCACACAGGAGGAACCTGTAGGTGAGACCAAGAGAGCAACTAACTTTACATTTTAACGCCCGTGAAGATTAGCTTAAATCTGATAATGTAACCTGATAATTACTGAGGCTGCTGAACAGGACAAGACTGGTTAAAATATGATGAAAAAAGATGAGCTGGAAAAGACCAGAATCATCATTTAACGCGGGGACACGTGTTCCCTGGGTGTTGCCTGAAAGGTGCACGTGTTGGAGGTGACCTCACTCAGCGCTGCGCCCAGAGGACGCTGATGGTTATTTGCTTTGCAAGCACTTTTATTCTGATGGTTTATAAAGTGTAGATGATCTAAGATATTCCTCCCTTCCAACGTCAGAATCAAACTCTTGAAAACATCTCGAACAATAAGCTTATTGGGGTTTTTAAAGAGCCCAGTTCCTCCTGGCCGGGGCGGGGGGCCAGTGTCCACTCGTACGAGGGGCGCCGCCGCTCTTGTCTTTGGCCCGGGCCCTGCCAACAGGAACTCCCTCGCTCCTCTCCCAGTTTCCTGCCATTGTTCTCCACGCTGCCACCAGGCACAGGCTCCACCCAGGATCTGGGAAAAGGTGGGATGTTAAAGTGGCCCATTTCCCTTTTGATCAGCCTCAGCTGGTGGAGGAGGGGTGTGCATGTGTGTGTGTGTGTGTGTGTGTGTGTGTGTGTATGTGTGTGTGTGGGGAGAGAGGCAGCTTTGAAGTGCAGTCACATCCACAGAGCAGCAGAGCGTAATCAGGATTCTCTGAAATCAGCACCAAACTTCTCTGAAATCTACGTCAGGACTCTGGCGTCCTGATGCTCTAAATAAACCGTGAGATCTTAAAATCCCACAAAGCTGCGACTTCTTCATTCTGTACAGTTTAACTGAGTATTTTAGTGAATGGCTCAAGCTTGAGGGCATAGAGACGGGATGTAAGAATACTTAAAGATAATCTATCTAGCTTTCTATCATCTACACAAAGTGAATCCTCCAAATGTTATGCTAAGTGGTTCAATGCATCTGTTATCTACTTTATTGTTCTGAGTGAGTTAGTGAGTCCAGTTGCGTATACTCAACTCACTCATTTAAAATGCATATTTTCCATTGAGTCACTAAGGAACTAAGTATCTTAGTGTGGAACCACTTAACACAGAACAATCTAGGTAATTCTGAGGATTTATTTTGTGTGTGTGAGGAGTCTTTAGCGGCTACAGCTGCACGTCTCGCTCTCTTTTCCACTAATTGTGTGATTTTTACGTTTCATGCCACAGAGAAGAATTCAGGCCATGGGTTCGATCCTTTCTCATGATCCTCTTTCCCAGAGTTCTCTGAGTGTGTTGTTGGGCCGTCGGAGAGGAGGGTTGGAGGGTGCACAGGAAGGAAAAGGTGTAGCTGGGAAATCTCGTGGAGGCTCCTCAGCGAGCAGAGACACCCCAGCCAGGATCTGGGCGTCGCTGCCAAGTCATCTCAGGGTCGCAGCCTCCTGCGGTCCTCCTCGCTCCTCCGTGCCACAAACACCTTTTCACACAGTTCTCCTCAAACGGCGTCAGGGCCACTTCAAAGCCAGAACGATGAAGAGGCGAGAAAGAGGAGGAGGAGGGCTTTGCCCTGAGGGGGGGGGGTGCTTGTGTGTTTCCTCAGGAAACCAGAGACGACTTCTTCCTCTCGGAGATGAGCGGGAGCTAATTAAAGCCGAGCTGGTTGTGTGGGTGAGACGGGCTGTGTGAACCAGGACCCCTGTGTGTCCGGAGTCACTGCAACACGCCGCTGTTTATTTGTGCAGCGAGCTGCGAGTGTGTTTGTGTGTTTAACCACGTTAGCTCGGATATGGCCGGACGCACCCAAACACTGGAGGCTCTGAGGACACAGAGTCCTCCGTCCTTCACGTAGAGACACATTAACACTGCTCCATGCTGCAGTGAAGCTTGCAAACACACAATCTGAAAGGCAGAAAATGAGGATCTTATCATAGAGGTGGTTCCTCTTTCTCAAATGTGTGAGTTGAGCTGTGAAGCAAAATAACAATAGCAATATTATAAAACAATCTGGGTTGCATTAAAGGGATGGTGGGACACTGGGGTTCAAAGGTCAAGACAGTTTGACCTTCTAACTAACTGTAACATCAAAATAATATAAATGTCCCAGTTTGTGGGAGTAAGTCAGCTCTGACTACTATTTCTTATGTAATTTAGGGTTGAGCTCGTCCAGATCGTCCTCAGGCCTTGAGCTGATTAATGTAAATCTGTTTTATCGAGTACGATTCCTTCGCCCTCACGTTTACCTAAAATTTTCCATGCTATAAATGAAAATAGCAGCCCCGGCTATAAATGACCACCTCCACAGATGTGGACGGGCCCGGGCTGCAGGAAACGGTGAGAGTGTCACGTCTTTCCCCGAGCGCGGCGAGCAGAGGTCGACCCAGAAACATGTGCGGCCTGAACTCTGGCTCCTCTTCTTCCTGCCAGGACGCCTTCTCGCTCCCTCTCTCCGGCTCCTCCTTTTCATCTCAGCCCCTCACACACACGACTAAAACTGCAGCCAGGACACCTTTAAGAACCAAAATCTGAATTTTGTGATGCTTTTCTGATGATAAACAAAAACAATGTGATTTGACATCAGAGTACATGTGGTTCAATCCACTTCTGGGGTGTAAAAAGATGCTTCACAGTTGGATTTTGTTATAATGAGGCTCTAGTTTCATCCTCCAGAATATTGTTGTTCTCTCTGTTCTCACCTCATCTCATTTTACCTGCTCAGGTGAGGACAGGTGAAATTTGACTGTGTTTGGAGAATTTCTATATGGAGTTTTGTCTCTATCTAGTGGAGAAACAGTGTTACTTCACCCATTTCATTCATCAGGTGGAACTGAGTTGTTTATTTATCCTTTTTGGCTTTTTTTTTTTTTCTCTTGAGGAACAACCAATTCCAAAGACAGACATTTATTCCACATCAACAATAAACAAATAATTTGCAATTTACAGTCATGTGTTGCATTTACAGATAGGAGCTACAAAGGTTTTCTGTTGAGCGAGTAAATGAGTTCCTGCACAGAACTTAATAATTTAGGTTCAAGCACGATTCGATTTGTATTCCTTTAAAAAATTAAAAACTACAGTCGTTGCTATATCAAGGCTCTGGACGTGGCACTAACTGGGATAAAAGCCAAGTGAGAAAGCTTTCATTTTATTGGCAGCTTTTCCAGTTTCACCGTCTAAACTCCATTTTCATTCTCGCCTGGGTTCCTTGTTAATCCGCCACATGCATCTCGGAGCAGAGTACCGTGCTCTGGATTGTAAAAGAATCGATCGGTGAATAAGTTACGTCAGCGTCCCACGCTGGCAGACGCGTGTGTGTAGAGCGGCGGCAGTGAGACGTCTGACCTTCATCGCCTCAGACGAGGAGGGTCGCTCCTCTACAAAGGGCTGTTTCTGTCCGTTGGGGGGAGGGCGGTGGGGAGTGAGGGGGTGAGGGGTGGAGGGTTTCTTTTAAGAGAAGCACACAGGCCCAATATCCAGACCGAACTCCTGATCGGCTTTTCCGACATCCATGGGCGCCAGGTCGACCACGGGCAGCCTGCTCGCAGTTTGAGTCCTGTACTCCATCACTGTCTGGCCCCACTGGCCGTTGGGTTTCTGCAGAGAGAGGAGGAGCAGACCAGTTAAGAGCGGACCTGGACCTTCTTTTATTTCGTGATGTGCAGGTGCGGGTGGAGACGCACCGAGCAGCCGTCCTGGAGCACGGTGTAGCGGAGGCGGGGGTTGCCCTGCGCCCTCAGGTCCTGGCCGTTGAAGCCTCGGAGGATCAGGGCCTTCTTCAGGTTGCCGCTCTTCTCCTCCTTGTGGGCCACGCTGTTCCTACAGTGGTAGGTGATGTTCTGGTGGGACTCCTTGGACAGGAGCTGCAGCAGCTTCAGCTGCACGGCCACGGCGTTGGGCTGCTCCTCCTTGTTCCCGTAGCGGAACTGGAACGAGACGATGACACACAGACTGAAGAGATCACACCTGGGGTGAAAGAGTCTAGTCTGGACAATCATCTACTGTCTCCTCCCTCCTCAGTTACTGCATCTGTCTTCTCCTTTTTCTTCCTGTCTCCTCCTGTTGTACTGTAACTGTGGGTCGCTTTGGATAAGAATGTGAAAGCCAAATGAGTGAATGTGAATGTGAATGGTCTGAGTTTCTCACTCTGGCTCCGTTGTTCATGTCTGCTCCGAACCACACGGGCTTGTTGGGGCTGGGGCTGGATTTGGTCCACCAGGCTTTGTTGGGGAAGTTTGCAGGGTTTGCAGAGACACAGGTCTCACCGAGCTCCATGTCACAGAAGACTCTGATGGCGTCCTTAGTGCTGCCCTGATTGGGATCAATCCAGTAGAGGCCTGCAGCACAGACACCAGCAGAGTGAGTGGAAGGAGCAGGAGATAGATAGATAGAGATAGATAGATAGAGAGAGAGAGAGAGAGAGAGAGAGAGAGAGAGAGAGAGAGAGAGAGAGAGAGAGAGAGCCTCACCGCTGGGCTTCTGGGGGTAGCACTGCTTGATGTCCTGGCAGGTTTTGGCTGGGTTCATCCTGCTGCCGTCGGGGCTGCGCAGGTCCTGCAGGTGTCCACTCAGGGTCTTCAGGGTGGCGTGGACCCCGGTGTCGGCCCGCAGGACCGCCTCCTTCTGGTTGGGCAGAGCTTCGTCCTTGTTGAACTCGGGCAGAGCGGGAGGATCTGCAACCACCTCGCCCTTCACAAACTCCGACTCTGGGATGCCACCGTTACCCTCGTAGTCGTACATGGGGACCATGAGGTCCTCTGGAGCCGCGCTGGGGGGTCCTGGAGGTCCTGGAGGGCCTGGGGGTCCAGGCTCACCTTGTGGACCCTGATGAAGATAAGATGATTTATAACTCTCAGGATAGAGAACCAGGATTGTACTGATCCTGTGTCCTGCTGCCTCTAACCTGCTCTCCGAGGTCTCCACTGGATCCTCGACTTCCTGGAGCTCCCATTGGTCCGGGCTGACCGATGTTGCCCTCCTTTCCTGGGGGACCCATCACTCCTGGAGGACCCTGGAGAGACACATGAACACAGTCAAACATGCCGACACACACACTCAGAGTCAGCTCCCATCTCTAACACTCACCCTCTGTCCGGGGGGTCCGACGATGCCGATGGCCCCTGGCTCTCCTGTGGCTCCCTGAGAAATGTTTTTGTGTTATTACACAACAAATGTTCCCTCAGAACAAGTATTTGAGGTATGTGCTTCACTCACAGTTGTTCCTGGCAGGCCGTGGAGTCCAGTGAAACCTCTGTGTCCTTTCTGACCTCGCTCTCCTTGGTCTCCGGCTGCTCCCTTCTCTCCCTGGGGTCCTTGGGGGCCCTGATGTCAGACATTAGGCAGCAGCTCAGAAAAAGACCTAACCAGAACATCTAGCATCTAATCGCTTTGCAGCTCACCACTTTGCCTCGCACTCCAGCGGCTCCGGGAGGTCCAGCAGGTCCTTTACCGCCCTAAATGCAAAACAGGAAGTTAGCCACAGACGTAACGTGTTTGGTTTAAAGTACTCAGTCTTCTGTCCTGAAACTCACCTTCTCACCCTCTGGTCCTGTGCCGCCCGTCAGACCCACTGGACCCTCAGTACCTGGAGAACCTGGAGTACCTGCCAGACCCTCTGGACCTGGATTTCCTTTGTCTCCCTAAAAAAAAACACACACCCACAGAAACAGACACAGATCAGTGAATACATTGCCTGGTTCATTAACGTCCTCACAGTGTGATTTTTAACTCACCCTCTCTCCTACGAGGCCATCCTGTCCAGGAGCCCCCTCAGCTCCAGCAATGCCCTGAACGCAGACAGGAGATGAGACACACCCTACACACACTCTACACACACTCCCAACAGAGGAGCAGGACCCACCTCTGGGCCAGCGTCTCCTCTGGGGCCTGTAGCTCCTGGTAAACCCACTCCACCAGCAGGACCTTTCCCACCAGGAACTCCAGCACCTCCCGCTTTTCCTGGGGGACCCTGAGGAAGATCACAGCTTCTGTCACAACCCTGAAGATGTTAATGATAAAAGAAGAGAGCAAAGCCTCCGTACAGCAGGGCCTGGCAGTCCTGGCATCCCTCCCTCTCCTCGGAGTCCAGGTTGACCTACGACACCTCGCTGTCCTGCAGCACCAGCAGGTCCTGGAGGTCCGTCAGGGCCCTGCAGGAGCACACACACATTAACTCAGCTCCATGCCATCCCTATGCCTGTGTGTGTGAGCTGAGGGGGGTCTTACTGGGGGGCCGTCCTCTCCAGAGTCTCCCTTCTCCCCGGGGGTCCCAGCAGGGCCGGTGTGTCCTCTCTCTCCAGCTCGTCCTGGAGCTCCGTTCTCTCCTCTGACCCCACCGGGACCCTTCTTCCCTGGAGCACCAATAGGCCCGTCTGCACCGACAGCACCCTGAAACACACACACACACACATATGAGGCCCTCCATCCATCCAATCAGGACTGATTGGAGAAAAACTTCAAACTTCTGGAAAAAAACTCACGAGAGTGCCAGCAGGTCCGACTCCTCCAGGCAGCCCAGGGAAACCGGGAGCTCCCTGTGGACATGATTATCATTTTAGAGTTGAAATATTGTGATATTAAGCAGAGGAATCAGTGCAAAATAGAGCTTAACTCACCGCTTGACCCTGTGTTCCTCTAGCACCTTTCAGTCCAGTCACACCAACAGGTCCCTGAACACACACACACGTAAACATGGCTGTACAGACCTAGATCCCTGCTTCATCAGGAAACGTTCCTCTAAATCATTGCATACCTGTTCTCCTGATTTCCCAGCCATCCCCTGGGGTCCAGATGCTCCCGCCTCTCCCTTCAGGCCCGGCTCACCTGCCTCACCTTTGACCCCAGGCTGACCATCAGGACCCTGCCCCAGGAGAACAGAAATCTCAGTTTTCAGTTGTTATTGTTGTTATCGTAATCGTGTTTGTTCCAGTGGCCACTCACAGAAGGTCCAGGGAAACCAGCAGCTCCATTCGGTCCGGCCTCACCAGTAGAGCCCTGTCCATATCATCAGAAACAAGAGGAAGTGAGAACACAGACAATCACAGGGAGACTGATTCCTCTTAGATCTGATGTTCTGCTGACCGGAGTTCCTCTTGTGCCTCTGCGTCCGGTGGGTCCTGGGGGTCCGGTCTCTCCCTGAAATGAGAAGAAGTTTAACTTTGAGCTCTGGAATCATCTGCGACAAAATGCACATGAGCAATGGTTCTGCTCACCTTCTCTCCGTTGGGTCCAGCAGAACCAGGAGGTCCAACAGGACCAGAAAGCCCCTGTTGATGGAGAACGAGAGCATCATGTCAGACAGGAGGAGATCATTAGAGGAGGTTCTGTGTCTGGTCGGCCATGTTGAGGACACTCACCCTGGCACCATCAGCTCCGGCTTTACCCTCCAGGCCTTTGTCTCCGACTGCACCCTGTGAGAAGGAATCAGGTTTAGCTAATCAAAGGTGGCTTCTCTCTGTCTCTCTCCATCTTTCTATCTATCTATCTCTGAACGTGATCTGATGCTATTCTATACTCACAGCGTCTCCCTTTGGTCCTGAGACTCCAGGAATGCCTCTCTCTCCTGGCATCCCTGTAAGTCCTGGACCTCCTGGCTCTCCAGCAGAACCAGCTGGACCAGAGGCTCCCTGAAATACACAGTGAGGAGCTAGAAGAGTTAGAAGAGGGACCTACAGTCTCATGTCTGATAGAGGGTTCACACTGGTTACGGTACCTTTGGCCCGTCAGGTCCTGGTGCTCCTGGACTTCCTTTAGGTCCCTGCAGGCCGTTGGGCCCGATTTCTCCTCTCTCTCCTGGAGCACCTCTCTCTCCCTGGAGACAAGGAGTCACACACAGGACTGAGTTATTGTTGTGGAGACTGAGAAAAGACTGCAGGTGAGGTGGGAGAACACAGACTTACCCGTGGTCCTGTCGCTCCAGCAGGTCCAACCTCTCCTGCAAGACCCTGAAAAAACAACCAGTGGAGAGAAATTATAAAATAACAACAATAAGATAACAATGTCTGTTAAGTTTTGTTTCTCATCGTCATACCTCATCACCTGGCTTTCCTGGCTCTCCAGGTCCACCTTGAGTTCCAGGCAAACCCTAAACAACAATCTAAGTTTATGAGAGAAATCGAATAATGGAATAATAGAAATACTGGTGAACTGGTAACACAAGCGTACCTGGAAACCGTTCACTCCCTGTGGTCCCTGCTCTCCTCTCTTTCCTGCAAGACCCTGAAAAAAGCAAATCAGTTACGACCTGAAGGAGTAAACAAGCTGATGACGATGATGATAGATGCTTACAGCTGGACCAGCTGGACCGGCAGCTCCTTCCTCTCCGTCTTTTCCATTTGGTCCCTGGAAGAGAACATCGCTCCTATCAACATCAGTGTGATTTACTGTTGAGTGGGAATCAAACAGTCCCAATAGTGACGTGAACTTGCCCTTTGACCTGGAGACCCTGAAGTTCCAGCCTCTCCAGTCTTCCCAGCATCGCCCTGGAAACCAGCAGAGGGTTGTCATGTGACCTAATTTTTAAAAAATCTGAGACAAAGTCTGAACGTGAAGTAGAAGGACGTCACACTGACAGCGAAGCCCTTTGGTCCCGGCAGACCCATGGGTCCGGCTGAGCCGCGGCCTCCAGTGGAGCCAGCTGGGCCTGGTTTACCGTCCTCGCCTGCTAAACCCTGGAGAGACCCTCAGCATCGTCAGAAACACTGTTCTCCAGGTTTGTGGAGAGAGACGTGAATGTAAAACGTTGTACTGACCATCGGTCCGAGCTTCCCCTCTGCTCCCTGGGCTCCAATAGGTCCTGACAGACCCTGAGTGGGAAAACACAGTAAGACGCTGTTTGTTCCTCTGCATCAAAACGGAGAAGATGAAAAACAGAAGATCTCCACGAGGTGTGAAGCTGCCGTTTTACCCGGGCTCCAGTCAGTCCTGGCTCTCCGTTACGTCCTGGATCTCCAGGCAAACCTTTGGCTCCAGATGCTCCAGGCAGTCCTCGTTCTCCCTGCGCTCCCTGTTCAACCAAGCATCAACCATGTGAGGATGGAGATGAGAAGATATGTGGTGTAGGAACCCCATGTGAAGTCAACTCACCTTCTGTCCAGGTAGACCGTCTGCACCTGGGAATCCTCTGTTTCCTGGAGCTCCCTGGAACACAGCAGGCAGACAGTCTGTAGGTTCCAGCTCAGAGTTTTGACTTTCCAGGACATTTCAGACGACCATGAGATGAACTCACGCTCTCTCCTTGAGGTCCTGGAGGTCCGATGGATCCAGCATCACCACGGGGGCCGCGCTTCCCGTCCTCTCCCATTGGACCCAGAGGGCCTGGAACACCATGGTCTCCCTATAACAAATCGATAATCAATCAACTGATGCTAAAATAAGTTCACTGTTAGCTGTGTTTCTCTCAGACGTTCTTCTCATCTTACTCTCTCTCCTTTGAATCCAACTTCTCCTTTCATTCCTGGGAAACCAGCATCACCCTGCGACAGACCAGAAGGTCAAACACTGAGGCCTCTACTCCAGAACCAGAAACTCTCTGATGATGAATATTTTGTACCAGCTGGCCCTTTGGTCCCTGAGCTCCTGTCATTCCCAGTGGGCCGGGGGGTCCTGGGGGGCCGATCAGACCTGATGGACCGACGATACCTGCCAGACCCTGAGAAGAGAAGGATCGGCTCAGAACACCACTCAACAAACTCCAATGTCCAAACCTTCTGCTGTTTCACTCACGCTTTGGCCTCGGGCGCCTGGAGCTCCGTCGGGTCCTTCAGCTCCCTGTCCACACACAAAACCGGAGCTGGTAATTCATACACAAACTAACGTGCAATAAAATCCAGGAAAAGGAAACCGGAACGCACCTGCTTTCCAGTAGGCCCTGGTGGTCCTACATGACCTGCATCCCCTCTGGGTCCCTGCTGTCCTGGACTTCCTCTCACTCCTGTAGCTCCTGCTTCTCCCTGCACAGACGTCTCAGGTTTACTGGAATCCAGGAGATGAAGTTAATGTTGGACCAACTTTTCCATTCACCATCTCACCTTCATTCCAGGGATTCCAGGAAAACCTGCCACTCCTGGGATTCCGATGGCACCCTGCAGTGAGAGGAGACTTTGTGAAGTCCATCAAAACAGCTTTGAAGTCATTACAGTTTGTTTTACTGTGTCAATCAACAATCTGTGCTCCCACTTAAATTCAACTGTCTGAGAACATTTCTGCAGCTCTTACCAGAGTTCCTGGTTTGCCGACGTGACCTGCGGCTCCACGTTTTCCCTGGTGAAGGAAGAAAGAGAGAGAATGTCTCAGGCCTCGACTCAATGCGACACTCTGACAAAAGAAGATGCTGAGTTTTCCTCACTGCAGGACCAGGAGGGCCGGCTCTGCCTCGCTCTCCCAGCTGACCGGCTGGACCCTGGAACAGAGGAGAACTGGGCTCAGTGTCTGTGTGGACCAGTCCGCTCTGGTCGTGTCTGACCTGTGTGTGCTGCCTACCACTGGGCCTGGAGCACCCATTCCACCTGGAGTCCCAGACGTTCCCTGCAGAAAGATTTAGATCTGTCACTGTAACACGCTCTGATCGATGTGGATGTCACCAGCAACAGGAGGAGGTCACATGACCTACCTTGAGTCCCACTGCTCCAGACTCGCCTCTTGGTCCCTGCAGCCCAGCGTGTCCCTGATAGAGAAGATCACACACATGTCCAAAGTGCTTTTCACATGAAAATAGAGAGTTCTGAGCAGGATGTGCATCTCGACAGTGTTACCTTGTGTCCTTTCAGTCCTGGATGACCTGGAAGTCCTGGGAATCCTCTGGCACCCTGCGTTCATGGTTGAGACACTGTGAGTTCACCGAGTCACATAAGTTCATTCACATAATAAAAGATGTGATTTCTGTGGATTATTTTACCGCTGATCCTGGATAGCCTTGTTCTCCTGTGGCGCCTGCAGATCCAGCTTCTCCCTGGATGAATTGTTACAGGTAATGAACAGTGTGTGAACACGTTTCACTCATACAGCATGTTACATGTGTTCAGTTTGACTCACGTCAGATCCAGGTTTTCCAGGCATCCCCTCAGGTCCACGATGGCCTGGCTCTCCCTGCCGAGCCACCACACATTTAAGCATTTAGAGCAAGTTCACAACTGCTAGGACTCGCTACAGACAGGACTGCTCCTACCATTTGTCCTGGATCTCCAGCCTCCCCTGGAATTCCCTGACCGCCACTTGGACCCTGAGCAGAAAACAGAAAGTCCGTCATCACACACGTTTATCCCAACAGATGATTTCAGCTTCTTGTTATTTCATAATGACTCTGGTTGTTTATGAAACCTACTGGTGAGCCGGGCTGTCCTGGAGGTCCTCGTGGTCCTGCTTCACCCTGAAACAGAAACACTCTGTGCTTAGAGCGAATGTCTGAGCCACATCTCTAGGTCGCTTCAGGTTTTCGCAGTCCTCACCCTCGTTCCTGACACCATCCCAGCCAGGCCAGACTTCTCGTTGAAACCTCCAGCCATCTGCGACACTAGGCTGCTCTGAAATGATCACAACACGTCCCAGCTGTTGTAGAGAGGAGCTTTCAGTCATTTCACTTTTATTTATATCTGAGAGGCACTCACCCCAGGGAGCGCGGGCTGGCCCGGGGGTCCTGCCTCTCCTGGATTTCCAGGCACACCGGGCTCGCCGTCAAATCCTGGAGGCCCTTGAAATCCCTGCAGGTGTCACAGAGAAACATGATTAATGAGAGACATCACACACTCTTCTTCAGCTGAGTTCACTGGCTGATCTGAGGTGAAACTAGGTTTTGATCATCCCTGAGGAGGGGAGTCTGTGATGTTGCAAAGAAAGAGAAAATTGAGGATCAAGATGGCAGATGAAACACATTAAACAGAGCCGCCTTTTCTCTTTGCTGTTTGCAGATTCTCTTGGAGTATAAAAGTGTCAACACTACGAAGTGTTTGATCCTGTCAAATGCACCTTTCTGCCTTTGAAGCCTCTTGGTCCGGTGGGCCCCTGAGCTCCTGGAGGCCCCTGCATCATGAACACAGTTAGAGGAGATTCACATTTAATTCCTGAGGTTCAGTGTGTACCGATCTGTCATTAAAACCACAACTATTGAGCAAACACAATATATTACTGTTAAAATCAACTCATATTATTAGTCCTATCAGAAAAGTATTACATATAGTAAATTTTCTGGATAAAGCAGGTAAACAAACAGCACTGAGGGCTGGAGAGCAGGTGCTGAGCGTTTATGGCACTGTGCTGCCATCTAGTGTCCACACTGGAGCATCAGGGTCACACATAGAGAGGAGTATTTATACAGATGAGAGACTCAAAGCCCACCTGAGGTCCATACGATCCGGGGTGTCCCACCACCTGAGAGCAAAACAAATAGGGCAGCAGAATAAGCAAAACAACCCCAGCAGAAGAAATGCTCTTTGTAGATACTGGATTGATTGATATGAACTTACATATGGGATGTCACCTGGTTCACCTTTCTCCCCCTGCACAGAAAACACAATACTGGTTTAATTGGCTTTAAATAGTCATCACTATCACAGGGAACAAGAATGAACCACGTACCTTGAAGCCCATAATTTCTTGAAGGGAAAAGAACAAAACAGAGACGGTTAATGAGGCTCTCTGAGGTCAGGCTAACAGCAGGACAGGCGCTTGGTTCTCACCGATGGCTCGGCCGGCGCTGGCGAAGGAGTTGCACACGGGGCAGCACTGGCCCTCGGGCGTCACCACCTTCTCACAGTTTGGCAGCAGCTCGCACTGCACCTCGTCACACACCGCCACGCCGTTGTCGCACACACACACTTGGCACGGCTCCGGTTTCCAGATGTCGTTGTGAGGGTGGACGACGTCGTCCACCGTGCAGCTCTCTCCTAGCTTCTCGTCTGCAGAGCAGTCAGGTTTTAGAGGACAAGCACACTCAGGCCTGGCCAGTCTGACAGGCTGAGGGGTGATTACCTGCAGGGGGGCTGGGCGCTGAGGTCGAACCCGGGCTCAGACACACAGGGCAGCACTCGCCCTGGGGCGTGGCTGTCTCCTGACAGCCGCCCAGGTCCTCACACACCACGGCCTCACACATGACGGAGCCCGCGCTGCACACGCAGATCCGGCACAGCTCGGGGTTCCACATCTCGTTGTTGGCGTAGACTTTTCCATTTTCCGTGCAGGTGTCTTTGTCAAACAGAAAGATCGGGGAACTGAATGAGCATGGATAACGATAGCAAACAGTAAAGACTCAGATGTTCAGACATCGATCTGAAGCATCTTTCTGTTGGTCACTGCAACATGCGTCTCCACCATGCCAGCAATTCCTCTGAAAGGTACAAGATGTCTCTCTTTTTAAAGCTCATGTGTGTCCATCTGTTGTGACTTTAGCATCCTCTAAATAATTTTATTGAAACCAGTGAAATCCAGTGTGCATGGAGTTGTTTTCATCACTGAAACTTGCCAAAGTCACAAACATTAAATTCACACACACATAAGCTTTAAAGAGAATATCTGATGTGGATGAAATAAACTATCCACTCCATTTGTTCAGATAACTCATAATTGCTGCTGAAAAAAAGAGAGAATTGTATCACCTAAAGTGCATGTGAACATATTTCCCAGAGGAATACACCTTTATTTGGTTCATAAGTTACTTGCTCAACTTCTCTTTGTGTTGCAGCACAATTGGTAGCAGCTGCTCCAGACTCCAGACCAGGCGAGGTGGTACCAATGTCTCTGCTGCACAAAAGTCTATTGAGAAGTGATCTTATCTGGCAAAACATTCATGTATTCCTTCAGCAAACTGACCACACAGTCCAAGGGAAACTCTGCAGAACATTTGGGGCCTGAAGAAGAAGAGGAGGAGGAGGAGGAGGCTTCAGGCTGGAAGAGGTGCATCAGGATCGTCCGACTGGGATGCATCAGAGCAGGTGACGTTTACCAGTCTGAGGCTCGAGCCGCCGAGCTGCAGCCAAGCACACGGGGCAACACTCGCCCTCCGGGATCTTAGTGGAGCTGCAGTCTCCCACATCCTCACACACCACGTCCTCACACACCACCGAGCCCGCTTCACAAATACAGACTCTGCACGGCTCTGGGTTCCAGATCTGATTGCTGGAGTAGACTCTGCCGTCCGCCGAGCAGGAATCTTTGTGAGAGAGGTGTGAGAGATCATTGAGACAGAGTCTCTCTTGTTCTCAAACCGCATAAAAATCCACATCAACACCCCCCAGCGTGGATTTCTAAATGTGGATCTTTATGGAGCAGACCCGGGCTTGGAGCTGCCAGAGATCAGGTTCTGGTTAAACATGTATTACCGGTGTTACTGTCCGTGGCAGGAGCACGGGGCGAGCACACGGGGCAACACTCGCCCGGTGGGACCAGCGTGGTCGGGCAGCCTGTGAGCTCCTCACACACCACCTCCTCACACACCACAGTCCCCGAGTCACACACACAGAGCCGGCATGGCTCCGGGCTCCAGATCTGATTCTGGGAGTAGGTCTGTCCGTTCTCCCAGCAGGTGACTCCATGAAACAGAAGAGCAGCTGACGTCAGTGGCGGTGACGTCTGTGCATCATTATGGGGGTTTTAACAGCCTATATCAAAGCCTATCAAGTCCTTAAGATACTATGCAACAACTTTTACGCCTTTGGTCAAGATGTGCTGCAGAATCATCCCTGCTTAGAATAATACACACTGTCTATTTTGGATGAGCTAAACTTGTCCTCTACTGGAGTTTATCCAAACCAAGAGAAAACAATCATGATTCCTGTGGGGTTTTAAACGCTTGAAAATGTGTAAACTCCATGAAGAGAAAGCTGGACTGAGGCTGAGGTTGAAGACAAATAAAGTAGGTCCACAGACTGTGATGCTCGTCATATAAATCCTGCCCTCTGGCCTCAGACCAGAGTTAACAGAAATGTCGTGTTGGTAATGGTTTGTTATGAAAGCCCCATAATGATGAATCACAGTCACCGTAAGGTGAAGGTGGCCTGAAGCTCCAGCAGCTTCCTTGTCCTGTTTACCTGCTTTGACCCGGTCACTGGGAGCCGTGCACACAGGGCAGCACTGGCCCTGCGGGGTCTCAGCCGCCTGGCAGTGTGTGAGCTCCTCACACACCTCGTCCTCACACACCACCCTGCCCATGGCACACACACAGGTCCGGCACGGCTCCGGGCTCCAGATCTGATTGTTGGAGTAGACTTTCCCGTTTTCTGTACAGCTGACTGAGTCAAGCAGAGCAGCAATGAACATCTGGATCAACCCTTTAAACCCCCCAAGAGCTACAGAAACGTTAGCAAGATGTAAAGTCATATAAAAACAAACAGAGAACAGTTTCTGACACAAACTGGTCAATGATCCTGGAACATGTTCAAGTCACTGCAGTTTGACCTTTGGCCACTAGGTCGCACACAACACCAAGCAAACACAATGAGTCTTTATGCATGGATTCATCCATTCACACCCGGGGCAGAGGGTCAGGGGTGGTCAGTGGGCCCCACGCAGCCCAAAAACACCCCAGATGGGACTCGAACCCACAATCCCTGGCTTAGGAGGCCAGTGCCTTATCCATTAGGCCACTGGGGCGACAAAACTTCATATTTTTGAGGGAAAAATTAAAATAAAACAGATTAAACTATTTTGACACTATCAATAAGCCTCAGACAGTTCCCTTTTCACAGACTAAGTAATGTTTTCACTGGGAAAGTAAAGTAAATGACATTAAAAAGGTATAAATTATACAGAGGTGCAATAAACTCCGCTACTGCTGCTGCTGAGGTGAAGGGGAAATTCCACAGATTTTACACTCCTGTGACAGATACCTGCAAAACAACTCAACAGTTTTATTTGTGTTGTCTGTGGGGTCAAAACGCAGGCTGCAAAACAACCCGAGTCTGATTTAGAGTCCGACCGAGCTGTAATAAGGAGGTGCAGCAGGGCTGCATGGAGGGAGACACAGTTAATCCGCTTTCCTCGCCTCGTCTAATGTATTGTTTCACTCACACACAGTATTTAAAGACTGTGACTGTCGAGCAAACCGTCGCAAATCTCTAAAAATGATGATCGGTTGCCTGACAGGCACTCTCGGGCAAATTGCCACCGAGCAAGGCACTTCAATTACCTCGTCAGGAGCGAGACTGCGGTGCAGCCGACAGCTCCCGGCTGTCGGAGCGTCTATAAAAGTGTCTGAGAGCCAGCGTGTAATCATCTCTGCTGCTGCAGCTCCTCTCTGGAAGGCGTCAAGACCTTTGGTTTTCATGTTCGCACATCACAGGACGTTAAACCCATCTCATCTGTCGAGAGCCGTGCCAAAGAGCACCTCCGGAAACCTGCCATTTATTTGGGGGCCTTTTTGCGAGCGAATGCAATTATCCTCCAACGTTTAATGTAAAAAAGAAAGCCTGATTTTTCACAGCGTCACAGCGAAAGAAAAGAGCAAAACTAAAATGAAAGTGGGTGAAAAAGAGCAGAAATCTGGCCACCTGCTGCACAGGCTGTGTGTGCAGGGTTTTAATCCAGGCAGTTTAGTTTCTTCCTAACTGCTAATTATGTGGTGGAGCCTCTCCCCGCCAGCCAGGCCCGTTCTCAAAAGCTCGAGTTATTTCAGGGGAAGCCACAGCGGCTCTATTATACGTTGGGCTCGGGTAGAACTTGTGGCTTCTGCCTTTATTTGGGAGAGCAGAGACGTGCCACACCCGGAGAAGCCTCCCGCTACGAAAACCTGCTTCACCCAGCTCAGAGTTTACTCTGCAGGTCGCTGGAGCCACAGAGATGTCAGGCCGTCTCTGACAGCCTTTTGCTTGTCCCTACAGTGATAAATAACTCGTTTTTATGCAGGGGAGTGATATTAAAGGTCAGATAACTGTATTTTTTGTCCATTTACATGTGATTATAAGGTAGACATGCAGCATGAGAGCAATTACCCGGACTAAGTGAGGGCTTCTTTGAGGTGGGAACGGTCCACGCCACGCTGTGACCCTGTGGTTTGCAGACGCCTGAATCGCCACAACTTTATTATTAAGCAGCTTTCAGCTCCACGCAGGCTGTGTTTCTCCTCCAGGGTCTCCAAGATAAACTGGGGCTGAGCAACGTGCATTTATCATCTCCTTTATTTTATTTGTCCCCGAGGGGAAATTTGTTCTGCAGCCAGATAACTATGACAATCACACAGCAGCAGCAAGGGACTCTAAATACTTGTTTTCTCGAGCCGCTGAGAGAAAGCTGCAATTAAAGGGCTTTTTTTCTGCTTTCTCTTGAAAAAAAAACTGCTCCTGAAGGTGAAGGGAAGACATATTCATGTGCATGTGAGGACGGTTCCTCCACGACACTCACAGCCGCACAACAAACGAGCCTGACTGTGATCCACACACCGTCACTGGCTTCACACTTAGCCTGACAGTTAAACTTTTTATTTAACTGGATAATGTGACGTCCACGTCTCCGCCTGCTTCTAATTCCTGTCTTTATCCACGTTTCCATTCACTGCATTTAACACCACTTTAGTTTTATTGCTGTTATTTCAAATTGAATTAAATTACTTTAGGACGCTTCTACTCCCCGAGGTCGGGGCTTTCACACCTCATCGACACTTTATTGCAGAAGCAAATTTGCACCTTGTGTGTTTGTTTTATTCCGACTTGATTCTTCCTTTTACGTCCACGTAAAACTGCTCGATGTGTCCTGAGGGACTAATAAACTTTGGCTCTAAATAAGTTGAGCTGAAGCAGCTAATTCCTCCTGTTCACACCCTGCCGGGCCTGCAGACACATCTGTCCACAGCTGGACCACAGGCCCTCACTGAGCAGCTCGTCCTGTCTCCACCTTCAGGCTGCGTCTACGTCCTGCAGCTTCTCCGGAGGTGAACTTTGGACGGGGGCGAGCCGAGCATACTTCCACATCCAGCATCCTCTCCTCCTGGGTGTGTCTTGTCTGCTCCTGGCCCAGGAGTCTGACCAAAATTAGTGGCCTGCTTTTGTCCGTCCCATTCTCGAGGCCACATCATTATAGCCGTGGCACCCGAAACCCCGTCATTCAGCCTCGACCTCGCACTGAAATAGCTCCGGCCGGCCTCTGCACACTGTGCACGCTGCCTATTTCTGACCCAGAATCACTTCTCCCGGGACTCTTTATTTTAGCTCGGCCACACTTCTATCTTGAAGAAATTCAGAGATTTTGACTCCAGGCAGGGGAGTAATTTTCTCTCATTAGACTAGAAATGTATCAACCTCTTCATCTCTAATTCCTGAAGAATAGTCAGACACAGAAAGGTGTCTCGTTAAGACACCCTAAGCCTTTCTAGTCCAGGCTTTGGGTGCGATTTGGACCTTAAGTTTCCAAACCACAAGGCCAGCGGTGTGGTCCAGCTGCCGGGAGGCCAAGCAGCCCACTTTCACTTCTACTGTAAACACGGAGAAGATGAGGAACTTCCCAAACCACTTCCTACATTTAGGAGGGGAAAAATGAAATAATAACACAGAAAAAAACATGGAGAAATAGAAATAGAACACACCTGTAACAGAGAAAAACTTTCACCAGAACTGAACAGTTATGAGAGAAAATATGGAGAGACAAGCTATTAAACACACAATTATACATACATACAAAGGGATTTGTGCTATTTGGAAATGATGTAAAGTAGTTTGCACCTGACAGATGTTTAATTCAGCAAAAAGCACAGAAATACAACAAGAACAGAGCGTTTTTATGAGGCCTTTGTGCACAGTTTTAGCATTATAAACCTGTCAGCAACAATAATCAGCACATCATCAGACCCTGGAGGGAACAGGACGAGGAGCAGGAGGAGGAGCAGGCAGGTCTGTCACTCACCGTTCTTGGCATCTTCTTGACAGGTCACAGCGAACACCTGAGCCAAGGTGAGGGCCAGGCAGAGGGTAATCCTAGAGCGTAACGAGGGGCCCATGTCTGTGTCTCTGTCCCCACACACACACACACACACAGCCGCCGCGACACAGACCAGGAGGAAGTCAGAGCCTTCCCAGCTCCAGCATCCAGCCTGTAAAATCCAAATATCCCTGAGTGGAACAGGCTCCTGGACGAGCGATCACAGCACACTGAAACAAGCTCCCTCTTTACCCCCCCTCCGCCTCTCTCCTCCTCCTCCTCCTCCTCCTCTATCATCTTTTTTCTTGCTTTACTTCAAGGCCAAACTCCTCCTCCTGCTCGGGCTCCTGCAGTCGCCCTGACTGATGAAGCTGATTAAAGGCTGCGTTAAATCTACCCAACCAACGAGCTCTGATGAAAGAAGAGAGCCACTTCTGAACGTTGCTTTTCAGCAAATTCAGTTGGAAGATTTACAGCGTTCTGCGTGACCTTTCACCTTATCGCTCTCTAGGTCTCGTTTAACAACCTTTCCAAGTTTGTGGTGATAGAAAACTACGTTTTTACTCCATTAACCTTGATTTGAGTGTGATGAACATTTGATTTCTGCAATGTAGAAAGACTGAAGAGCTTTGAAAAGTCACTTTTATGGCTTCTTCAGCTCCAATTATGTTATACACAGCTGCACTAATTAGAGTTTTCAACATTAGTAATAATGCTCTTGGTTTTTGCATATTTTCATAGGATCTGAGTTTGGGAAAGGATCTTTCATATCTTAAAACAATATTTACTGTCATTTGGCACTTAATGGGAAACCTATTTCACATAATGAAGTCGGTCAATGATCCCTTAGTCCATCATCACCTACATCCTGTGGCGGATTATGTCTGTCTTCACATACTTAATCTGAGGCTAAAAACACTGAATAGTTCCACCTCAAGCACTAGAAGAGTAGAAGAGCCATCCATAGTGGGTGAATCAGCAGAATTATCACAGAATTCATCTCCTTATCGAAACAGAAATATTTTGACTTACATTCTTAATTCCTCCTGAAAAAACGACGCGAAACAAACTGAAACTAAAAGTTTTTCTGCACTTTGCTGTGAACCGTGAGTTTGCTGCCTCCCAGCTGCTGGAAAGTGAATTACATAAGGTTTGACTCGATCTTTAAAGGCATGCTGCCGTCACTGGTCTTTCCAAAGTCCTAGTAATGAACTGAAATGAAAAGGTGAAAATAGTAGAACTAGTAAAGCTGCATGAGATAAGGTGTGTAGTAAAGAGCAACAGTAATAGCAAACATAAAGAACCTGACATGTTGACTTAACACTGACTGTAAAAACACCTTAACTTTCTGCACCAGAGATGGAGCTGAAATAACGTGTTGAAAATGGGGCACGCTCCGGTTCATTGTCCTCCCTCAAATCCAGGCTCGCTGACTTTAAATCAGAGCGCTGCAGCCTGAGCGGTTTACAATGTGCATGTAACGCTGGGCTGATGTGTTTTCCAGGGCACGGCGCTGCCAAGTCGGTGGGTCGAGCAGACGCTGCGTCCCTGAGGTGACATGCCGAGAACGCACAACAAAAACAAACAAGACGATTGTTGTTTCCACATTCCTGCGCAGAAAGCTGCGTCTCAACAATGTTGTTCTCAAAGATTTAGAGCGATCGAAAACCTTCGGAGGGTGATGTTTCTGTCCGGGGCTGAGACAGATTACACTTGTTTCCTCTGCTGAACAACACAGGTCAGGAAGTGTGCGAGGCGCTCGAGGAACAGGATGATTTTCCATTAAAGAGTCGGAGAGCGATGCTCAGGCCACGAGGGACAGAACGTGAAGCAGATGGGAAGACAGGATGAGAGCTCAGCTGCTGTATAGTCACAGTTTCACAGGCAGTGTGATGGAGTGCAGAGAGAGATCTCCTTCAGCCAGAGGTCAGGAGAGTCAGGGCCTGACGCAGCCTCTGGAGATCCTCCGCTGCTTAGCTCCGAGTATCTGAACTCATCAGGGCTCCAAAGTCTGGACGGCTCTGTTTCATGCTGACTCAACTCTCCCTCTTTCTGCCTGATAAATAATCATGCAACCAAGTATGATATGTTACAAATGATAGGAACACAACTTGTAACCCAGAGATAATAAATTCAGACTGAGGCCAAACCCAACATATCGTACAGAAACTGCTCTCTAAATTTCAAGGCACAGACGAGGCTCCAAATCAGTGTAAATTGCAGTGCGATGCCTTCTTTTTATCCTTCGATCACGCCTCTTTTGGCCCAGAAGTGAAAAGTAATTACAGGGAAGGTAACGTATAGAGGAGGTCTCCTGCTGCCAGCTCCTGTGGTAGCACAGCTCCTTGCATGTGGAGTTCAGGATCTTCAAAACGTACCAGTTATTTCTGGACGTATCGACTAGACAGCAGAGAAACCACATACACACACACACACACACACACACACACACACACACACACACACACACACACACACACACACACGGCCTGTGAGCCGAGGCCAGCAGTCAGAAAGGCGGACATTATCCAAACTAAAAAAAGATGCCTCAAAAAAAACATTACATCTCACAAAAACCACAGAGACATCCCTTAAAAAAAGAATCCGGGCCAGTTTAGAGAAGAGCTGGAGGCCAAAGTGGATGTTTCATACAGGAACATGGAGCTACTGTTTGTGGCATTTTATTCATAGTGCAAGCTGTAGTTAGAATTTGTGCTGCTTCATGGAGTGTAAAACTCCTATAATTAGCTTCCTCCACCTCATTTGTCACGTGACAGGAAGCCTCAGGTCACCCATCAGGTTAACGCACACCTTGTCCCGTATTCACTTACACACCGGCTGCATTATTCATCATCCAACACGGGTCTGAAAGAACACTCCAGAGAACAGTCCTCAGAGCGTGTGAAGCTGCTCCCGGCTCTGGAGGCTGTTCATTCTTCTTGTCCTCAGCTCTTTGAGATGTTTGCCGCCGCCACCAAGAACTTTGTGAAGCAGGTGGGTGACACGGGGAGGCTGATCCCCGTGCCCAGCCTGAGCGAGGCCGACCGCTACCAGCCGCTCAGCCTGGTCACCAGGAAGAGGAAGAGGCACTTCTGGAAGAAGAACAAGTTCGCATCGACCCCCTTCTCCCTGAAGGACATCATGGTCGGGGAGAAGGAGATCACAGCAGGTACAGTATGAGAAATGTTTCAGCTTTTATCCTTTGGTCCCAGCCAAACCAAACAGTCATTATTTATAGCCTAGTAAATATCTCCTCAAGGACTCCACACAACGAGCTATCTATCTGTCTGAAGCTGCTCCCCTCTCTTTGCCCCCCCCCTCCCCGACACAGGAGTGTCTTCGTATCAGCTGCTGAACTACGAGGACAAGTCGGACGTGGCTCTGAACGGTCGACTAGGAAACCACCTCGTCAACGACGTGGGATTCAACATCAGTGGCTCGGACTCGGTGGCCGTGAAAGCCTCGTTCGGCATCGTGACCAAGCACGAGCTGGAGGTGCCCACGCTGCTGCGAGAGCTCAACTCCAGGTAGAGCTGCCTGCCCATCGGATCAGACGAGCACTCATCTCTGCCATGTTTTATTAACAACAGGGTCAGATGATCCATCGTCTGATTAAATATGGATGCATTTATATCTTCGGGTGTCATTTTTCCTCTCAAATACACTTTCCTCTGTGCAAATGTGACATTTGAGATGTCTAGATTGGCCTCGTGCATAAAGTAGCAGTCGATATCTGACCTTTGACCTGCTACAGACAGGGAATATGAGACGAGGACTTCCCTCCTATGATGAATAAATGATCATGTTATACTACACTGGAGCTACATATAGAAGGACAATGCAGCACAGTAAATGGACCTAGGGTGTGAATACATATATATATGTAGAGTCACAGCTGTGTGTCCCTTCCAGGAAGGTGGACCTGGATCACTGCCTGGTGCGTCAGTCCAGGGAGAGCGGCCGCAGCGTCCTGTGTGTGGTGGTGGAGAGCATCCGCACCACGCGCCAGTGCTCCCTGACCGTCCACGCCGGCATGAGAGGGACCACCATGAGGGTGAGCCCCACACACACACACACACACACACACACACACATACACACACACACACGCAGGTCAAACACACTGACTCGCATCTGTGCTGCAGTTTCAGATCGACGACGGCAGGAACCCTAAAGGCCGGGACAAGGCCATCGTGATCCCGGCTCACACCACCATCGCCTTCAGCATCTGCGAGCTGTTCGTACGACTGGACGGACGCCTGGGTAGGAGCGAGGCACACGAGGCTGCAAACAGCTTGAAGTTACTTTAAAATCCAACATAAAATGTCATGAAAAACAGTTTTCCAAGACCACGTGGCCTAATGGAGAAGGCGTCTGACTTCGGATCAGAAGATTGAGGGTTCGAGTCCCTTCGTGGTTGAAAAGCTTGATTATATTTGAGGAAATGTGGCAGATTAAGATCTCTCACACACAAGAAGTTCTCCTTGATGAATACAAAGTGTTTCTACACATTTGAAAGTAAAGGAGGTGGCTGTATACTGACTGAGATGGTTAGAGAATGGTGTTTACAATGCACATGCTATGTGTTAAAACAAGATGTAGTTCCTGGGCTTTTGCATGTCTCGCAGCTCCTGTACTCGAGCTGATTTGAGTTCACGCAGGCTCTGTTTTGTCCTGGTGTCAGATATGTGTGTCGCTCCGGAGTCTCAGGGCGGGTTTGAGCGGGAGCAGATCCGGGAGCAGCTCGGAGGCTTCATCGGGCAGTTCTCGATGGGCCGATTGCGCCGCTTCCTGTCTGGGATCATCTATGGAAACCCCTTCAGAGCCGGTAGGATCTGCTCCTTCACAGACTGGTCCTGCACCTGCAGCTCTGACATCTGAGTGTTTTGCCACTGTTTCTGTCGTGCAGAGAGCAGGACGTTTGAGGAGCTGACTCACTCCGACACCTACATGGACGACGTGGTCACCGACTACTACGAGAAGGCTGCCAGCATGACGGACGTGTCCACGGCCTACCTGAGAGAGAGCTCCCACACACGGGCCAACCTCCTCAAACACAACATCCCTAAGGGGCCGTGTGCGCTCTGCGGCATGGGGAACCAGAGGAGGGAAACCGTCTACGGCTGCCTGGAGTGTTCATCCGGGGGTCAGAAATACGTCAGGCTGCACGTGGTGCCTTGTTTTGACCTCTGGCATAAAACTCTGAGGTGAAAATGAGAAAAATACAAGAGAACAAAGCATCTCTCTGAAATAGAAAACAGTCAGGAATGTGGACTGGGACTGAGCCACAGCACCTCGAGCCATCATGTTATCCGTCTCTTTATGGTTTTAAGTTTCACAGCTGGTTTACCCTCAGCAGCAACACATCTCTACACGTGTGCTGGGCACTCGCTGCCAGGTGCTGAATTATTCAGCAGGGGTGTCAGGTGGAAATGGACCAGAGGGATCGCGTGCAGGCCTTTGTTCCGCTCTGCTCCACTTCCAAGTGTGTCATTTCTGCTGAACCGTGTCCGGTGTGGGTGTTTATATGTGCCGCAGAAGTTGTGCAGGTCAAATGTGAAAATTGTGGTTTTTTTGCAGCCACTGTGGCTGCTGTTCAGTTGATTAAGTCATAAGGTAGAAAGACACTTTGAGAGATGTGCAATGTGTGTTTTATTTCACATTTGTGACTTTTTAAAAGCCAAAATGACCCATATTTAACTCAAACAAGGTGCAGGGAATGACTTATCAGCTGTATGTTTACTCAATAAAGTTTTCTAACGGACTGCATCATGCTTCTGACATTGCAGCGTCTGTAACATTTTCATTTTCATCAAATATTGAAGATTTGACTTGCAGTCGTTGATCCTCCGCTCCGCCAGGGGGCGCAGCGCCTTCAGCTGCACTGTCAACAAAACGCTCACACGTGTGGCGCAGAGGTGGAGGAGCAGCATGTGTAACGTCTGGGGTGTATTTACTACTCTATTAAGACGCTTTAACAACTATTAAGGAGGTAAATGCGCTGAGATTAACCAGAAGTCACCAGAATGAAGTTCGCCTACAAGGTAAGCGCGTCATTACTGCTCAGTGAGACGCCGACAAACCACAGTCCCCTCACAAATATGTTCATTTAAGATGTCGTGACTGTTCAGCGAGGATAAAACCTGCTCAGCTCGTTCAAAAACATTTCCTTCAGTGTCAAAGAAGGCACTCTTTAATTCGTACTGAAATATCCCCCCGCAAACAGTAGTTTTATGCCTTTTCAGTGACGTAAATTCTTTGACGTTACTCGTGAGTTTTGTGAACTTGTCACTATGTTTCTGTTAAAACAGTAGTAAACAAAACACTGCTGAGTTGCTTTAAACGTGAATGTGAATGGATCCTGTTGGTGAGAGATAAAGTCTGTCTCCTCTCTGTAGTTTTCCAATCTGCTGGGTGCAGTCTATCGACAGGGAAACCTGAACTTCTCCAAGGATGGCAACGCTGTCATCAGTCCAGTGGGAAACAGAATCTCTGTGTTTGACATGAAGAAGTAGGTCATGATTAATACATGGAATAAAGGCCTGAACAGCATATGGTTTCTGTTTTGAGATGTTTTTATTTCCTCTGTCTTCCAGCAACACGTCTGAGACGTTACCTCTGTCCACCAATAAGAACATAAAGTGTGTGGGTATCTCCCCTGATGGGAGCTTGGCTGTCGTGGTGGATGAAGGTAAGATCTCCAGGTGAGGAGGTGTGAGTGTCCTGGTGTGTAGTGAACTACACAAACCCAGATGTTGTGTTTGTTTCTGTTAGATGGAGCAGCCTTGTTGATCAGTCTCATCACTCGAGCCATCCTGCACCACTTCAACTTCCACAAGCCCATCAACGTCGTCAGCTTCTCGCCTGATGGCAGGTCAGAGCACAGGGACACTGCTGTCCAGAGCCAGGGTGAGAGGGACCACAGTCATCATGTTTTTCCCCTCACAGGAAGTTTGTGGTCACCAAAGACAACGTGGCTCTGATGTACTACGCCCCTGGGAAGCAGCGCGAGTACAACGCTTTCGTCTTGGACAAGACCTACTACGGCCCCTACGACGAGACCACCTGCATCGACTGGACCGACGACTCCAAGTGAGTCAGGGCCTTAAAGACAATAACAGGCTCGTGAATGTTTCTCTGAATTCTAAACTGTGAATGTTTCGCCCAGGTGTTTCGCCGTGGGCAGCAAAGACATGTCGACGTGGGTGTTTGGGGCAGAGCGCTGGGAAAACCTCATCTACTACTCCCTGGGTGGACACAAGGACGTCATGGTGGGCTGCTTCTTCGAGAAGGACAGCCTGGATGTGAGTGTTTATGATTTCAGCCTGAAAGGACAAGTTCTCCTCTGCTTAAACCGATCCCACAGTCCCATCCTGTTCTCCTGGTTTCAGCTGTACACGGTCAGCCAGGACGGGACCCTGGTGGTGTGGCAGAGTGACACTGAGCTGGACGGCCTCGTCCTGAAGAGACAGAGGAACAAACCCAGGGCTGATGAAGAGGAGGAGGGGGAAGAGGAAGGCCAAGAGAAGAGGATGGAGGGAGAGCAGGGAGAGGTCATCAGAGGGAAAGCCGAAGCTCCCACTGAAAGGACCAAAAATGTTCGATTCAAACATATGAGCAAGTAAGCACCTCTCGGTCCTCCATCCTGGGCTTAATTGATGCGTCCTGTTCAGTTTGACTTCATGTTTCTTCTGCTAAAATCCAGACGGCAGCATTAGCTGCAGTCACAGCCAGAAGTCCTTCCAAACTCCCTGCACAGTGTTCGTACCTTGACTCTTTGACTGGCAATTATCCGGCTCTCCATTACGCTTTTGGCTTCACAAAGTGCACATTTATTTGTCCCTTGGCTGCTCTAAACCTGTAATGGCAGCATCAGCATTGGTAATGAAGATCAGCATGTGCTGGGGCTTTGAGCCAACGTCTTCAAACCAAACCTCCCGAAATGTTCTCGACAAGGTGCAGAAAAGAGATAAAGGTGCAAAATAACTTTCTCCTTGGCACGTCTGCAGCTCATTTCCCTGCCTCTTCTCTCGTAGACACTTCTTCAACAAAGCTGGAGACTTCAACAACCTGACGGCGGCCACCTTCCACAAGCCCACGCACATCCTGGTCACGGGCTTCGCCTCCGGAATCTTCCACCTGCACGAACTTCCAGAGTTCAACCTGATTCACTCCCTCAGGTGAGAGAAAAGTTCTCTTCTCTGTACTCTTTAAATAAATCACATTTTGCCAGCTCTGTGATGTGACTGGAATGTGTCTCTGCGACAGTATCTCAGACCAGTCCATCACCTCCGTGGCCATAAACAGCACAGGGGACTGGATCGGCTTCGGCTGCTCAGGTAAGTGTCTTCCTCAGCTCCAGCAGCTCTGGGTGTCTGCGTGCTCCTCTGACTGGCTGGCTGACTGGCTGCAGGCATGGGCCAGCTGCTGGTGTGGGAGTGGCAGAGCGAGTCGTACGTCTTCAAGCAGCAGGGACACTTCAACAACATGGCGGCGCTGGCTTACTCCCCCGACGGACAGCACATCGCCACAGGAGGCGACGATGGCAAGGTGGGAGGTCTGACGGGAGGAAAATAAACCAGAGTAGAGACCTGTGTTTGTGCCCGGGGTCAGACTGTGGGTCTGCTCGCCTCCTCAGGTCAAAGTGTGGAACACCAACAGCGGCCTGTGCTTCGTCACCTTCACCGAGCACACCAGCAGCATCAGCAGCGTGGCCTTCACCTCCAGCGGCTTCGTCATCGTCAGCGCCTCCCTGGACGGGACGGTGCGGGCCTTCGACCTGCACAGGTGAGTCCAGCCCCAGCAGAGCTGCAGGGTGGCTGGGCGTAGCTGCACGTGTGTGACTGTGTTTGCATCTTCTGTGTTACAGGTACAGAAACTTCAGGACGTTCACGTCTCCTCGGCCGGCCCAGTTCTCCTCCCTGGCTGTAGATGTCAGTGGAGAGCTGGTGAGCGCAGGCGCCCAGGACTCCTTTGAGATCTTCCTGTGGTCCATGCAGACGGGCAGGCTCCTGGAGGTAGCTTCATTATGACTCACAGTCAAAGATGTTGTGACAGTGCATGTGCAGCTCTTCACTGAGTCTGCCCTCCCCCACCAGGTCCTCGGGGGCCACGAGGGCCCTGTCAGCAGCCTGTGCTTCAGCCCGGTGCAGTCCATCCTGGCCAGCGCGTCCTGGGATCGAACCGTGAGGCTGTGGGACATGTTGGACAGCTGGCAGGTCAAAGAGACGCTGTCCCTCACCTCAGATGGTACAGACCAGTCCGTGTCGGTCTTGTGATGGGCAGAGCAGCTTCAGGGTGACTGAGACGCTGACTGTGTCTTCTTCTCCTCAGCTCTGGCTGTGACGTACCGTCCTGATGGCCAGGAGCTGGCTGTGGCCACTCTCAACGGAGAGATCTCGTTTTGGAACCCACAGACGGCCTCACAGACCGGATCCATCGTCGGACGCCACGACCTGAAGACGGGCCGCAAAGAGACGGACAAGATCACAGCCAAGCAGTCGGCTAAGGGCAAGTGAGTGAGGGCAGGGCTTCAGCTCGGGTCGAGTGAGGAGTTTATTTTGTGGCCTTTGATGCAGGCTGTGCTCCTCCCTGCAGGTCCTTCACAGCTCTGTGCTACTCTGCGGACGGTGAGTCCATCTTGGCAGGAGGTCAGTCCAAGTTTGTCTGCATCTACAACGTCAAGGAGCAGATGCTGGTCAAGAAGTTTGAGATCTCCTGCAACTTGTCCTTCGATGCCATGGAGGTGCGGCTTGAGATGTCAGTACATCTGGCCTGTAACTCACAGTCGGAGCACGGCTGACCTGCTTCCTGCTCTGTTCCTCCAGGAGTTCCTGGACCGACGGAAGATGACAGAGTTCGGCAGCTTGGCTCTGGTGGACGAGGGAGCTGGAGACGGAGACGGAGTCCACATCAGCCTTCCTGGAGTCAGGAAAGGTGCCTCACTCACTTCAATACCTCAATGCTACATGTTATTTGTATTGCATTTAAAAACACCTTATTAAAGCCTTTATTCCTTTATGTCTCTCAACAGGGGATATGAGTTCTCGACACTTCAAACCAGAGATCAGAGTGACCTCACTGCGGTTCTCCCCCACTGGTAAGAAGTTCTTTACTTCCTACAGATCTGTAAATTTAAACTTTTGAACCCTTCAAAATATTTAATTTTGCAGCTGATTTGTCCACTTTGTCACTCAGACTTGCTCTGCATCTAGCATCTCAGAGTGTGAAGAGTAACGTTTGTTGTTTCCTCAGGACGCAGCTGGGCGGCCACCTCCACCGAGGGCCTGCTGATCTACTCCCTGGACGGCTCCATGGTGTTCGACCCGTACGACCTGGACCTGGACGTGACGCCGGCCAGCATCCGTAAGCAGCTGCGGCAGAAGGACTGGACGGCAGCCATCGTCCTGGCCTTCAGACTCAATGAGAAAGCCCTGAAGCAGGAAGTGCTGGAATCCATACCGCACGACCAGAGTGAGCTCAGTTCTCCTTTTCACAGATCAGGGAGAGGAACCCATCAGATATACATTTGTTATAAATGTGTTTTTGTTGTTCCAGTCCCGGTCATTTGTGGCTCTCTGCCCGACATCTACGTTGAGAAGCTCCTGGGCTTCATTGCGTCGAGTTTGGAGAGCACTGCTCACCTGCAGTTCTACATGACCTGGGCCCAGAACCTGCTCATGCTGCACGGACAGAAACTGAAGAACAGGTCTGCTCCCCTGGCCTCACGGTTGTCTGGCCCCAGCTGTGACTGCGGCTGACTTCCTCTCCACTGTGTCCACAGGTCGGGAGCCATCCTGCCCACCATCCAGGCGCTGCAGAAGAGCATCCAGAGACACTTTGACAACCTGTCCAAACTGTGAGTGTCAATACTTGTCTCTGTTACACCCTAACATGCAGTTTCAGACCAGTGATGAGAGATGTTTTCCTCTGTGCAGGTGTGACTTCAACATGTATAACATCCGCTATGCCGTGGCACTGTCGAAGCAGAGGGGGGTGAAGAGAGCAGCTGAGGGGGATGCTGGGGATGAGGAGGAGGAGGAAGGAGAGGAAGGTGATGAAGAGATGTTGGAAGAGATGAGTGAGGTGTCTATGGAGGGTGAAGATCTGATGCTGTGAAGCTGAAGTTGACTCATTCCAACAACAAAAGAGAAGAAAACAGAGGAATACCTTTGGACTGTTAAAGAGATCTGTGTATTTCTGAAAACATTGTAATTGTAAACTTTTTGTATTAAATACTTTATATGTGCATTATTTGTGTGCTCTTTGGCCTGTGTTTAATGTGCTTCCATAAAAAAGAATGGAAACTTGAATCTGAAAACAACTGTTCCTTCCATAATCATTATTACAATGTTTTGAATTTTGTATAAAATAATAATCAGAAAATATAGTTAAGACTACATCTGAATTACACCAAATATGAATTAAAACGTTAAAAAGTACTAAATTATTTAGCATTTCCTGCTTAATTTGAGTGGAATGTAGTAAAAACAGAACTACAAACAGAGGCAGAGTGGACTCCAGTACCCAGCAGGCCTTGCGGCGTGGGGGCGGAAGAGGCGGAGTTTGAGCCAAAATGAGGGAAAATAAGAACATGTCCGAGTCTCCCTCCCAAGCGGGAAAAGAAATACCGGCGAAAAAACAAAAACTGAGCAGTGACGAGAACAGTAACCCCGACCTGTCAGGAGACGAGAATGTAAGCGGTGAATGGGGGTTGTTTGTGGGTGTGTGGAGGAGCCACAGGTCGCTGTAGCCGCCTAGCATCGTGCTGTAGCAGCAGCCGGCTAAAGGGGGCTAGCTCGCAGCTTTGTTCACCTGCTGCTGTTTGTTGACACTGCGACCTGAACGTGGTGACACCAGCAGGGTGGACTGAGCCTGGCTCTGCTAGACACCACACAGAGCTAGTCATGGTCTGCCTGGTGGCTATTAAGGAGAAATGTCAACTTGATGATCTGAGTTTCATTCACGTGTAGCTGGGGTTAGCATTAGCAGTAGCAGCTAGTACAGTCAGGAGCACAAGAGGAAATGAAAATGCTGCATATTTAGCTCAGTAAATGATTAAATGATGAAAATACCTGGGTGTTTATGACAGATATACGACTGTAAGACACCCCAGCCTCTAGTAAACACAGTTCATCTCCTTAGAGGATGGAAGCTGCCTTGAATATTGTGTATTATGATATAAAAAATACGTATAGAGTTGTGTTTTGGTGTCAACAAACCTGCATAGTCGTATTGGAACAGTTGCAGGTCGTTTGCATGTTCTATAAGTAAGTAAAAGAGACTTTAAAGGTCCACATAATTGTCACCTGATAGTGTGATTCTACTAGTGTGTAATAGAGCTAATATCAACACTGATGCTAGGTGTTTATGTTGTTAAGTGCTCCAGTTTTGGTTGTACACTGAATAATATAAAGCCTGAATACGAATGTGGTAAAGATGATATGAGCGGCATGGGTGCTTAGAAAATAGATTGCATTGTAATATATCAACAGGCCTCTATGACCAGATGTTTACTTGGCCCTCTTCATTTGTGTGTGCGTGTGTGTGCAGGACGATGCAGTCAGCGTTGAGAGTGGGACCAACGCCGAGCGTCCAGACACACCCACCAACACGGCCAATGCCCCGGGCAGGAAGAGCTGGGGCAAGGGCAAGTGGAAGTCCAAGAAATGCAGATATTCCTTTAAATGTGTCAACAGTCTGAGGGTGAGAGGCCACTCCACAGCACCCTAACCCTGAAACATCACTTCACATGCACATAACTTACAGATACCTAAAGATAACTTCACGTACTGAACTGGTTGGCTGTATGTGAACTGGCGTCCCTGTGTGCTCTGTGCAGGAGGACCACGGCCAGCCGCTCTTCGGAGTTCAGTTCAACTGGCACAGCAAAGAGGGAGACCCACTGGTGTTTGCCACAGTGGGGAGTAACAGGGTAAAGCTTGCTTTGTTTTCTTAGAGTGTATTTTAGGAAGTATATTTAAGGCACAGACACCTTAAAATAGTCAGTGATATTAGATTTTACCTTTTATGTCATAAAAGTGAAATGACTTGTTCTGTAGGACTGTATGAATACCATCATGAAATGTTGGCTGTAGGTTGAAAGGAGACTGTTTCTTATTAACTAATGTCATGCTGTTTCTCCCCTGCCAGGTAACTCTGTATGAATGTCACTCTCAGGGAGAAATAAGGCTGCTGCAGTCTTATGTGGATGCAGATGTATCCTTTCACTTGTTGCACAACATGTCACATTATGCAAAAACAATAACTGCTCAACCCTTTGAAATCAAAGAGAGACTTTCAGTTGTTGTGTCCTTGACTACATGTGCCCAAAGGCTGATGAGAACTTCTATACGTGTGCATGGACCTACGACACCAACACAAGCCATCCTCTGCTGGCTGTAGCTGGGTCACGAGGCATCATCCGCGTGATCAACCACATCACGATGCAGTGCATCAAGGTACAGCTCATCACTGTCTGAAGTGTCCCTATTGTGAGAGGAGGAAGAAGGAGGATGAATCTCATGTTTTTCTCCCCATGTCCAGCATTATGTAGGTCATGGAAATGCAATCAATGAGCTCAAGTTTCATCCCAGGGATCCGAATCTCCTCCTGTCTGTCAGCAAAGGTAAAAACCTGGAGCAAGTGTTTCACATTATGATTGAAAATGGGGTAAAAATGCATCATGATTCTGCTTGCTTCCTCAGATCATGCTCTGCGTCTGTGGAACATCCAGACAGACACGTTAGTGGCAATATTTGGTGGAGTAGAAGGTCATCGAGACGAAGTGCTGAGCGCTGTGAGTATCCTGCAGAACTGATCAGCTCCACCTCCAGAACTGATCAGCTCCACCTTTATAACTGATCAGCTCCACCTCCAGAACTGATCAGCTCCACCTTTATAACTGATCAGCTCCACCTCCAGAACTGAAGAGCTGCAGCTCAACCACGCTCTCTCATCATCTCGCTGCAGGACTTTGATCTTCTGGGTGAGAAGATAATGTCCTGTGGGATGGACCACTCCCTGAAGCTGTGGCGGATCAATTCAGAGAGGATGCAGAAAGCGATCCGCGGCTCCTACGAGTACAACCCGTCCAAGACCAACAGGTGGAGCATGACAGGGTCAGCGTGTGTGGCTGTGGTGAGCAGCAGCCTGTAGAATCCTGGTTGAGATCTTTGTGGTTTTTCCTTCAGGCCTTTTGTCTCGCAGAAAATTCACTTCCCCGACTTCTCGACACGAGACATCCACAGGAACTATGTGGACTGTGTGCGATGGCTCGGGGACCTGATCCTCTCCAAGGTGAGTGTAGCATCTCTGTCTTGTTGTTTTATGGTGACCATTTTAATATGAATCTGTATATTCAGACAGCTGGAGTAGGATAGTTCCATTTCCTGATGTGATTTGCTATTCTGTTTAGCTGTGACTCGTGAACAGCCCTCTCATCTGTGCTCTCCCTGCAGTCCTGTGAAAATGCCATTGTCTGCTGGAAACCAGGGAAGATGGAGGACGACATCGACCACATTAAACCCAACGAGTCAAATGTGACGATTCTGGGACGCTTTGATTACAGCCAGTGTGACATTTGGTACATGCGCTTCTCCATGGACTTCTGGCAGAAGGTGAACTCATTTATTTTCCATTTCATGCCTCACTAATAACACAACCTCCAGATAAACAAACCCGGCTCTGGGGATTTGACCTTGCCACCGCGTGCTGCTAGCTGCAGTACTCTGGGCTGCAGCCCGGCTGCTCAGACTGACTGTGCTGCTGTGCTGATGTGTGTGCAGATGCTGGCTCTGGGGAACCAGGTGGGGAAGCTCTACGTGTGGGACCTGGAAGTGGAAGACCCACACAAAGCAAAGTAAGTGACCAGCGAGACGGCAGTCAGCGCAGCAGAAACCGCGGGGTCGGGGGCGGACTCTGCTCTTGAAGGTCGTGTCCTCAGGTCCTGAGAGCTTCTCCTCCTCTTGTCTCCTCCTCTTGTCTCCTCCAGATGCACCACGCTCACGCTCCCCAAATGCACGTCGGCCATCCGGCAGACCAGCTTCAGCCGCGACAGCAGCATCTTGATAGCGGTGTGTGACGACGCGTCCATCTGGCGCTGGGACCGCCAGCGCTGAGCCGCTCTGCCTCCTGCTGCTGCCTCCTCCTCCTCCTCCTCCTCCTCCTCCTCCTCCCCTGTTGTTGTACAGATCTACACTGCAAGAAATGTCCGTGTGAACATTCTGGTCTAACGTGTGGTCGAAGAAATTAAAGCTCTAGGTTTTCCTGAAAGAAGTGAGAAAAGGTGCCGAGCTGAGTTGAGCAGAGTGAAGGACGTGCTCGTGGACTGTCCGTCTGCTGGCAGGAGGCGTGAGGAGACGCAGATTTCTGAGAAGCCCGAGGAACATTTTCTACCCAGTAAATCATCAGTGGTGTTCCTCCTCCTCCTTTTTCGATCATGAAGACAAAGTTTGTTGTGAAGTCTGTTTGGAACCGTATCAGTGCAGCCCCTGGGTGTGTAAGTGTTGGTGGAGGTTAAGTGCCTTTTAGCTTCCTATGCAGACTCGCTCATCAGACACTGAGGTCACACGCTGGCTCCTGCTCTCTGCAATCAGGGACCTTTTTCTGCAAACTCCTTAGACGAGAGGTGTTGTCTGTACCGCAGCCAGCTGGCAGGTTTTTGTCACTTGTTTGAGGGGGAAAAAAACATTTCCAAAGATGGATTCTTTTTGTTGCAGTGTTTTTATGTTTTATATTAATTTGTACACACTGAAGAATAAGATTTTTGTCCTTCCTGCCCCTTCTACAAACATTCCCGTCATTCCTTAGCATCTTCCACCTCCACACAAACACACTGTAATACTCAATAAAATGTATTTTGTAAATAAAACCCGGAAGAGTCAGTTTGTGCAATTACTAAGGATTGATAGATGTTTTGAAGTGCATTTTAGCAGTATTTCTTTTTTTTATGTAGCTTTGAAATGAGTCAAGCAGTAAACATGCTCTTATTTTGAAAATTTAGATTCTAATCGTGCTGAAAGAGGGAGGGGGGTGTTTGCCTTGTAACTGAATGAATTTGGATTTGAATAAAACTTATTTTTCTACAGAACTTCATATGGTTAATGTTTTTCCTCAGACAGAGTTTAAGATTTTTTTTCCCATTGATTTTGTTTCGTGAAATGCAATCCACAGGTCTGCAAAGGTCAAGTCTGGAAGGTTCTAGATTATTCTAGATGTAAATCAAACTCATCGTGATGTGAAAAGAAACTGAGGCCGAGAGATGATTCCTAATAGTTGCAAGAAGTTTGGAGGCTAAATTGGTGTGCCTCACATCAGATGACCTGCAGCCCGCCGGAGTCATGTGATGGCAGCTTTATTCCCACCCCTCTCATCAAAAACCTGCAGCCCAGGAGCGTGTGCGCACGAAGGAGTTGCGCCTGTGCGCCGCGCTCCTCCTCCTCCCATCTCTGCGGACTTTTGCCCCCCTGCAGCTCAGATAGGCGCAGATAAGACACGGCTCTGTCTGAGAGAGAGAGTCGAGCATGTTTTCTCCAAAGTCGCCTAAAAGTCTCTCAAAGTATGCGTTCTCCGGGGAGCAGATCTGCATGGTGGAGTGCGCCTGCGGCCCTGACTGCGCCTGCGGGAGGAACTGCGCGTCCCAGCCGAAGGTAGGCCCGCGACTAGTCTCAGTCTGTGATACACTTCCATCCATCCATGCATCTATTCTCTGGAACATCCGAGGGGAAGTTTCTCCACTGCAGCACCTCGTGTGGAGGTTGGAACAGGTGGTCTCATGGAGGAACGTGTGCAAAAGTTAATTTATGAGGTTAAATACTGCGCTGTGACTCATGGGAAATCGTGCATTTGTGTATTTCTACTCCACTACATCCTTAGCTGCCATGTTCTTAGAGGATGTCTAAACTCCAGATGGCTCCTCAAAGAACAAATTACAGTCTCCTAAACTGAGCAAAATGATGTAAATCATATGTAAAAATATTTTGTATAAAAAATCTTCCATCCATGTTAATGCACTTCAGTGTGCCACACAGGTGACTGAGAGACTGATAGACAATTAAAATACAATAAAAGATTATTAAAAGTTAAAAATGTCAGACAGTAAGCACATTAAGAGAGTTTAAACATTAAACAATTCACTGTCAATCTTTTTTTTCATGTTATTATGATTCATTATGATGATTCTTGTGATTATTCTTCATAATTGTGCTGATAATGTGTGTTATATCTACCTCCTTTGTAACTGGACTATTGATCAATAGAAAGGAGCTATATTAGATAACAGTAGTGTGTGACAACATGTTAAAATCAGTTTTTGTGTTTTTAACTTCTGTCCATAAGCAGATGAACAGAAAACAGCTGCGTCACGCTGTGATGTCATTAGCAGACAGGAAGGCTGGAAAATAGGTGAAAGGAGGCGTTTGATGCTTCTGGGAAATGTTTGTTTGCATTGTGCCTGTGTGTGTGTTTGTGTGTGTGTGTGTGTGTGTGTGTGTGTGTGTGTGTGTGTGTGTGTGTGTGTGTGTGTGTGTGTGCCTGTGTGTGCCTGTGTGTGTCATTTGTTGCACTTTGAACAGTTGAACAGTCATTAGAGGCTGAGGAGTCGACATGCCTCTGTCTACCTGACTGTAATGCAAAGAGCTGTCGTATTATGACACATTACAGTTTGACATTGAGTTATTATGATTTTTTTTTATTTTTTTTTCGGCCATTTTTGGACTGTAGATGTAGCCCCAGTGGCCTAATGGATAAGGCACTGGCCTCCTAAGCCAGGGATTGTGGGTTCGAGTCCCATCTGGGGTGGATTCTTTGCTTATTGAAGCCTGGCTTTCATAATTATTCACTCGGTTTTGTAGCACATCGTGTTCGACAGCCTCCCTCCCGCCCTGCGCCGGTTTCCACCAGGAAATAACACAATTCATGAAGTGTAAACCAAAGCACCGCTGCTTCCCTCTGCAGCTGTCTCCCTCCCAGTGACACCAGCGTGGATGTTCATCCGAGGAGAGAGCAGTTCAGCAGAGCCTGGCCTCCTGACTCTGTGTTCAGGGATTACTGTGGCTCAGAGCTCAGAGGACAGTGACTCTGGATATTATCAGAGGGTTTTCCTCACTCTGTTTGCACAGAGCTGCACCAGGACCAGCTGATTTTATGCTCACGTAACCAGTCTGTGTTTCTCAGGTCAGTCCGAGCGGAGCTAATGTTACTTAGTGTCTTTCCCGCTCATTCACACGGGCTGGACTCCTCCCGTCAGCTGGGTGCAGGTGCCAGCGCTGACTTTAAGCAGAGTCACGTTGGGAGGTTTACGTGACGAGCAGATCATGTGGCCTTCAGGCTCCCGACCGGCACCGCTGCACTTCTGAGTCCCGCGCCCACGTTTATTAGCTCCGCTTGTAATTCTCGTCTCTCAGGAAATGAAAAACTGATGGAACAGGAAATTAAATGTGTCTTTTGTCTTGAGCCAACACAGCAGCAACATGAAACTACATGACTTACAACTCGTTGACTTTAGAACCTCTGTAGATGTGAAAGTTGAAATAGATAATTGTGTAACTGGTTTGTTTTCCCTTTCCAGAAAACTGCCTTTGACACTGAGAAACAGGGTCTGGACAACTTGGCCTACGAGTATGGGAGTCAGAGCGAGCTCTGCGCTGCACCCAGAGCGACGTCCCGGGCTTCCTTCAGGCTCCAGGGCGTCTCCACAGAGCAGCAGGCCCGGGCCGTCCAGGGCAGGATCTGCAGCCTGCCCGGGGTGCTCTCTGCCAGCCTGCCCCCCTGCGGAGGCCGGGCCACCGTGGACTACGACACCTCGGCCGTCACCAGCAGAGACATCGCCCTGGAGCTGCACGGTCTGGGCCTGGGGGTGGAGGCGTGTGTGCGGGTCGGCGTGGAGGGGATGCACTGCCAGTCCTGTGTGCAGTCCATCCAGGATCAGATAGGACCTCTGCCCGGGGTGGCACACATTCAGGTGTCGCTCCAGGACAATGCAGCTCTGATTGTGTACCGACCTCTTCTAGTTGCCCCGCAGGAGCTGAGGGACAAGATCGAGGACATGGGGTTCGGGGCCGTTTTATTACCTGACGATATAACGCAGTGGCAGGACGACACGTCAGACTCTTCCAGCCAGACTGTCTCTGTCTGGATCGTAGGGATGACTTGTAACTCCTGCGTTCAGTCCATCGAAGGGAGGATCTCTCAGATGACGGGCGTGCTTTCCATATCAGTGTCATTGCAGGAAGGAAAGGGAACGATAACCTTTGACCCCAGGCTGACGGAGCCGGAGCAACTCAGGGCAGCGATCGAGGACATGGGGTTCGATGCATCACTTGAAGGTGTGTAGCAGGGAGAGGTGTTTTGATTTTTCGTTGTGAGAAACTATAGCGAGGGAGTGATTATTATGATGCAGTCCGGTCTGGACAAGCACAAAGTAAGAAGCTTGAGAAATGGTTCATCTGAGCAAGTATGAAACTGTTTTCTCTGTCTCTGCAGCTCGTCTAATATATCTTCCTCACACCCGTGAAATCCAGCAAACAGGACACAGTCTGTGAGGTGCCTGCATGAGCCCTCTGCATGCTACGCTACCAAACGCTGCGATTAGATTCTTCTCTGCAGTTTAACCTGCGCAGCGCTCCGGTCTGCTAAGCGGCCAGCACGCCTCTGCTTCACCCCGGCTCTGTTTCCACCGGTCGCCGTGGCAACCGGACAAGTATGCCCTCCAGGGCGACGTGGAGGGCTCTTGCCGGAGGGGCCCGGGCTCGCTTGTTGAGTTTCACGACGGCAGCAGCTTGCCAAGACGTGGCATTAACTCGGACAGATTATGAGCTGATTCTTTCATGTAGCGTTCAAGGTCGAGCTTCCTCCAGGCTGCCGCTCCGTCTCTGAAGCAGAGACAGGTGCGGCTGTTTGTGCCAGTGCTGGCACCTCGGTTTAATTCAGACATAAATCAGACTTATACGGACAAATTTATGCTTCCACAACACCTACTGTTTATTTTCTCAGTGTGAGCGTGATTGATTGTACATTCATTTGTGTAAGAGCAGCCGCAGTGAACATGTTGTACTCATCATTACTGTTTCTGTCCATCTACACTTCTCTGTCTGGCTCTGGTCCATGCTGCCAATCACTTCTTTCCCTCCTCCTGACAGATTCTGTGAAGAAAATCCAAAGTCATGAGAAGTCCAGACCGGTGGACCCGGGACCCTCTGATCTTCCTGACTTGCATTCCCTGAACAAGGTGGTTGTGGGTAACGGCGTTGCATCACAGGCGACCTCAGAGGTCAAAGTGCAGAAATGCTTCATCTGTGTTGTGGGGATGACCTGCGCCTCCTGCGTGGCCAACATTGAGAGGAACCTGCTCAAACACAAGGGTGAGTGACCTCCACCATGTCCTCCAGTATCTGTGTGGGTTCAGACATTGAAGGAAGTCTCCTCCTGTGTCCTGTAGGAATCATCACGGTGCTGGTGTCACTGATGGCCGGGAAGGCGGAGATCAAGTATGATTCAGAAATCACAGATGCTGCTACTGTAACTCAGCTCATAGAGGACTTGGGCTTTGGTGCCAAACTAATAGAAGACAATGCGTTAATGCATGGGAAACTGGAGCTCACTGTAAGTCTCCAGAAAGCCTGCAAATGAAGGAAGTGTACACAGAAAAAAAGACATGTATGTCCCACAGTTTCCACCTTCAGATTACAGGGATGACGTGCGCGTCTTGTGTCCACACCATCGAGTCCAAACTCACCTCAACCAAAGGGATCCTGGGGGCGTCTGTGGCTCTGGCCACCAAAAAAGCACAAGTGCAGTTTGACCCCGAGGTGGTGGGAGCGCGAGACATCATCAAGATCATTCAGGTGGTGACTAGTTTCTGTGCGAGCCTCCCTCGCCTGTCAGTCTCTGACGCCCCGCTTCAGTCTGTCCTTTCACGTCTCCTTCCAGAGCCTTGGATTCGAGGCCGGTCTGGTGAAGGCGGGCTTCAAACACACCCTGGATCACACGGAGGAAATTCAACAGCAAGTATCTGGTTTTAAAATGTCTTCATGTCTCACAGACCCGATGGAAAGGTTCGCCTCCGCAGAGTGCAGCTCTGGTCACCAGAAATGTGCTGTTGGTTTAGGTGCAGCCCACGGCGGCCCCCTCCCCTCGCTGTCAGAGCTGTGCTGGAAAAACAGCCTCGTATGCACTGCGCACAGCCTGCGCTCACTGGTTTTAATCAATAATGGCCCAGCAGAAGCTCAGCACAGGTCCCCGACTGAGGACTGAACAAACAGGAGCACTCGTAGCCATAAAAACACCCCAGATGGGACTCGAACCCACAATCCCTGGCTTAGGAGGCCAGTGCCTTATCCATTAGGCCACTGGGGCTCGAAATGAGGTCTAAAAATAGACATTTCCGCGATAATAAAAAGAGTCTTTGACAGGAATCAATGCTGTCTGACAGCCTTAGAACCAGACCAAAGCCTTCCACTGTTAATGACGCTCCCAGCAGGTGTCACAGTCCCCAAATCACCCTAAACACTCAGCTGTCAGTGATTTCACTTTGAGAGGTGTAGCAGCATCCTCTCCCACTAATTTGACACGCTTGTCCGCTCTCTGCAGGTGGAAGAACTCCTTCCTGCTCAGCCTGGTTTTCGGCCTGCCCGTCATGGGCCTCATGATCTACATGATGGTGATGGACAGCCAGCATCAGGAACATGGTGGATCCATGCCCGAGGAGCAGAACGTGCTGCCGGGCCTGTCGCTCCTCAACCTGGCCTTCTTCCTGCTCTGTACACCTGTGCAGGTCAGAGGAAACATGCAGGATGATGGGAGGAGTTGACCAAGCTTCCTCGTCTTCAGCTCAGTGGGTTATTGTCTTCTAGAAGTCAGTAATGTGATAGTTTCATGCAGATGGGAGACACAGGATAGCTCTTGGCTCTTGACTGCCACACCAGACTGCTTTTAACAATGGAGGCTTCGCCTTCAGATACATTTATCAGAGACTTTACAGAGTATGAACCTCTCGTCGGATTGTTTGTTTAATCCAAAGATGAAAAAAATGGCCTTTTGTATTTGGGGCAAACAGCTGAAGATTTATTGTGTCATTTCAGAGTCTGTTTTGACACTTTGTGGACGGAGGAAAATTTGTTTGAGATATAAAGACTGATATGAGTGTCCTCTAAATCTGACAGCTACGAGAGCTGTTCGCTGCTAAATTCTTCACAAGGAGAACTCAAAGTTGTCTGCTGCAGAAGGAAAGAGAGAATGAAATATATATTTTTGCTGCACAAACAAAACCAGTGAGAAGTCTGTGTAGATGGATGCCACAGCTCAGCCTGCAGCGTCTGACTGATTTGCTCTGCTTTCTCTGTTTTTCCTCAGATCTTCGGAGGCCGCTACTTCTACATCCAGGCGTACCGCTCCCTCCGACACCGCACGGCCAACATGGACGTCCTGATTGTGCTGGCCACCTCCATCGCCTACGTCTACTCCTGCGTGGTCCTGGTCGTGGCCGTCGCTGAGCGAGCCGCTCAGAGCCCGGTCACCTTCTTCGACACTCCACCCATGCTGTTTGTGTTCATCGCTCTGGGCCGCTGGCTGGAGCACGTCGCAAAGGTGAAACGTTTTCTGGAATAAAACAATAAAATGTCATAAAAAAACATCCTTAAAGAGCTTTACATGGGCGCTGTTTCCTCTTTGTCTGAATGGTCTTCATTTCCCTTAGATTTATTTTTCCACATGGGCTGTTGTTGGTTGATGATTAACTGTGAGCTTGAAATCACGAGTCCATAATAATAAATGTTATCTGCAGATTTGATAGTGACTGCATAGTACCTGCAGGAAAAGCTTTGATGTTTATGTGTGTTTGTGTGTTTTTAGAGTAAAACCTCCGAAGCTTTGGCCAAACTGATGTCCCTCCAAGCTACAGACGCCACCGTGGTCACTCTGGGTCCGGACCACGGCATCATCAGGTGAGAGGCGCCTCCAGGTAGCTCTGCAGGATACGGCTCGGCAAACACGTGACTGTGGGGGTGTGTGCGTGCGTAGCGAGGAGCAGGTGGTGGTGGACCTGGTCCAGCGGGGCGACATCGTCAAGGTGGCGCCAGGGGGGAAGTTTCCTGTCGACGGGAAGGTGATCGAGGGAAGTTCGATGGCGGACGAGTCACTGATCACAGGTAGGAGGGCGGGGCCTCAGCTGGGAGTGTACATACCTGAGACTAACAATCCTGAGTTCACTTCATGCATGGACAGATGCTTAACATTTCCTCAGGTTCAGTGCTTTTACCTTGTTTTTAGACCTGTTCTGCCTGTCTTGTCTGTGGCAGGTGAGCCCATGCCCGTCAGTAAGAAGGTGGGCAGCTTGGTGATCGCCGGCTCCATCAACGCTCACGGCGCTCTGCTGGTGGAGGCCACGCATGTGGGCGCAGACACGACTCTGTCTCAGATAGTGAAACTGGTGGAGGAGGCACAGACCTCGAAGGTAGGAGGCAGCTAGAAGAGCTTCTGTCTGAGGTCTCTGGTTATCATTCGTTCACCATGTCCGCTCTGTTCAGGCTCCCATCCAGCAGTTTGCAGACAGGTTGAGTGGCTACTTCGTGCCCTTCATCGTGCTCGTGTCGCTGCTGACGCTGGTGGCCTGGCTGGCGATCGGGTTCGTCGACTTTGACATTGTGAGGGAGAACTTCCCGGTAGGTGCCCACGCGAATGTTTCCATGTGAAGCTTGTGCTGTTCCAGGTTTGGAAAGGCTGATGTGACTGTGTCTCCCTCTCAGGGTTACAACCAGAACATCTCCAGAGCAGAGGTCATCGTCCGGTTCGCCTTCCAGGCCTCCATCACCGTCCTGTCTATCGCCTGCCCCTGCTCTCTGGGGCTGGCCACCCCCACGGCCGTCATGGTGGGGACGGGGGTCGGAGCCCAGAACGGGATCCTCATCAAAGGAGGCGAGCCGCTGGAGATGGCCCATAAGGCAATGCTACGAATCTGTGTGTTTTTATAGAAAGAGCTCTATCTTCTAGTGGTCAGAAGTTAAAGTGTTCTGTGGTAATTCTGTAGAAACTGTACTATCCCCTCTATTGACAGCGGTGGCTTATAACCCAGCACGTAGACACAGACTGGGCTGTACTCTGCTGCTGGATTTCGACATTTCACTCCAGACAAAGCTTTTATCATTCCAGGCAGGCTGTAGCCATCTGTTTTACAAGTGTGTCTGTTTTACAAATTACAAGTGAAGGTGCAAATTGCTGCAGGAAAGCAGGTATATAAGCATTTAGATCCCCCCCCAGAATTAGAGACGGTGCACGACTTCTAATTTGCACCTCGGCTAAACTGCCCTCCTGCCTGTGTTAATCGTCTTAATCAGCGGCTGAGACACAGGAGAGGATGTGAGGCGTGACTGTGCTGTGTGTTTGTGTTTTCAGATCCACGTGGTGATGTTCGATAAGACCGGCACCATCACTAACGGCGTTCCGCGGGTGACCCGGGTGCTGGTGCTGTGGGAAATGGCCCGGATGCCCCTGAGGAAGATCCTGGCGCTGGTGGGCACGGCCGAGGCCAGCAGCGAGCACCCGCTGGGCATGGCCGTCGCCAAGCACTGCAAAGAGGTGACAGAAGCCTGGACGAGTCTGCGTTTCCTCTGCTCTGAAACCTTTCGCCTACACGTTCCCTAATCTCTCCGTACGCCTCCCGGACAGGAGCTGGGCTCCTCCGTGCTGGGATACTGCCAGGACTTCCAGGCGGTTCCTGGCTGTGGGATCAGTTGCCGGGTCTCCAACGTGGAACATCTGCTGCAGCAGCAGGACGAGGAGCGCTTCCTGCTGCCGGGGGCCACCACCGACGAGAGCCGGCTCCTGGACGCCAGCGAGGAGGCCCCGGCAGGTCTGGGACTCACAGAGAGGAAAAAGCTCATTTAGGAGGAAAGAAACTGCTGGTGAGAGACATAAACACTCAGTGTGATTTCTGCTTTTTGTCTCTGTCTGCTCAGCCGGGCCTCCGTCCTACTCCGTCCTGATCGGGAACAGAGAGTGGATGAGGAGGAACGGCCTCCACGTCCAGGCGGATGTGGACGCCGCCATGTCCAGCCATGAGACCAAAGGGCAGACGGCCATCCTGGTGGCCATAGACGGTGAGGGCAGCCCTCCGTCTCACCCCAGCAGCCAAGCGTTGTGGTGTCTCACGCTGCTGTGTTTGCAGGCATGCTGTGTGCCATGCTCGCCATCGCAGACACGGTCAAGGCAGAGTCGGCGCTGGCGGTGCACACGCTCAGCAGCATGGGCATCGAGGTGGTCATGATAACAGGAGATAACAGGCGCACGGCCAAAGCCATAGCAGCACAGGTAACACACAGTTACAAAGGGCGTCTTTCTTTTTAAGACAAGGTATCAGTGTGCAGTCTGACGTGAAATGAGTTTCTGTCGGAGGCCAGGTGGGCATCAGGAAGGTGATTGCAGAGGTGCTGCCGTCTCACAAGGTGGCCAAAGTGCAGGAGCTGCAGGACAGAGGCCTGCGGGTGGCCATGGTGGGCGACGGCGTCAACGACTCGCCCGCCCTCGCCCGCGCCGACGTCGGCATCGCCATCGGCACCGGCACCGACGTGGCCATCGAGGCGGCCGACATCGTCCTGATCCGAGTGGGTGAAACAGGGAGCATGTGATGCTGTGCGTGGAGAGGAGAGTCTGACTCCCTCTCTCTCTCTCTCTCTCTCTCTCTCTCTCTCTCTCTCTCTCTCTCCCTCTGCAGAACGACCTGCTGGACGTGGTGGCCAGCGTGGAGCTGTCTCAGAAGACGGTTCGCAGGATACGCATCAACTTCATCTTCGCCCTCATCTACAACCTGCTAGGAATCCCCATCGCTGCAGGTGTGGGAGGACCTGTTCACTGTGTGGTTGTGATTTCTAGAAAGACAAACACTTGCATACAGGATTCCACAGGCTCCATGTGAAAAGCAAAGTTCATGTTAATATCAGGAAAGGCGAAGCTGTTGACTCTCAGTCCAAAGTTGAAGCCATAAAGTGATGAGCCAGCTTCCCACTGAGCGTGGATGGTTTGTTTGTGTTGGGTTTATTGCCCCTACTTCTCCTCAGGTGTGTTCATGCCGGCCGGTCTCGTGCTCCAGCCCTGGATGGGCTCTGCAGCGATGGCGGCCTCGTCCGTGTCCGTGGTCCTCTCTTCTCTGCTGCTGAAGCTGTGAGTCCACACAGACCTCCGTCCACTCCCAGAATGTCTCGGTGCTATCGCTGTTATTATCCTGCACAGTTTGCTGTGTGTGTGTGTTTTATATTTTCCCCTCCTCCTATACCTCTTGACTTTGCAGCTCCTCTCTTGGCTCCGTTTTTATTGTGTTTTTCATCACGTAATCGCATCGCGTCTCAGAGGCGACTCTAATAACCATCTGTTTCCTCCAGGTACAGGAAGACCTCGGTGGAGCTGTATGAGGTGCGAGCGCAGGGCCAGATGAGGAGCCTGCGGTCGTCGCAGATCAGCACACATCTGGGGCTGGACGGCCAGCGGCGCAGCCCGGCCCTGGCCACCAGAGCCCAGGGGCCACAGAGCCAGGGGCCACAGAGCCAGAGCGCCGTCCCACACGGCCTGCCCGGCTGGAGCCCCGAGGACGGACCCTCGTCCACCTGCAGCCGGGAGCAGCAGGACCGCTGCTCCCTCCTGGACTACCAAACTGCAGACCAGCTTAATGTGTTGTAAAAAAGAAGAGAAGAGAAGAGAGGAAAAGGGAAGATTTGTTCAAGGTTTTTATGTATGATTGTAAATACTTGTATTTTGTTTTAGGAAAATCGAGCTGCTAAGACTTCCAACGTGGAGGCATTACTGAAGCATCCCATCATTTTGTTTGATTTTCACTGAAGTCACTGCTGTATAAAATGCACTTTTCCAAAATACACAACTCAAAGTAAAAGTACGTGTTGTCTGTTTGGATAAGACTGTGTCAGTGTGAGAGACGCAGCGTGTAAATAATGCATGAGCTGATAGAGGAAAGTCAACATTTTTGAGAATGTGTTTTTGTGTCTGTTTCATCTGATGCTGCTTTGATTGGACATTTTCATATTCTGGGAGCAGAGTGACTCAAGCTAAGAGAAAAATGTTTTCCCATGTTCCTTTGGTTTAGATTCTTATCGTTAAACAAAGCTGCACAAGTATGAAGTGGCTGTGTTAAATATAGAGGAGGAGGAAGTTGAGAGCAGACTCTCTGGACCTCTGAATGTATTTTGAGCTGTGCCGAGGATTATTAATCGCACAAATTAATCAAATGATGAATCCATGTGGTCCGTAGTTATAGAGGACGTATTCGCTCCAGATTTTGTTGAATAGTAAGAGAATAGATATATGATAAATGATTAATCAAGCAGCCGGCTGACTGAAAGTTAATTTGGAAATGTTTTAGTCATTTTTAATGGAAAATCCGTCTGTAGAGAGGTGGACGTTTCTAATGCGTGCGTGATGCGTGTTCGACGTGTCGCCGATTGACCAGCTGGTGCCAATCAGCGCTCGTTAGCGTCTCTGATCACACTGAGGCACAGGAAACAGGTAGGTCAGCCGGGGAGGTTCTAAATCCATCCCTAATCGTGCTTTAAACCTTTTTTTACTGAACTGGAGATTGTTTTGTGTTCCATGCAGTCTGCAGCTGCACCAGAGACACAGTCCGCTGGGCCTGCGCGCCACGCGGAGACGATGAGAAGGTGTCCGCCTCGCTTTTATTTATTCTGTCTGGAGCACGATTGTCAAAACCCTGTGGTCCGTACCCTTGACTTTGCAAAGTGTTTTTTTGTTTTTTTTTCCAGCATCAGCATGCAAATCCGGTGACAACTTGACAAGTCAAAGAGGATCATGTCAAGTTTCCATCTCAGCCGTGAGGATGTCCAATTACAGCATGTGTAGGTGAGAGTGCACTTCCCCAGGACACACGATAACACACCTCTGCATCTCCAATAACTGAGGCGCATCCTGTTTCCTTTTGAGACTTGTTGTTGTTTGTTTTTTCTGTCTCAAACAGGTGTGTGATGTTTCCCTTCCAGGTTCCTGCAGCAACATGCTGTTCTGTCATCTCAGTCAAACATTCATACAGCCACTGGCTTGCAAACTGAAGATCAGACGAAAAGCAAAAGATTAAGTGTTGTTGCAGCAGCCCAGAGGTGCACTTAGCTGTGATGTAGTTGTTTTAAACTTTTCTTTTACGGATACAAACGAGCCCTTTGTTGTGCATCCCCTCGTTCAAAGGGCTGCAGCAGGTTTTGATAAATGGCTTCACCAGCCACTGGTTATAATGGGCTGCTGAGGGCGATGACTGGCTCAAGTCTTTGTGTTAGCTCTCGTGGGAACGCTGCTACGGGAGCTGAAACAAATTATGAGACTGTTACTGCAGACACTTTCGAGGAAATGTACGTTGTGGGAATAAGGTTTTAATTAATCGCCTGTAGTTGTCCTCTGCAGACGTGCACATGTTGGGAGGCTGCGTCTCGGATGAAGCACCCTGAGTCCTCTCTCTCTCTCTCTCTCTCTCTCTCTCTCTCTCTCTCTCTCTCCCTCTCTCTTACACACACTCCCACACATTTCTAGTGCTTCATATCAGAGAACTCATCCTGAACTGAGCGTCCCCTCTCTCAGCGTGTTCCTGTACCAACCTCTGTGCGACACAATGATAGTGAATGACTCTTCCCTCCTCCTCCTCCTCCTCCTCCTCCTCCTCCTCCTCCTCCTCCTCTATAAACCCAAACACCGCATCTCTCTGCCAGACTGTTGGAGATTGAAAGGCCCCTCACAGGGAGTCTCTCTACTTTCCTTTGTGTCTCTCGTTCAGTCCTTTTCTTCTTCTTAATTGCTTCTTTCACATATTTAAGTTCAGCGCTCAGGAAATGCTCAAAGAAGTGTGAAGAAATGTTCCATTTTCAACGACGATTATGGAGAACAGACCGAGAGACATTACACGCCCCACAAATATCTTAACAACAGGAGTTTGTGCATATTGCCTCTCTCCACTTGTGTCTTTTATATGTGTGCAATTCAGCCTTTTAGCTGGTAAAGATGACTTTTAGTTGGTTGCCATGGAGTCATTTTCATGTTTCTTTTATGCTATACGTGCGAGAAGATGAGAAAGTCCAATTCTGAATTCCTGAAGTGAAGCTGAGAGACAGAAACAGATTGTGTGAGAGACAGATCAGGTCCCGAGTCAGGCTGCACCTCAGTCTAAATATGTCTCTTGTTCTTTGTCTCTTGTGCAGGTGTGTGAACCCTGGACGCTGATCCGTGAAGGTGCTTCGTCACGCATCAGCTCCGACCGATGAAGGTGAGCTCTGTCTACCTGTTCAGGTGGATGAGTATTGTGACAAAGACATTTGCTTTGTGTCTCTAGAAACGTGGAGCAGCACTAAGTAGCTAAGAGCAGATTTGTAAGAAGAGAATAGTCACTTTACATGAAACAGTATTATTCAGGTTTTAGATATTTTTCCTGATAGTAGTTGCTAATGAGGTGAAAGTGAGTGTGTGTGTGTGTGAGTCTGATTTTCTTTGAAGTATTCAGGTTGACCTCAGCTTGACCTTATCATTGACCTACTTATGCCTGATGAAGTTCCATATGAGCTCTTTCATGTGATTGAAAACATTGAGTCTTTCTCCTAATGCACTTCAAAGAGGTCACAGCAGACACACCAACACAAGCAGGGCTGGGGTTTATGCACCTGTCACAAACAAACCTGTCTGGTCATGTCGTTCCTCAGACAAAGCCTATGAAATGATCCCCAGTCTGTGTTTTCAGAGTGTTTATTTTTGGTGCTGTTTTCCTTTTTTTAATGAAAACATCTGGGGACCGATGTCCTCACTGTTCTGCCCTCTCCTCATTTTGACTTTCTCCATCAGCACATCTGTGAAGGGGCCGAACAGCCCCCAGTAGGCTCAGCTTCACTCTGTTTTATGTCACTGTCAGCAGAAACCGTGATAGTTTTTTATTTAATTCAGTAAACAATCAGGAATTGCTTTACCTTGAAAGGAGGCCTAATCCTGATGGCCCGGAGACAGTGATGGGAGGGAAACTAAAACCACTGTGCATCATTTCCCTCTCCACAGTTCCTATTTCACTGAAGGTCGCTGTTTGTGTGCGTGATGACTCAGGGTGGCCTTGAGGTAATCTGCAAACATTGTGGTAAATCTCCATAAAGAAATCCTGTTCCCTCCTTTTTGAAGCTCGCAAATGTGGATCATAAATCAATGACACAGCATCTTGGATCCGAGTCAATAAGAAAGCAGAATAATACAATATTAAATAAAACAGCACATCTGTTGACTCCCTGGTGACTTTGACAGATATTAAAGGATGACACATTATAGTTGAGTGATTAATTTGTTAATTTGTTCATATCTGTTTGTCTATTTCCTCTCTTCCACTACATGCTTCTTTTACCCCAAAGTGCAGCACAGGGGATCTTAACTGTGGGCAGCATGAGCAGAAAGTCATTCTCTTAGTGTGCCTCCTCCGATGCATTTTACAACCCTTTTACTCCGCTCATCAGCTCAGATGTTGGGAAGTCAAAGAAAGTCCAAGCTGTGCATTTGTGGAGTAGACACGGGGCAGAGTAAATAGTGTGCCAGACAGACGAGAGTCCCCCAGTGGGTTCTTTCATGAGTGCCGATAAAGACTCAGAGAAAACAGGGAGAAGGCTTTTTCTTGGCTTTTAGAGGCAAACAGGGAATTAAACTGTACCGGGCATGACGCGATCCTCCAGGAAAGCTGGAACACAACCACGAGGCTGGAGCCTCACTCTTTCAGCTCTGCACGTTGAAATCAAGCACGTTACAGACTTCCTGTAGCTGGTTTACCTCTGCAAGACAGTCAGGATGGTCAGAGCACCGCCTTATGCAACACGAAGGACGTGCCACAATGAACAGAGAGACGCACTGACCTCAACCGTGTGCGGCTAATTAATAAATTTCCATTCAGGAGGATGTTCTGCGCAGCCCTGGGGACTTGTAAGACACACTAATGTGGGCTTTAATTAAAGTTGTGTCAGTCTGTCAGCAGACGCAGGTCAGAGTTTGGAGACAACAAGGTCAGCATCCAGCACCAAACACGAGGAGGATGAGCAGGTAGAGATAGGGGCTGCAGACATATCAACCACACATATAGTCAAGAGAGAGGTCGCCTTAAGACACATAGTGATTAATTATTTAATCTTCATTTCAAGCTGCAATTTGTCTTCTCACTGCAAGGTGGCAGCACTGACTGCTGCAGCGGGGAAGATAAAGGTCAATAAAAAATACAGTAAAACCCAAAATGCTCTTGAACTTTATCTTCAGATATATAGTCTCAGCTCAGAAAGTTATGCGAGTCACTGCATGTGTATCTGAAACGCAGTTGAGAAGAAATGAAAAAAGATCAAGAACAAAAGAATAAAAAGTTTTATTTTGTGGTAAAGAACAGTGCCAGCCCCCTCTCTGCACATCTGTCTCTAAGGGAGAATGTTTCAAATGGTTTTATTTATAGTCAATTAGTTGTAATTGGACATTTCTCCTGTGCTGGGGATGCAGCAGAAAGGGTGTAAAGAGAGTGAAACACCTGTCTTCAGTTTATCTCTGTGATGGTCTCAGCTGGACTGAGATAAAGACGTCTCAGCTCAGCTTCTAGGAGCTGTGAAGGGTTCCTGCCTGCTTGTTGGGCTGCCTGACTCCGGCTGAGTTGTTTTGTGGAGACCTGTTCACACCTGAGCGCTTCACATTCGGCTGCTCAGCCATTTGAGGAAACGGCAGGTGTTGTTGTACTTTAAATAGAGTTGCTGTAGTGCAATGCATTTCTGTTTGAGTCTGAGAGTCTTGGACCTATCTTCCTCCGAAATGAGACGTCTGCGATATAAATGGTGAGATCCGAAGTGAGCGGTCCTCCAAAGTGCCTTCCACAAGGCTCATTAGATTCATAGAGTTGAACTGTTGGAGGGATGAAGCTATTTTTAGGTTGCAAGACACATATTAATACTCTGCCTCATCTCCATCTATGCACCAGAAGATATATGGGTTCCATATTTGGAGCAATGAGTATTTTTCATAGTAATCCTGCAGGATAAATAACAGGACCTCATTGTGAGGAATGTGCCGTGGCCCCGGATGAGTCGGTACAGGATCCTGTGAAAGAGTTAAAGTGTGAAGTTGTGGCTTATTCACTAGATTCACATCTCTCCATCAAACAAACACAGATTCATTATTTCCCCTAGGGAAGAAACAGAGGTTCGGGGATTCAGATAAATGCCAAGCCTTTTTTATTTTAGTGTCCAAAGAAGAGGGGAAAAATAAATGCAGCAGTTGTTTTCTGATAAGAGGCGAGACAGCTCACTGAGCAACAGGCCGGGACTCTGCAGCTCAGGGTAAAAACGACCAGAAAACTGACCCGAGCTAACAGTACGGTGCAGTCTGAGTTCCAAGTTGTGCACTTTGTGCTACTGGCACAACAGGAAGTGAGGGGTCTGTGTGCAGGAAGTTGCCAGAGAAGAAGAAACTCCAGGAAGCTGCAGTGAGTCTCTGTACTTTGAAACAATTGCATGGCTGCTGCAGCGCTTGTGTCCCTGCGTGCCAGTGTCCTGTAATGCTCGGGGTGATTAGGATGTGCTGGGAACTGGCCGTCGTGTTAATCTCTCCTCGCTCACAACGCTTCTCCTCAAAACTGCACGTAGGAGTTTCACAAAACGACTTTCTGCTATCTCAAACTGTTCCATAAGTGCAGCTTCACGGGGACCTGTGAGATCCCTGGGAGCTGAGACATGCCGGCTAATCGCAGCACTCTTTGACAAGAATTGATTATTTTCACCCTCAGAATTGGCAAAGTTATTACTGTTTGAAAGCAAAACATTAAGAGAGGTGACGATTGTTCAAGCGTGAAATGCAATTCCTGACTGCAACTCCTCCTAAACTATGGGACGTGCCAGGGGGTTCACTGCCCCTGACTCTGCTCCTCTAACGCAGACGCTCTGCGGATTATTAAATATAGAAACTCCTCATGTTCAGAAAAAGACAAAGGACTTCTCCGGGAATTCAGCAAATAAAACCTGGAAATTTGACTTTCCTTTTTTCTTCTGAGATTTCTCCAGGATTGATTTCTTGTCAAATGTTTAACAACACCTGTTTTCACAGAGACAGAGGATGGTGTTTTCCTGCAGGCTGAGGGGATTATGTTTCCGGTGAACTGTGCCTGGCACTCAGCTTCACCCCGCTCTCCCACTCTGAAGCTACATCCCAGCGCACACACCTGTTTGGGTTCCCCCTCAGAGATGCTCCCGTGCATTATACATAATGTTTCAGTGGAAAGTAATGATCTGCCAGTTCTTGTCATCATGGTGGCAAAACAAATCGACAGCGCGTTCCACTTCCTTTTGACGTCAGAGGAGGAGAAGTAATTCATCGGTTTTGGCTTCATTTTGTAGCTTTAGAGACTCTTTTTAACTTCCTCTCGACCTGCACTCGATGGTGATTATGTTTAATCTCCTCCTAATGTCTTTGTGCTGAGTTTCATCCCTCGCCGCACAGGTGCCACTTATCAGTTTCTTATACGCTGTAAACATATTTCATCTGTATTCACTGGGGTACTTCCAACTACGCTTGCTGGAGAACACTAGCATCCTCTCTCCCCCACTCACTAAAACACACTGCTGGCTGTGTCGTAGTCCTTGCTGATGTGGGACGTGCTGGGCAGGGACTTGAGGTACTCCATGTGCCTCCTGGCGTCCTCCTGGTTGTGTTTGATGTAGTAGATGATGTAGGCCGTCACCATGGAGAACCAGCAGAACATGGCCACGAACATGGCCACGTCCGTCGTCTTGTGGTGGAAGTTGCAGAAGTTGATGCCAGAGTCCAGGACCTGGATGACCGGCTGCCCCACGTACTCCTCCTGCACCGACGTGTAGCAGCTGACGTCGTTGACCGTCTCGGGGTCGAGCCTCAGCTCCCGCAGCACCTCCTGCAGGGAGCACTCGCAGTGCCAGGGGTTGTGGGACAGGCGGATGCGGGCGTGGAGTTTGGAGAACGTGTCCTTGGGGAGGCTGCTGAGGTGGTTGTTGGAGAGGTCCACGGTCCGCAGGCTCTCTGAGATTCCCTGAAAGGCACCGACGTCCACGCTCTCGATGGCGTTGTGAGACAGGTCCAGCTCCTTGAGGCGGTGGAGGTCCGTGAAGACCTCCCTGGGGATGTGCCTGATGCGGTTGGAGGACAGCAGCAGGACGACGGTGTCTCTGGGCAGGTTGGGCGGGATGTTCTCCAGGTTGCGCGAGGTGCACTGCACCACCACGCCGTTCCTGTCGGAGCAGTGGCAGCTCTTGGGACAGGCGTACGCGCTCATGGTGATGGACAGAAGCCACAGGGTTCCCACAGACGAGAGGGGACCACAGGAGGCAGGTTTAGTGGGTGACCCGTCTCTTTGTGAGGCCCCCATTAGAGAGCACTCAGTCTGAAATGAACCCTGCGTTAAAACAACGCCAGGGCTTTTGTTTGATGCCTGAGATTCCGCCGAGACATGAAATACAGCCCGGGAAGTCTCGTGTCAGTGCATTTAAAGGCGTATATGGTGCCAAAACAGGTTTATAGCGCTTTTGAGAAAGGGCTTTACAACTTTGGAAAGTTTTCACGGGGCTATGCGGCTTGAATGCACTTCACTGCAAAGTGCACAGAGCGTTTCTGGATCACGTAGTGTGACGGTGCAGCACGAGTGGAGCCAGGTTCCCCTCTGCTGGCAGACGAGCCTGCAGTGCTGTGCTGGTATCCTGCACGCTGGCGTCCAGAGCTGGCTGCAGGAACTCTGTCTGGACACAGCTTCAGTCTGCCTGTCTGTGGCTCCAGTCTCAATCTCTTGGACGTTATTGTTCATTGTTTACCTCAGCAGTGATGGAGAACCGCATCCCAGTCCAACACAAAAGGAACAAGTGTCCAATGGTGTGCTTTTATAGCTTTTATAGCTATAGGAAAGCTGAGGGGAAGATGGAGAGGGAGAGGCTTTGACTGCATCTGTGGAGCCAGGGAAGAAACCTGTGAATGAGACAGAAAAAGGAAAAAGATGTTGGTGATATCCTGGTATTCCAGCACACTCCATCCCACAGATGCCGCCTCCTTTGAGAGCCAGCTGGTAAAGTTCAGGATTATAATAATAATAGCATGTTTCCATCATATGGTTCCCTTTCACTCACAGATGTCCCCGTGAGGAAATGACAAGCCTTTTAACAAGGTGTGCGCTCATCAATATGCAGCAGATGAACTTTGGAACGGTGATCTATGATTAAATAAAGGAACCTCCGTACTCTATAAGATTAAGAGCGGTCCATGTGAGCACGGTGAAGGTCAGGATGCATATTAAAACAACTATAGGACTCAACGGCAGCAGGATAACAAAGACCAGCTGATAAGCAGGAGACGGCGCTTTGATCGACATGATGGATGTCACGCTTTTCATTCCTGCAGGTGTCCTGCAAGAAACAGCGATGCGGCATGTCTCATTTGAAGTACACGCTTGTGAAATATTATAGTAATATTATTAAAGGGTAGGACGACAACCAATCACTGTGCACCAGGAGCTGCTCCCTAAAAGGGAAAATAAGACCGAGGCTTAATTTTATGAGCTTTAATGAAGAAGTAAAGCCAGTAGCACTCACATTATTGCCCAATTCATCATTTAGACGATATTCTTTGTCATGTGGTTGTTATAGTTAGAGGGGAAAGAGGTGAAAAAAAACATGAATCTGTTTAATAAGACAGCCCTCTGTGGTGTCCGGTTTCACACTGTTGTTTTTGTGGATGTTGTTTTTACTCCCAAACCCAAAATAGTCAGTTTAGACAATTCATTGTTGAATTATTCCACTAGTTATCAATAATATTAAAAACATACTATTAATAATTGACCACAAAACAAAATGCAGTTATTCAGGCTCTTCCATATTTGTAGTTCATGCATCATAATTCTATCGTGCATTGAAGTAAATGTGTGCAATAAACCTCAGTGGTGATGAGAGAGAGTTTTTGGCTTTCTGCACCTACCTGACAGCTTCACTCTGTCCGGCTCCAGCAGTGACGGGGGGGGGGGGGGCGATGCTCCTGATTGACGAGACCTCCAGGAATAAATAATCACAAATCAAAGCCCAGAGTGAGGCGAGTGCCGCTCCGAGCAGCCGTCACGTCCAGAGAGAGACAGCAGCCACTTCCACAGTCTGGATCCAACTGTTAGATCGCAGTTCACAACGTCCTGTCAGTGCAGGTTTGCAGCGGCTGTGTGCCTGCTGCTCTGAGTGTGAGTGCGTGTGTGTGTTAGTGTGTGTGTGTGAGAGTGTGTGTGTGTGTGTGTGGATATGCGCAGAGGCACAGCAGTTGCAAGTTGCACCGCTGAGGTCCCGTTTCTCCCTCTCACTCGATTAATAAGGATTCCTGCCGAAGCCCGTGAGTCACTCGGGAAGCCGCTGTTCATTAACGGCTGAGCGCGTTATTATGGAAACTTTATCGCCACTGAATCATTCCCACCGATTATCATCCAATCAGACAGCCACGGTGTAAGGGGAGCCCTTCATTTTCTCCACAAAATCATAACGAGTCGGAGGAATAAGGTGCTGAATTGCCTCTTGGGTCGTAAAAGTAAAGAACTGCCGATTTTAGATATTGCCCGTTTGCATTCGCTGCCATTTAAAACAAGCACTCCACTTTATTTCAGAGGCAAATTTTGCATAGTTCCTAACGACTTTGCTGATTGAGATGATGGCGCTGGAGATGAATCTCCCGTCCTGCCTGGCTGTGTCTGTTCCTTCCACCAATGTTTCAGATATAGATTTCACGCTCACTTGCCCCCTTGAATGACAGCTGAACCTCTTCTTTATGGTTGCTGGAGGTTTCATTTTCCTTCCTTTGCACATTTCACTTGATTTATGCTTTTAGCCCTGGCTGTGCAGTCCCTCTGTCAGCAGCAGTGCAGCTGAGCCACACAACCATAGGCACTGATCTCAGTCCTGTCCCACAGATCCGTGGAGCCCATTCCGATGCCCTCTCTGCGGCTTTATTCTCCTCCTGCGTTGTCTGAGGGCTGATTGCTTGCCCTGTGCGTCGCGTTCTGTCATTCTTCATATACTCTGATTGCAATTGTCCTGCCCTGATGGAGGACTTCAATATGGAGCCCTTAACTCCGACTCTGACAAAGACCTTTGAAGGTACTCGCAGCTGCATGGCTGTGACCTGAAAGAGCACCTGAATGCCGCGGGGGCTGTGCATAGCATCTGCATGATTAAAAGCGCAGGGTTCAGTCCTGTCAATTTGGCTGAAAGGCAGACTCATCGATTGTATCGACTGCTGAAGCGTTTAGCATGTATTGAGGCTCTGCTCACAATCACAAGGCGTGCTCGTTAGTGTCACAGCCACCGTGTTTTCTCCGGCTGCTCGGTAATCAGGCCCAGGGATGCACAGCACACCCTCTGGTGTTTAAACTACCTCAAAGTTGCCAAGGCATTTGTTTAACAGCCTTACTCGTCTTGTCTCACTCCTGGCAAAATTCCTGCCTGGTAAGCCATCTTAAATAAATTCGCGCCCCCACCCCCCACAGGATCACAATGATATGGAGCCGAGCCAGGTTAGGGGAACCTTTGTCGCGTAAGCACTGTGGACTGAGTGATTCTGTCATAACGTAATTCATAGTCTGACATATTTATCATGTAAGCCATAACTGTCTGCGCATATTATTTCCTGTGAACTGTGTGCCGGTTTCAGCATCGCTCTGCCCCATCTGCACTTCATGCCTGGTTTGATACAGATGACATTGTGAATTCACTGTCAGAAAGCGGCTCTGTGCTGCCCTACAGTATATATTGACCTCTCCAAAGCCACGCTCAGTATATTTGATAATGCTTTCTCGCTGCAGAGACTGTCTGACATTGGATTTTACTCACTCTGTTTGCAGTTGGTTTCACTTAGGTGGGAGGACAACGGAGTGTTTTAGCACTGCGACCCCACGTATCCAAACACATGTAGGGGACAGGAGGTAGGTTGCAGCTTTGCAACTTTAACCATTTGCTTCGACATTAGTCCTTTGCATGATGGAGAAGGTTGTCTGTAAGCAGCTTACAGCAATGCTAAGTGAAAGCATGGACCCACTCCAAGTTTGATGCCAAGTCAACGCAGGGGCAGAGAATGCCTTTACGGTTTGGATGAGCCCAGTGGGACAAGCCCTTATTGAACCGTTACTGAAGGTAAATTGACTTGAGGAGAGCAGAGTCTGCAGCGTGCGGAGGCCTCTGGCTTCGCTTTTATGCTGTCTTTTGTTATCGCTCCAGCTCCAGAGTCTTCTGGCTCGCAGTCCCGGGCCCTGCACGGTTTCTGGATCCTCCCTTTTCAAGACTATGATTTTTTCATCATCGGCTAATGTTGAGTGGCGGTCAGATGTCGCGTCAGATTTACTGCAATCCTCTCAGGTGACCGAGGAGCCGCTTCTCCCATCATTCTATTATACGAGCAGTTATTTTAAGCCGTGCAGTTCATTTTCTGCAGCTGCTGCACTTCCAAGGCTTCAATGGACGCGAGACTCTCTCCGATGCTCCAGATCAGCACAAAAGATGAGCAAATGCATTAGAGATTGATTTAAAATAAATAAATAAATAAAAGTCTGCAGAGAAAGTATCTCCAGATAAAAAAGGGAAAGGTAAAATATGTTTCCCAAGAGAGGCCACTATCTCTAGGAATTGCATTCATATTCTGCACCTCACAATGTACGTCCCAAGCCAGCGTTCAGAGCAGGGAGCAGCTGTGCTGTGCATGAAAATGCTCGTATTTTTAGTGTATGGAGAAGAGACATTTATAACCGGGGAACAAGACTGAGAGAGTAAACCTCGCTCAGACACTGTGTTTTACGGCACCCGGTGTGCTCTGCAGGGTCCAACAGCCAAAACAACCTCGCATCTTGATTCTGACGTGGGAAAGCAGGTCGGAGCTTCAGCCGCGCCGGCCAGTGAATGAGATGAGCCGAAGCGTCTGTGGCTGAAAATAAGAAGAAAGCTTCACAAGAAAACAGAGTCGAAGTCCCCGAATAACCACAACGAGCCTCGCAGCACCCAGCCGCACCACCGGCCTGCGTCATGTCCTTATATATAAACCGATATGCTTTCTCCGTGTGACATTGTGTTACTTATTATACAATGTGAGTGGATCTGTTGTGACTCCTGCTGCAGGTGCAGCCCGTTACTCTGCGATATGCTGCAAAGCTCAGAGCTGGATCTGCGCCAGCGATTATGACCCGCCTGTCCATCACTCCTCAGACGCCTCTCGGTAAAGAATTCTTAATCTACCCTTGAATCCAACCTGGGAAGTTTCACCCTGCGTCTGTGGAAAACTTTGGGCGCCCCCATCTCTCGGTTTTAAGCCGTCGTCGGTGTTCTTTGAAGATAAACTCACACTGCTTCAGTTTCTCTGCCACACAGCTCATGTTAAGACCCGCTCTCTGTCCGTGAGGATGCTCTCAGCCCCCCGGAGCAAAACCAGACCAGTTATCCTCCCCAAGATCTCTGGAGTGTGAGATAAAGAAAAAAAAAACCACAAATAGTTTATGAACTTCTGACCCGGTCGTATTAGCAGAGATAGACTCACCTGCAGTTTTTCTGGTACAGGATGTGGTTTAGTTCAGACTCTGAAGGGTCGGGCTCAAATGCAGATGTCAGAGAGGGGAAACCTCTGGATCTCATCAGTCTTCTGTTGCCCTCTAGACATTTTATATCTACATGTAGATTTCTATCCAGTGGGTTTAGGAGAACTAGTTCATGTGAGTAACTATTGTGTTTTCTTTCTTGAATAAACTCAATTTATTAACTCGTCAATGTTGATTAAGGTTGGGAAAGTTTAATCCACAGATGTTTTCATGGTTGATTAGATTTGTATCTCAAAGTGACATTTGTTTAATATCAACTGGTTACTCACATGATCACATTAGTCGTCCTTCTTCACTCTCTAATTGGGACTAATTGGATTTAACGAGCTGTTGATTATATTTGTAAGAACCTACAGTCGTTCCTGCTCCTGGGTGATCTCTGCAGGTGTCTCACCTCCCACCTGGTATCAGGGGTGACGTTTACCTGCCTTCATGTTTTAATCTGGTTCTGATGTTTGCTCCAGAAAATCTGCACTGTTTTCTTAACAAGGGGTTGATGAGAGCCCTGTTTAATCCTCCTCGTTTAATTACCATAATCGCTTTGCCTGACAATAATGATCTGCATTCAATAATTATCAGAAGCTCCCCGGGGCCGTCTCTGCCCCCCCCCCCAGCCCCCCCACCATCACACCCCCCCCCCCCGGCTCATGGTTCGTTAGCACAAGAATTAGCACAGAGAAAAACGAGTCACAGAAAGAAAAAATGAAACTTTATTTGTTTTTATACTTACCAACACTTTGAATTTAAAACCTATGTAATTACTCACAACTAATATAGATCTGCACATAGCAAATAAATCAATCAAAAATAGTTACAAAGTTCTATCACTTTTTTTTTCCCAAACTGCAATACACACAAACAAAAGCTGAAAAACAAACAAAAAAACATGTCTAGTCATTCTTTTTTTCCTGCTGCTGCTGCCACATGGAAAGTGGATGAAATAAAAAAGCGTTTCTGAACAAGCTACACAGCTCTCCTCGTCTAAGCAAAGAAGTAAATAACTGAATAAATAATTGCACATTGCACCCTATTATTGCATTAGTTGCAGTTTGTTTCAAAGTCGTAGTAGTATACTCAGCCATATACACAAATGTAAATACAGTTTTCAAACACTGAGTAACACATGAATATTGATGTTATTAAAATCACACTGCCATCACTTACAAACTCAAGAGTCCTGCTTTAGAGCAACCAAATCCATATGACACAACACGCATTAGCAATCCTTGTTTTACCACGTATTTTAATTCTTACATATGTGTACTAATCTGAAGCAGACTTTCTCAATGGTACACATGCACTGCTAACAGTTAAGAGCTGCGATACCCTCCGAGGATGTTCTTTCCTGGTACAGCAGTGTTGGGAAGAGAGCGCCCTCTTAGGTATTCGCCAACTGCTCTAAAAAGCAAGTTTGCCAAGAAAAAAAACAAAAAAAAACGTAACTTCAGGTTGTTCATTTGACAAGCATTCCCATTGAAGAACAAGCTTTGACAACTCAAAAGAAGAAGAAACACAAATTAATAATTCCAATGCTAGCACTACTACTCGAGTTCACATCAAAATGTAAGAATTATTGCAGAATAATCATCGACTATGCATGGTTCAGTATAGTGTGTACAGCATTTGGTCCATTTACATAATCACATGTAGTATGTCACCAGAGAGCCGCAGGTCAAAGGAAAAGCCTGACGTGTCGGGAACTTTGTCAATTCGCTCTCCCGCAGAGAGAAAGATGAGAAGGCTGCTTCCAATCTCAGTCTTTACACTAAATACGACTTTGCTTTCTCGCTGAGAGATGCCGCTCTAAACAATATGAAGCTGCAGAGTCTTCACACAGCTGCTCCCACACTCTTTCAGCTCTGCAGGAGCTCAGACATGAGAGTGGTGTCAGTCCTGTCGAGGTTGTCGAATAAGTTCCCGTCGAGTCCGAGCTTTTTCTCTGAGCTGAGCTCTGGCGAGAGATAGAAACCTAAGTCGTGGTATGTATGACGAAACTGAGAAAACGCAGAATGTTGGACGGTGGATAATGTGATCCTACAATAACATTCAACAGCTGTTTGTATGTGTCAAAACTGAAGCGAGCTCAGCTGCAGCTCTTCAATGAGATGACTCAGGCTGTCCACTAATCTTTAGAGCGTCCTCCAGTTCAGTGTGTGAGGGACGGTTGCACTACCGAATCACAGCAAATATCATCCACGCCTCCCCCTCAAATTAAACACGATACGACGAGACTAACGTAGCTTAAGTGTCATGATCGACAAACGAGAAGTCATATGTGCATCACCACACCATAAATAAATACATGCTGGTTTCACTGGAAACCAGTGAAGCAGGAATTGTCATCCAACCCGTCCTTTTTTTTCTTTTTTTTAGTAAATAAAAACAGTGAAGTAGCTGACAGAGTCGCGACGATAAAAAGACATTCAAACCTAATGCGTCAAAACAACCGTATGACAGTCAAATAAAGTGAGAACCAAAGAAAATGACGAGATGAACAATCTTGAAAAAGAGACTGAGTGGTCACGTCCGCCCAGGCCCCGTGGGTTCCCCCCAATGAACCCCTGAACATTCCTTGGCCCAAAAAATACCATTCGGCTTCGTCCAAACGTTTAGTCCTCTCTGCCGCGAAGAGTCGGCTTCTTTCCCTTGGTTTTCGCCCACTGGGAAGCCCCCCCTTTAAACAAAAACCCAATTTTTTTCTTTTCTTTTTTGTGTTTTTGTGTTTTGCTAGCAGCCTTGTGAATTCTTCGAGACAAGGGAAGGAAGCCGAGAGGTTTGAACGCAACACTTGGCTTTTGAGTCCAACTAAGTCCCCCCGCTTCAGAGGCAGTCCACAGTAAAGTGTTGGGTCGTCTATTGCATGAGCGCCGCGTAGTCGGCTAATGTGCTAATCCACAATAGCCTGTGTACAAAACAAATACAGTATCATTATTATAATAATAAGTCAGTAAACAATCATTTTTAAATTTTCAGTTTGTGTTTTAGCCACTGATTTTTCTTTTTTCACTAATTCCCATTCATGCATCTATGTACTAGTAATCGGTGTCGATAGAAGGAGGCTAAGTCGGAAAGTTTTTCGTCCGGGCAGGGAGTAGGACTAGACGTGAGTGGCCAAAGATGCTGAAAAAGTTTTGCGGAAAAAGAACAGGAGCACGAAGATATAATAAGCACATGTGAAGGGACGGGCACACTGAACAGGTTTACTCAAATACACGACGACACAACATTGAACACATGCAATATAAGCAATAATGTAAGTATAGGAAATAAACATGAGAAGGGAGGCTGTAGGAGTGATACCATTGGCTTAAAAGGGTCATGTGATGCAGCAGAAGAGTCGTGGGTAGAGACTGGATTTGCAAGTAGACAAAGATGCAAATTAGGACAGAAGCAGAAGAGTCCAATTTTTTTTCTTTTCAAAGTATATATTATCAAAATTTGAAGACTGGGCTACATCCCACCACACACTCTGCCGATAGCATCACTGAGCAGCTGTAATATGCAAATAACTAACGTGCTACAAAAATGTTGTTCAGTCTTTCACTAGTACGTCTTTATACTCTTAAATGATGGTCTATGACGCAGCACTGACAGAGAGAGAAAGCAACTGATAGAGAGCAAAAGAAGAAAGATTAACACAGGTTGTTCCTAATAAACATTCAACATGCTTCAACAGTTCTCTAAAAAACCTAATCAACAGAGATTTTCTTTTTTGTTTTTTTGTTTTTTTTCTGTATTTAATCTAGCTCTCTGAAATGAAGGTGAGCGCCCCCCCCCTCCCTGACGTAGAAGCAACATTGAACCAGGGCGACGGGAGGGTGGTCGTGTTTTTGTTTTGTTTGTTTGTTTGTTTGTTTGTTTGTTTGTTTGTTTTTTCGGAGAGCCAGAGCCAGAGTCCGGAGGGCTTCATCAGGGTTGTCTGCGGTTGTCAGTCAATGGAAAGGGCCAAACGGAGGAGCCAGGCAGGGATCTCAGGATGTGGTCATGGAAGATGGGTCGTTCCACATGGCCGCCACGTCTCTGAACCTGCAGGGGGGGGAAGGGGGGGGGGGGGGGGGGGGCGGGGGTCAATGCAAAGTCTCATCAAGCCAAACATGGCTGCAGAGGCAGTGAAACAGGAAGTAGGTTCAGGTCAGCTTTAAGCAGAGCCGGCAGAGACGGAACATTGACACATTGCTTGGCACGGCCCATCGACATCCAACGTCTTTTACATAAATCAGTGTCACTGTGGTGCTGACCTTGCGTTGATGAGGTACTGGGCCAGGCTGATGTTGGCGGGGGTCCCTGTGATGGTGATCTGGCGCTCCGATGACCCTTCCATGGCGTTAGCAATTTTGATCTGCGCCCCAGACATCTGACGGATCTCGTTGATTTTGGTTCCCTGGCGTCCGATTATGCAGCCTATTAGCTGGGAAGAAAATGGGGGCGGGACTTAGCGATGGCTGGGACGCGTCTCCACACCCACAACCTGAGTTCTTGTAACTTTGGTACACGAAGTCTTTCCCATTAAGGGCATGCAGCGTGCAGAGCTGCCCGCTCCTGGCTGTGGAGCTGAACCGCTGTCAGGTTGCATCGCTGGGAGCTCGAGCAGGAAGCCACAGCCACCAGTTCCTCTCACTGGGCTCCAGTAACATGCAGCTATTCTGGGAACTTATTTCAACCTCAGCTAGTCCTGATCGTGATCTCCCCCGATAGATAAGAGAGAGATTGTGAGAACGATTGCAGCATCTTAGTTAAGTTAAGTGAGTTTTTCTTTCAAGATGCAGCGTATTGGCAGTGGCGTTGACAAATTAGTGCAAAGTGCTAAATCAGAAGTGCTGAATAAGTGAGACCGTATCTCCATAGTGTATAGTGTTGACAATGTTATCTTTAAACTCTTGTCCTGAAGCTGCTGTAATTTAAAGAGTGGATGCGCCGTCAGGGTTGTTTGCACCCAAGATGAAAAATAGTCCCCAGAGGATATTTTCTACAGATTATGACAAATGTACTCACATCATTGGGAATGGTGAGTTCATGAGTACTGGCCTGGTTACTGGCATCCAGACCTGCTGCTGAACACAGGAAGCAGAAAGAGAGGGGGGAGGGGGGGGGCGGGGGGGGGGGGGGAGGACATAAAATAGAGTTTGGCACATTGCGGGAGCAGCATTGATGAACTGAAGTCCTGGAGATTGTCTCGTTCTCTGTCTATCGTCTGGTAACAAAGGAGAGTCCTGCTCAGCCCAGACCGGGGGCTGCAGCCACTGACGACGTGTGGAGATGCACTGACAGTCTACTCACTAAGTGGGGGGGCGGGGGGGCGGCGGGGGCGGCGGGGGGGCGGGGGGGCCGGGGGGGGCTGGGAGCGAGGGGGGGGGGGGGGGGGGGGGGGGGGGCGATCCGAAGTGTCGTAACAAAAAAAAGAAAAAAGGAGGCCGAGGGGAAACCAAAGAACAAAAGAAACCTCAACATCAACAAGAGCAGACCACCAGCAGGCCATGTCAATGGCAGAGCACCACAGAGACCGTCAGGAGGAGAAGGACGAGAAGAAGTCAAAGAGAAAGGACAGCGACAGGAAAGGAAGAGAAAGAGCGAAAAAAGGAGGAAGAGAATGTGTTTGTCTCTACAGGTAAAAACGAGAGAAGGAGCTTTGGTAAAGAGGGTGGTCGTGTAGGTGGGTACGTACCGGGGAAGGCAGGGGTGGTCTGTCCGAGGGGGGTAAAGGGGGTTTGCTGCATAGCCAACTGGTGGAGCTTGCTCAACTGCTGAGGGGGGGAGGAGGAGGACAGCAGAGCTATGAGGTCATCGTTAAAAACACACTCGCACGCGCACACACAGACACACACAGGTCTGTCCCGAGTGCTACAAGAGTAGAGAGAGGATCTGAGGACAACCACACCGACAGGACGAAGACCGAGAGACAGAAGAAGACGGAGGAGGAGGAGGAGAAGAAGAAGAAGAAGAAGAAGAAGAGGCTCATCGAGGGCTTGACCTGAGTTCTGTGACCACCAGTGGTTTCTCTCAGATGTTTTGGGATCAGTGGATGTTGTGGAAATTAGTTTTATTTGCATCTTTCCAGAAAGTAATTTGTCTTTTAGAGTAACTTCCTTCCCCAGACTTTAGAAACACCTGAGCCAATCCCAGCTGGGATTAAGATCAGATCAAGGTTTAAAATCAGATTAAGATCAGACCCCGATGTTCTGGGTTTAGTCTCCTTAAGTGTTATTGTCTTGTCTCACACTCAGAGGATGCTGAGCGTGTCCTGTCCACTGAAGAGGAGGACGGGGAGTGGATGAAGGTGTTATAGATTTAGTGATCGAAGAACAGATGAGACAACAGGGAGGCTTCAAACTGAAATATGAGCAAATACGTGAGGGAATAAGAAATAGTGTGCCTCGATCATAAACCTGCTCCCGGCTCTGCAGTCGGGGTAATTAACAGCCCGACAACAGTCTGAGAGTTTCCAATAAGTGATCTTAGCAACACGAGCCGACAACCTCTGACTGATCATCACAGTAGCAACTCTCCATCGCTGAGAGGACAAAGCTGAACAACAAGATGTCCCCTACGATGAGGAGAACGACTTCCCCCCCCCCAGGAAGTCCATTCATGTCCTGGTAGTCGTCTTTTGTCAAAAATTCAGCCAAGAACACGGACCTTTTAGATTCAACAAACGTCTTGTTTGTCTTTTGATTTTCCAGCAGCGAAGCTGCTGAATAGAAATGTCTTTTCTGCTGTTTAAGCCTCGAATGCCACAACTCCCCACAACACAAGACAACAACAACAACCAGGAGTTTTCAAAGAGGCCCAGCTCAGAGATGCACAACGTGCCATGATGGAGAACCTGCAGGTCTCAGGTTTATTTCCTCCATATGACACCACAAGATACGAACGCAAAGAAGGAAATCACTCCAAAAACACTGCATTTGCAGCCAAATCCAGGGACTGTATTCAAGCCAAACCCCATGAGCTGTGATGCCAGGTGGCAGGGAAGCAAGAGTCAGAGAAGTTAGAAGATGTGGAAATAAAATCTCAGAAAAAAAAGCTGTATTAATATTAACAATTAATATTAATATGCGTGGAGAGAGTGAAGAGCCTGCGACTGAGAGCGACAGAGTGGCGGGGAGGGCAGGGAGGGCTGCCTCCAGGGGTTAGCACTCACATCTGGATGTGGGATGGCGTACTGTCCTTGAATGGTATAAGCCTGCGAACATGAGAAGAAGAGCTTATTGTTATCTCATTGCATCATTGGAACAAGCTCAAAAATAAAACACGCTTCGTTCAATCCAGTCTAGACAAGATAAAGCTGTCGACTCAAGATATAATTGAAGAAAATGACATTTCTACTGCTCCGAAACTGAAGATTAATATTTCATGAGCTACGTTTGTTGCAGAATTACAAAACAAGTCATGCACTACAGACTCCCTGATACACTCTCTTACTATTCATCAATCAGATCCAGTTGAACTAAATCAATAAGGGACTGTTCAGACAGTGGGGAGGTGATGGGAAGGGTGTGGAGGATCGGCCCTGAGAGGAACAGTATGACTTGACCTATTGGATGTGCGGTTTTATAGAGGCCACAGAGGTCAGAACTGAGCTAAATTTCATTTCAGCCACCAATAAAGCCGGCAGAGCTGCAGTATAGCCCCAGACGAAGTATCAGTCTCAGCACAGCGGCTCTACAGAAATCAGATTGAACCATTATGGGACCGAAATGTCCCGAAGAGACATTTCTGCTTCACCGAAAGTCAGAGGAAATCTCTTCATTTCAGCAGACACAGGGTATCATCAGATTAAGACTTGATGGGCACTTCAGATTAATATATAAAGATGAAGTGATGTTTTTATATGTGAGAGGCCTGAGGATCAGAGTTGATTAGAACTGTCGTTAACATCCGGTCCACTAGTGGCCCCCGATGAGTTGCAGGCCAGCTGATTCAGCTCCTGGCTGGGCTGGAAGTGTCCTCCTGTGGAAGCACACTTTACTACACAATTGCGTCTCCTTTCAGTTTTCAGCTTCTTTAATTTGCTTTTTTTTCCCCTCTGTCCATTCAGGGTTTGCATCGAGTCCTGTGTCTCAGCCCCAAAACCTGGAACGACTGATGCCATTTGACCCAGTTCTGGTTTGAGCGGCCGCGGGTGATGGTGACGGTGAGGGCACAGTTAACAGCAGTGATGGTTTCATGCTCGTCAGGGTTGGGGAGGGGAGGAGTGAGGAACGGGGGGGGGAAGAGTGAGTAAAACCTGGTGCGACACTAACAGGCAGTGGCTGGTGCTGCAGTAAGAGGCTGAGGTTGGTTGTGGACGCCCCCAGTGGGTCTGCTCTTACCTGGCCACCTGAAAAAATGACAGGGGTGGAGGCAGGCTTGGGGCGGTAGGGGATGGTGGCACCTTTCGGTGGGGACTGAGGAGAGCAAAGGAGGAGAGAGTGGGGGGAAGAAGAGGGAGGGTGAGACGTGGAGAGAGTGTTAGAGCGGAGAGAAAGAGACAGGAGGAGGTAAAGAACGAGAAAGAGAGAGAGAGAGAGAGTGAGAGCAAGAGAGAGAGAGAAAGAGAAGAAGTTGCATAAAGTGAGACCGAGAGGGACGGTGCCTGAGGGAAGACAACCTGTGACACTCACACAAAAGTGCTCTTCACTGTGTGTTCATGCTGACATAAAATGTCCAGATCGTGGTTCAGTGCACAACTAAAGTTGGATTTACCTGGAACATCACTTTCAACTGGATAATGATGACTCTACAAACTGCACTATAAATATCGTTTTCAGGTCCGTATTCTAGAGACTTACAGTCATGTCACAAATGTCCTAGTATCCATGGCTGGTGCCATCATGACGGCCCAATGGAGAACTGGCTGTGCAGATAATTCATTATTAAGATTAATGACGCAGGACAGAGAGAGACAAAGTGTGTAGCGCTGTGATCCAGAGCACCGAGTGTGCTGAGGAAGGTCATGTGAGGCAATCTGAACAAGACAATCTGTGTGTGTTCAGCCTGGGAGATAACAGACAAGCAAACAAAATCCTGATTCTTACAGATCATGGTGTGTTTCTGGGAGTGTGTGGGAGACTAAATGTCCAGATTTATAGATCAACATTAGCTGTGAAACGATACGAGCAGATCTTACAAACTGATGAAGTTATAACCCTTAAGATTTCCGTAACATCAAAGCAGGTTCTTTCAAAGTTGAAATGTACTGATATAAGCCATATAATTCATGACATATTCTGCTCCTTTATTGCTTTTTAAAGGTGAGGTCGGCAGCCTTTTAACAAGGCACTTAAACAGCCCCATAAATTACACTTATATGACCATAAACACAAGAAATCTATTTTTAATGCGACTTCTTTCAGTTGAAGATTTTTCATGGATGATTAGCTCCCTTCGAGGACCTCACGATGATTGAAATCTGAAGGATTATAACTTCCACGTGTGTGGACTGTGAGTACATTTCCTTCATGTGGCTGACGTGTTCCCTCCCTTCCCCATTGTACCTCAAGCATCACCACACATATCTGTTTGACACACTGGATGATGGCCTCCGGGGCCCCCGAGATCGTCACCGCCCTCTCGGTGGAGTTGGGGAGCATGTCGCCCGCAACCTGCACCTGAGCTCCTGTGGACTGAAGGTAAGAAGGAGGTGAAGCCTCTCATCTGCAGGAAAGCAACAGAATCCTGAAATCCCGGCTAGCATCTTCTTCTCGATACTCTACCTCTCGCATTTCTTTGATTTTGGAGCCTCCTTTGCCAATGAGGGAGCCGCACTGACTGGCCGGGACCACGAGCCTCAGGGTGACAGGCGGTTTACTGGTGGCTGGACTGTTGCTCATAGAGTTGATTATATCCTGAGGAGAGACCAGGATGGCATCAGACACGTGCTGGGTGAGACATGCGTGTGTGCTGGTGGCTTATCAGATGTTTGACATTAGAGGCGCGGGGCTCCTGGAGATGCTCTGGCACGATGGCGCGTCTGCGAGCCTGCTGATACGCCACCGAATCAAAACACAGAACTGGCCCAGTTTCAAAGGCTGCGGCAAGGTCAGATCAGCACATTTCTGTCCTACATCACAGGTCTCAGCCTGCTCTGTATTCCAGTCAGCCGGCAGAGCTCGGGCGGTTTCACGGGGTGACTCCGTTTATTCGCGGCGGCTGTGTCTCCGGCCGTACCTCCTCAAACTTGTAGGCGATCATGGCGAAGGCCTTGAAGATGGCGTCTGTGGGCCCGGTGATGGTGACTATCCGCTCGGGGCAGTTCCCCTCTGAGATGTTGATTCGGGCTCCGCTCTGAAGGGGCAGACATGATGGAAAATAAAGTATGTTGGGATGATGCTGACGTGACAACACACGCGATGAGTCGTTTTGAAAAAGCTCCACTTACGTCCTCGCGCATTTTCTTCACCGTCTCTCCTTTCTGGAAGCAGAGAGGAGGAAGCAGAGGACATAATTGAGCTGCTCTGTCTGTTAGCCACAGGCGCTATGATGCTTTACATGCTCTGCTTGTTGTGTGGTGATAAATACCTTTCCTATGATGCTCCCGACCTCCTGCAGACACACACACACACACACAACAACAACGTTAGATGGATTTTGCGCCCTCAGAAGGATCTATTATCTTTAGACAGGTAATTGGAAACAGAGCAGGGAATAGAGTTCATTTCCAGGAACTTTTTCCCGGGTTGCTGCGTGGACGTACCTTGCCGTGCATCAGCAGCCGGATGGTGAGGGTCACATTCAGTCCACCTTCTGATTGGACCTTGATGGGCTCCATGTCGGGATTGGATGTGAAAGGAAGGGCCGTGGTGACGTGAGAGAGAGGAGATCGAGGGCCAATGTGAGTGTGATGGTGGGAGTCAGCCAACCGGTCACCTGCCACACACACACACACACAACACACAGCACAGGTTAGGCCCACACAGAGCAATGAGCATGTGTGTGAATGTGACGTGCACGATTTCAACTGCATCTGAAACACATTCATGTTTTTTAACAGTCGTGTTTTATTGACACGAGGCCCGGCATTAAAGAGGCTCCTAAAATTGACTTTTAATGGCCGCTATTAATCACAGGCCTGGCTGTATTTTAGTCCAGTAAATGCAAAGAAAATGATTTCTGCCCCTCGGGGGGGAAAAACACGACGGTTGTGTGCTGTAAATATGCTCCAAGCACTGTTGTTGGAACAGGAAATGGGCGGCTGCAGGACGTAATGGGCGGCGGTAAAAGCCTCTGAAATGTGGGTCAGCGTATGTCAGGAGATGAGCCATCGAACGGTGAGCACCATACTTATTTTTATCAAGTGCATTTCAGCTGGATAGTATCTTAATCCTGGCCGACAAGTGATGTCATGACTCAAGAGGCCGAGTGGACACAAGGGGGCGCTGCAGCCCTGCGAGAGACCCCTGCAGTCGGGGCCTCTCCATGCGGAGCTCCCAGGTCAAACTTTAGTGATCATCCATCAGTCACATTCAGCTGAGTGGCTCCAAATCACTGCAGCCTAAACACTGTACACTTCTAACACAGGCTCTGGTTAAGATGGGAGGAGGATGGAGAATGAAAGAAAAACAGAAATAAAACCCAGAGGGTGGAAAATTGAAAGCAAATGATGCGAGAAATACATATTTCCTTTTTTTTAATGTTCTTGCTTTTGTTATCATCTAATCCTGTAAGAATAAATGCTAAAGCACAGAAAGGAGGCAGCGTAGTTCACTAATCATGAACTACATCTGAATTTAGCCTTTTTTTTTCCAATGGACAGTTCACTTTGCTACAGGATGAGAGCAGCTCCTGAAGTGGCTGACCTTGACTGAAGAGACAGATAAAGTCACCGTCTGCCAATCAGAGGCATTGTTGCTATGTGGGAGGTTTTTTTTTCCTTCTTCCTCCCTCTCTCCCTCTCTCTCTCCTCCTCCTCCTCCTCCTCCCTTCCTTGTGCGGTTGCTAATTAGCTGCTGGAATATGCAGCTACGGGCTTTGCTGCACCTCTGCATTGAGAACCTAGGAATGAGTGGCACATCGTCCTGGGAGTAATTGGACTGCAGAGGTGCAAAGCGTCGATTCCCCCAGCAGGTTGAGGTCGTCCGACCTCGGTTACTATCCCAGATCCCCCGAGAGCAGGAACAGGCAGCACAGATCGGTGGTCCAGTGTGTGTGGGGGCGGAGCAGCAGGTGATGATAACTGAGCCGCTCAGACGCTGCAAGTGCAGCGTGTCAAAGCCCTGCTGCCGCGCTTTACGACCCTCACAACACCCAGTGAATCTCCTCAAAGGTATTCTGAGGCTCAAAGGTGTTCTGAGGCTTACTTGCCTTTGTTTTAATGTCGTCTCCTTGTGAGAGACGGTTAACATATCTCCCGATCTGACTTCTGTGTCTTGAGGGCACAGAGATCCTTGGATTGTGAGACGGCCTCCTATAGGCAGCACAGATAAACGTTTTTATCCGAGCCGATCTAGAGCTGGACGCGCTGACCCCCACAGCATCTGCACATCCGCCGAGACACCCGTAAATAAGCGGCTCACACCCACACACGACATGAAAGTTTTATTTCCTGCCCACTTAGAGCTGTTAGATAGAAAGAAGTTGTGACACATTCATCTTAAATCAGTTTCCTGTTGAAACAACCATAAAATAACTGTTCCCAGCTCCCTTACTCTTCTTCTCTCATCTTTTTTCCTGTTTTACTCTATTAATCTTATGAAACACATAAGCAATCGTGACACTCTGATCATTCAATCTGGCAGCTATGTTCTCCAGTAATCTATTTGTTTATTATTTAAAACAAGTCTAGTTCACACATGTTTCTACTGTGTTTGTACGATATATTTACATGATTTCTGCAGTTTTGGGTTAAATTGTGAGAAGAAAAGTTGCCCTAAAAAGGTGCTGCACATAGTCAAAAGTCTGCGTCGTGAATCAGGACTCTCCAGTTAATCAAATGCATTTAGATTGTGTCGCCGATGGGAATTAATCGCTTTTAAAGGCTCTCCTGTTAAAATGTAGCTGCCATGTTGTTTTTGTAATGTGGCTGCAGCATCAGCCGCTGGCTCCAGAACTCATTGCTCCTCTAATCTACGCTGCATGCGGAGCTGAGAGCTGAGGGATGTGCTGGTCGGAGGCCAGGCGAGGTTCGACAGATAAGGACAGGGATTCTGTTGCCAGCTGTCTCTCCAATCTCCCAGAGGAGACCAGATTACATAAAAAGCCTTAATCCGGGTTTAAGACCCAAGCCAGCGGTGCAGGTCCTCTCCAGGGGCACGGGAGGGGGGCGGGAAAAAGAAGAAAAAAAACCTCCAAGATTGGAGACGGGATTGGAGCGAACGTTGAAGTCAGAACAGAATTTTACACTTTGTGCGCTGGGAGGTGACGTCGCTGACTAAAACCATGCTCACAGATTTTCTTCTTGCTCAGATTTTAGTGACATAGAACGGTTTCCCTCCTCCGCTCCTGCAAAACAAAGACGTGGCCCTTAAAGGAAGAGAGAAACCCTCGTATGCGATGGGAGCAGAAACTGTAGATTTAGGTCAGTAAAAACGAGTGTGTTGGACCTGAGCGATGAACGAGGTCAGCGTTAAGAGCTGCGTTGGAATAGTTGCTCTCCCAGACTGTATTTTGCTCATACGTCCTGTAGCATAATAGAATTAGGTCAAGGCCCTGTGAATCATTTGCCCCAATGGGCTAAAACCTTCCAGCAAATAGCCAGTCTTTTTATTTTAAGGTCTGAATTTCTTACTCTGTAGAGCTTGATTTGAACATCCTGTGAAAAGCTTCTTTTTTTGTTGTTTTTTACACCAAATTCCAGATTTCCAGCCACCTCAGACATGCTGCGCACGCATCGATTTTGTAATTCTCCTCCTGTGTGTCTTTGTTAATCAGGCAGGAAGTTGGAGGGGGGAAATGAGAGCCACAGAGAGGATGGCAGGGAATTTTTCATGACATCTGACGGGGAAAGTGGGTCATGCTCGGTGTTGCAGCGCTGCTAGCCTCCTCCTCTATGGCGGCTATTGAATTAATCACGCTTTACGCTCGGCTGGACAACGCAGTGCACAAAATGGCTCCCCCCACCCCCCCCCTCCCCCCTCCTCCCCCCTCCTCCCCCCTCAACCCCCGCCTTCCCTCTCGCCCTGTGTCTGCCCGCTTTTCACAGAAAAGACTTGTGCGCTGCTCTTGAAGAACTTGAAGCCGAGGTCCTTCTTTTTTATCTCTTTATGTGGCGCAAACAATGAGGCGATGCTGCCGTTATGCTGCGTCACTGGCGTGTGAAAGACGCAGAAACGCTCGGGAAGTTAAGGCCGACCTTCGTCACGTGAGACAAACGCAGGGAGAGCGGAGAGAGAGTTTCTAATGAACACTGATCAGACGTTTGCGAATCTGCCTCTTTGTCCTCTTGACTCTTAACAGGGCGAGTGCCACAGATAGAGAGACGTCTCATTACGGAGCTGTGTAAAACCTCGACTCCCCTCCTCCTCCTCCTCCTCCTCCTCCTCCTCCTCCTCCTCGTCTGCCCGTCACTTCAGGCCGAGAGCCGCGGCACAGTTAAGTGCCGGTCAACTCTCTCCTCTTTTGAGGTGAAGCGTGAAAATAAAACTGCAGAGCACGTCTCTGAATACAGAGAGGAAAGAGGTTATTTCTGATAGCGTTAAGACACCCCTCCTTCAGATCAGATGATAAATGACAAATCTCCAAAATTCAGCTTCTATATTTTTACAGTTTGTTCAAGTGTTGGTAATGTTGACATCCAGTCGTCACAGTCACTCTCTGACAGACAGAGACAGACAGACAGACAGAAGAGAGAGAGAGAGAGGGAGAGAGAGAGAGAGAGATCTGAAATCCTGTAAAGAAAATCATTAAATGGACGGCCGGCGGTCTAATCTAGGCCAAAGCTCCTGTCATCTGTTCCGTCCTAATCCACGTATCTACAGATATGTCATTATGACGTTTTGATATAAAACCCTGCGTGACTTTACGCCCGGAGCCCGGGCTGCAGAGCCGTGGGCTCAGCAAATGTATCTGGAGAGCAAACATTGTTCATTTGTACCAATATTGGTAGAGAGGGATGAGCAGGCCTCTCTAGTGGAAATCCAAGAGAACAAGGAAAACAGACCGTGTCCCTCGTGTCCTTTGAAAAATGGTAATTCTGTTGAGGAGACACTAAACCCGTCCACTTTCTGCTTTTCAGACGCAGTAAATTTTCTGGTTCTTGTTCTTTATTTCGTGCTGATTTTCAAGATTCTCGTTTTTGGAGAGTGGCCGAGATGAGGATTCAGCCGTGTCCCACAGCTAAGCAGCCTTGCCCTTCAAACAAGTCCTAATTAATCCCAAACTAAGTTTATCTGCAATATTCACATGCTGTTAAAGGAGGTGTCCCACTCTGAGCTATCTGACCTTTTGCAGCTCGCTTAATCAGCTCCATTCTCTTTAAAAAGAGTTGCACAGCGACATTGATCTGAGTTTTTCCACTGACGGTTGATAATTAACAAAGTTCACTTTGGTCTCAAAGCAGCAAAGGCCGAGGTCGTTTTCAAGGTGTTTGCAAATATTACATAACTTGGTTTGAAACCATAATGATTGTGGATGTTAAGTCTCATATTCTAGATCATATTCCATTGGACCAGCCATGAAAACGTCCAGTGCAATCTAAGGAGGAGTGAGTAACGCAGCATGATAGAGATGCTGCTAATCAGTTCAACCAGTAATGTAGCCAATATGTTGGAGCCGCGACCAGGGAGGTCTGCAGACGTACGTGTTTGTGCTCCAATTAAGGGTGAACAATGGCTAAATTAGCGTGCATATAGGGCACCAGAGGGGGGGGGGCGACCCCCACGATCCATATGTTTGCACAAGGTCTGTCCGAAGCATCTCTGTTCCGCATGGAGGAGCTTCTCACTTTCAGGACCGTGTGCCTCTTTCAAAATGTGATATTCAGTTCGCAGGGTCAAAAGAAAAAAGGCCTGAGAGACAAACTTTGTGACAAGGGGGAGGAGGAGGGGGGGGGGGGCACGATAAATAATTGCTGGCGACGGTCGCTCCTGTCAGAAACAGTAACCGTGGATGGATCGAGTGGAAGAAATCGAGAGTCCTGAGGATTTCGCCCTCAGTTTACTGGTATATGAGCAGCTCCTGTCTGGTCGGGTGCAGGCTTTTGTTGTATGTGGTGCGGTGGAGAGGTGGGGGGGGGGGGTTGGGGGGGCGGAGGGGGGGGGGGGCGGGGGGGGGCGGGGGGTCGTCTACCCCATCGGCCTTCCTATACGCCACTATGACAGTGCTCTCAAGAGCTGTCAGCCCACATCAGCCGCGCAGCATCCTGATAGCTCAGCCTAAATCACAATCAAAACCGCGGGCCGCCTCATCCCCACCGCGACCAGTCGGACCAGGGGAGGCAGCGGGCCACGCGGAGACCCAGTGGCCCAGGAGTACGACGTGTCGCCTCAAAATAGTCCCATACTGAGTGGGTGTGTGTGGGGGGTGGGGGGGGGGTGGGGGGGGTCCAGGGAGCCGGCAGCTGCACGCCGTGAAGGGCTTCACCGTGCAGCTCACCATGTTGTGCTGCGAAGGCAGCGCTGAGAGCGCAGCGCTAAGTCGGCCATTTTAGATTTGCCACAATTTGTAATGTGAGATCACCGCTTGTCACAAAGTCATGGCTTCCATACGCGCTGCCCCCCCCCCACCACCCCCCCACTCCCCTCCATCCCCCCTCCACCCGTGCAGCGATGCAGAGCACGTTACAAGCACGTCTCTCCTTTTTTCTCTCCTCCTCTCCTCGCTCGTTATTGCCATCATCCCGTCCGTCCGAACCTCGCCATCGAGCTGTTCCACTGTCACCGCCCGCTACCAGACCTCAGCCGCCGATCCGGCTGCCAAAGCAAAAGCTTTTCACCCAAACAAAGGAGTTATTGAGCGCTGCGCTCCAGCCCCAGTGCAGCGCTTAGCTCTTGAGGTAATGACGAATGACGTTTTTGGTCTACGACTAGCCGAGAATAAGGCCCATCAGCTGCGCTAATATCACTGTGACGATAATTGGAATAATGATCTTGTGCATGTGTGAGTGTGTGTGTGTGTGTGTGTGTGGAGGAGGAGGGGGGGGGGGGGTGGCGGGTGTATCAATCCTACAGTGAAAAAGGTCCAGCTTTAGAGTTAGCAGAAGATAAACTGCAGTTACCACTCATTTGTTTCGAGTTGGAACAATAAGATCGTTGAGGCTTGAACGTGGACACAGACGACAAACAGCCCCACAATGACAGTCAGAGGGTCCTGCGAGCAGACTCGACTGACCATAAAATTGACCATTCTCTCTGGGGAGGAAACCCAAATACCTCCAGAGCGAGAGCAGCCACCGCCGGGCTAACTTCTGGAAACGTGAACTCGATCTACTTGGAATAAGCAGATTAGATAACGAGTCAATAGCTTGCGACTCGGAGGATGATTGTTCTTGACTGTGGGCAAGTTACCCTGGTAATTAATTATTGAATGGCGTCGCCCGACTCGTCCTGGACCCAGATCTTATTCAAGTTTCCAACTGTTTGATGCTTTTAGAAGTCCAGAAATCACCTCCAATATTTTTTTAAAAATTATAAAAAAAATTTATCATAATTGCTTGAATTTTAGGCAAAAACAGCAAAAGCACAACACCCTAAATTCATTAAATCACTGTTCGTTAAAGCCATAAAAAGAGAGTTTACCTTTGGTGCAGGATACCGTAAAGGGCGACCACTTTCGACGTTGCAAGATTAATAATCGCGAAGGGGAAGGGTTTTTTTTCCCCCTCTGCCTTTCGCTCTGCCCAGGACCAACCGTGCCACGCTATTGGTCCGCGCCGCGGGTCACATGAGCGACCGGCGGCACACGTGACCCGTCTCCAAATGATATGATGAAACCGAAGCGACGGGCGTCCTCGGCCAGCTCGCTCTCTGGCTGCGCGCTACGACCCTCTGTTTGCGGTAGTGTTTGGTGTGGAGTGTAAATAGGCCGTATGATGAGGCGTAATCTGGGTGACCACCGCACACTGTTTTGTTCGCCGCCCGCCCGCCCGCTCGCCCCCCCGTCCCTTCCCCTCAGCTGCAACAAAAGAGGAGGGGGGCGATGCCCAGTGAGGCACGCGGGCATCATGGGGGGAACGTCTGGGGATGGGGTGGTCCCCTCCGGGGCGCTCGTCTGTCCCAGGGGAGGACAGAGCACCCTGAGGTCCAGCGAACCTCAGTCTCATCCTGCAGCTCTAGAAACGCAGAGTGAGGGACGCGCTCAGGACAGGAGAGGAACTTTTTTCGGGGGCAACGAGACGCCTCAGAGAAGGAAAGCAACACACAAACCCAACAGGGCACGAAGGCAACAGCATGACATGCATATCCTCTCCAGCGTCACTGCTTTTTAATCTGCTTCTGCTAGTGTGTGTGTGTGTGTGCAGAATTACAGAGCTTTGGAGGCATCCCATCCAGATTTTCCAATCCAGCACAAATCCAGCCCTCATGTCAGATGGACAGTTGTGCGCAGAGCTTAATCTGACATTATTAGGGTTGGACCGCAGCGGCAGAACGTCTAAGGGAGCTGCCAGGGAAAAGCAAACACCGGGGTTTTGCTGTGTCTGGATTAGGGGCAATGCAGACAATGAAGAACATGTTTCACCTCCGTGTCATTGTTTTCACTGCGCACAGATGCTCCCCGTGCTCAATCTGATCTTAATCCTATATCAAACAAAATAGATACTCATTAATGGCACTCCCAATTTGCGTGTGTTCCCAGCTTCTGCACCTATGTAGAAACAAAATGGTGACCATGCCTTCACCCACTCACCCGACTGTAAAAATGGCCCATGGGATGAACTACAAATAGAGCATTAAATTTGCTCCACATTGAATCATAAAAGGAGGCGTGTGTGAGGTAAAGTAGAGTGCCACGTCGGAGGAAATCTGCTTGATATTCCACAACATTGTTGGCTCACCTTGACAACCAAAGAAGCGAGACTGGTGGCGGACCAGGAGAAAATCCCAGCCGTTTACATAATGTCCTCGTATAAATCTAATCCCCGTCTCTGCCAAACGTCCTCCACCCTCGCTGGTTGGAGAGGCGACATTATCTCTCAAACGTCGCAGCGTTAGAGGAGCTGCTATAAGCCTCCCACATCATGAATTTACATTTTACAGTATTTGTGAGCTTGGGTCGATCAGTCAGAGTTCCTCCTTCAGGTCAAAGGTCAGTCGTCTTACCGGTGAGGATGAGGGGAAGCTCCTGAGCAGGAGGGAGGAGGTGCAGTCTGGGAGTTTAGGACCAAGATGGCAGAGTACGGGCACACTAAGGGCCGGGGCGGCTCCCTGCGCCCTATAAGTGGACTGACCACCCCCCCACACCCACCCATGGCCTCCAGCAAGGTGATGGACCTCCAGTATGACCATGTCTGACCCCCCCCACACACACACACACACACGCTCCCCCCTATTACCAGGACACCCCTGTCCTCGCCGCCTCCCACGTGTCCTATCAGGGTGCCAGGGTCCTAATGGAGGCAGAAGGGCGTGAAGGAGAGAGTGAGGCAGATCACAGCGATAGTCAATCCCACTGATCGTGGTGACAAAGAGGTGTCCCAGTTGACCCCGTTTGGACCAGCAAATGGGAGGAAAAACTAAAAAAGTGTGCGAGTGTGTGTGAAGATTCCCGCCGCAGATGAAGTATTATTAAAGTTGAAGCGAGGCAGAATCTGAGGAAAAGCTCAGTCGTGTCAGAGCAGTTTTTGTCCCGAAAGTGGAGCTGAAGCGAGGAGTGTGATTACGACCAGCGCACCATGAAAAAGGTCAGAGAAATTCTGCAAGTTGGAAATTGAAAAGTGAGGGTTATATGGGATGGGTGTGTGTGTGTGTGTGTGCCGGGTCATATTGGCTTTTTGCTATTTCTGTCAGACCTTCCTCTGCGATCGATGTTAATTTTCCATGAGTAACCAGCATCATGTAACCACCGAGCAGAGACACTGGTGAGTTCAGTTTCAGTCTGAAATCAATCACATAATGATGCCCGATGGTGCTGTTAAACACCCAGCATCCTAAATGTTTCCTCCTGGGTATTTCATACTCTTTGTCGGCATCTTTTAGCTCTTTGAGAAATCATCAAAGATCCTCTTGGACGTACGACCTCTGCTCAGATTCTGCTGTGAATCTGTAAAGATTTTTCCTGACACCGCCTCAAAGAGGATTCAGACACGATGGGAGGAGAAATGATTGTAGGAGCAGCAGAGGAGGAGTAATGAATACCCAGAGAGGAGGCTGCGCTTCGACATAGGTAAACGTAGTGTCGGTTGAGAAGTCCGAGTCCTTTTGAACCCCTTTCTGTTGGATAAAACCTGACTTCTTCTTCCATGTTGGGAGTTTATCCCCGGCAGCCACCACTGCAGCTCTCCTGTGTTGTGGGAACAATAAAGCTCCCATAAGTGTCCCGCATGCTCTAAAAGCCTTCGCCCGTAACTCTAAAGCTGCTCTGCACAAAGCAGCTCCGTGTTCCTAATGGAAAATATCGCCTGACCCTCTCTCCTCTGACGTGGTCAATGCGCCCAGTAATGGGTACACATTGCCTCCTGGCTAAAAGCGATGATGAATAGACTTCTGTTTGGTGAGGAACTTTGACTGTGTCTGACTCCTCTGGGCTGCAGCGCTGCCTCCTTTGTTAGTGTGCTAAAAGGGAGAGATACTGTACCACGCAGATGCGCCGCACAAGGTACAAAGGTGCATTTATTTCAGGGGGGAAAGTTTCGCTTTCGCGAGGCCACCGAGGAAAGCGAAAGCGCACAGACGGGAGAGTATTACACATTGATGAGCAGGCGACTCTGAGTCACAGAGGGATGCTGCGTTTCCAGCTCTAATCCTACAAGCTGTCTTCTGACGGGGCATAAATGAAATATTAACCTTGATATTTCTGAGGGGATTTTGCAAAAGGACGGCCGGTTTGTACGGAAAATGGGTCAAGGAAGTTTAGAAAGCGGAGGTTTTTACCTTTTTTCACGTTAGGAACTGTGCTTTACTGGACTCCAAGGTCTCTGTTTATTTCTATCTTTAAGCTGAGTAAAATATGATCTAACTATTAGTTCTGACATTATGTTGAGGATGTGGAGTGAAGTAAATACTGAACCTAATCAGTTTTAGTGCCTGAACTTGACCAGATGTCGCATCAGTGCTGTTCTGGGAGTATCGAGCAATCTACAATCTATCAACTTACATAATTTTTTTGTCAAACAATAGAAGATAATCCTTACGTTTCATTTCCCACATTTGACATCTTGAGCTAAATCCTCACCCCTTCAGTCAAGCATAATCTTTTCTCATCATCTAAATGCTCCACTATGACAAATCAAATATCTAACATAGGGCTAAATACAGCGAACTATCAAAACAAACACTTGCGTGTCAGACTCCCAGACCCTGTCCAGCTGTTCCCAACAAATTAGCCCAGGCTGGTGTAAGGAAAAGGCCAGGTTAGAGCGCTGTTGTGCCCTGACGCTGACCACCTTCAGCCGAGGACAACACGCCTTCAAATCCTCTTTGACACACGGACCAGGCCAGGCTGCATGTGTGTTTTAATGTCGGCAGCTGCTCTGAGTTTCACATCATTAGTTTGTAGCGGGGGCGAATCGAGCCTCGTCCTCTTCAGACAAAGGCCACAGAGGTCGTTTGTGTCCGCAGAGCTCCAGGTTGCAGTATACGTTGACGAGTCGACCTGTTTAACCATGAACGTTCCTCAGTGTGTTTTATAGACACACCTGGGAGGCGAATCCTCCTCAGGGTCTCCACTTCAGTCCGAGGATTAGCTCGCCGCTAACGCAGCACAGAGCCGTACGATGGAAATCTATTTTAATCAACACAATGCATCGACACGTGGCGCTCCCCTGGAACAATCCCGATAGGATTTAGAGTCATGCCATGCGATGAGATCTGACATGCTAAGACGCCGGGCACATACAGCTGTGAAATCAGATGAGGACGATGAGCAGGGCAACCATGTGCTGAACTGCAGCGATACGAGCCGGGGGGGATTATGGGGACGGTGACTGCAGGGCAGGCGCTGCAAGAATTCACATCTGGGACGGAGGTGATCTACAGATGCAGGGGGGTCTGAGGTTGGCTGGATGGAGGATGGAGGATGGACGGATGGACACGCAGGCGAGCGTGCAGGACCACGCAGCAGAGAGCAAACGGGCGACTGGTGCATTGCAGTGGCAGAGCAAACCATTTTCTTAGCCCGTCCAAAGAGCGCAGTGATAGAAATTGGACCTGACCATGCCAGGGGCTGCCGACGAGACACACTCGCACACACATGGAGGAGCATGACTGGAGCTCAGAAGGACAGTTTCTGACACGAGCAAAGTTAGAGGGCCCCACACACAAACAAGCAGAGACGGCCCCGGGGCCCTCGGAGGAGGAGTGGAGTCCACTGAAGGAGCCAGCCTGCAGCGGCTTCACATGGAAGAGCTGCACATGCACTGTGCATGCATACAGTACACGCACACTATAGCTGATAAACTGATTAAATGCTGGAAGGTAAAGTGATTTTCTTATGCTCTAGGAATACCATCTGTGTTTATTCCTATAAAAGATGATGTTTTTACCATCACCCCCCTGATATACTTCTCCTAACGCCTGCAGCTGCCTATGATTAGCCACCCAATAATGAATATGAGTCACTAGTAGTAATCAACACACACAGATTATTGGTGCCTTCCTCCTGTTCAATCCTAAACAGATCCCTCAAAATCTGCAGGATAAAGTAGGCGATGATAAAATAATAATAAAAACCAGCGCTCTGACAAACTGAAGAGGCTGGGAGGTTGTTTTTTATTTTTTCACATCGCTTCTCAGCTACAAATTAATAGCGTCGAGAAAAGTGTTTTTTTTTATTGGATGTGAAATTTCCAACACGCAAGCAATCATTTTTTAAGCTGCAGCCTCTCCTTTCTCAAGACGACTGCTCCTTTTTTCAAGTGTTGATCCGTCTTGTCTCTGTCCTCATCGCTAAGCACTCGTAGCTACAATCCACCTGTCAATCAAACAGCCTGTGTGTGTGTCTGTGTGTGTGTGTGTGTGTGTGTGTGTCTGTGTGTGTGTGTGTGTGTGTGTGTGTGTGTGTGTGTGTGTGTGCGTGTGCTCTGGGATCTTCCTCTACAGTAGCTGAAGTTTTTTTAGAGGTGAAGTCACAGCCTGGCCACCCACCACACTCAGTGATCACCCAGAACACATCTCTCTCTTTTTCTTCGTGCTGTCAGTCTCTTATACACACACACACACACACACACACATTCTCACACACACACACACACACACATATTCTCTCACACACACACATGCACACACATAGGAACTGCCCCGGCTGCCTCCTAGCCGAAGCTGCCAGTGTGGCAGAACCAGTTGCTTTGACAAAGGACACAAGTTCCCCTGGGTGTCAGTAGGACTGAAGCCTTGATGCCCTGAATATACTGGAAGTGTCGCTGTTTGCATGTGTGTGTGTGTGTGTGTGTGTGTGTGTGTGTGTGTGCGCCTCCTTAGCGTGTGCCAAGAGTCAGCGTGCTTGTCCTATACCTGTGAGGACTGAGCCAGAGAAGCTGTCGGATAAATGGTGATTTTAAGGTTCAGAGCTTGGAGGTTGAATTTGTGCATTGAGTGTGAAGCTGCCCCCCCCCCACGAACATGTTCGGACAGATTTAAGGATTGTTGATCAGCATCTATAGAACCGACACAGTGCCGAGAAAATCCTGGATTTAGGTATTAAACACAGATTGGACACAGATTTGGGAGTATGCAGGGAGGAGTGTGCGCAGGGTCAGACATGTACAGTATGATGTCGCGCCGGGCTGAAGGCGTTGTGTGTTGGTCGTGTTCTGCCTCTCTGCCCCCCAGCCTGACATTAACCAGGAGCCCAGCTCTCAGACCAAGGCCTTGTTTGTTTTCTATCTGTCTCACTTATTTCCTTGTTTCCATCTCTTCCCGTTGTCAGGTGCCAAACCAGCAGTGTTTGTTTTCTCTGTCTTTTCACTCAGATTATGTAAAAGCTCTGTCTCTCTGTGTGTGTGTGTGTGTGTATGTGTGTGTGTGTGTGTGTGTGTGTGTGTGTGTGTGTGTGTGTGTGTGTGTGTGTGTGTGTGTGTGTGTGTGTGTGTGTGTGATGGTCTCGGACACACACTCGCTGAAACTGACATTCCTCATGGCTGCGGCGCCATATGTGGAGCTGCTCACTTAGCCCATGCATGGCCGGCTTTCATCATTAGTGAAAGGATTTAACAAACAACTACTAATTAGGCCTTGTAATTTTCAGGCGTTTTCTCTCTCCCCCCCCGAGAAAAGAACCAGCGGTTTTCATGGCTGCATGAATGTGTGAAACACAAGGAAAATAATTTACCAAAGTGTCATAATTGGAGTCGAAAACGAGCTGGAGAGATGTGGAGACAGACCCAGACAGTGGAATAACCAGAACCAGAATACGAGGAGTGTGTGTGTGTGTGTGTGTGTGTGTGTGTGTGTGTGTGTGTGTGTGTGTGTGTGTGTGTGTGTGTGTGTGTGTGTGTGTGTGTGTGTGTGTGTGTGTGTGTGTGTGTGTGTGTGTGTGTGTGTGTGATTGTGGTTTATCTTTCCATTTGCATCAGGTCTCAGAGCGATTCTGTGAGGTAGCATCAACCGCTCGGCTGAGAGAGAATCAGAACCAACCCTGCAGCTCAGTGCCTTTTTTTCCCTATTTTAACGGGTGCATATTTCCCTGGATCTGCTCTTAAAAGCAGCTGGTAGAGTGTGTGGGATGGACGTGGCGTGGGGAGCACTCCGCTCTGGACCGTGAGCGCTCCTGACACATGTAAATGCTGCGTTAATGTGGCGGTGGCGGCCGGGCCGGCCTGTCGCCTCCCGCTCTGCAGAGGCTGCGTCTCCGCGCTGACGTCACCGCCTCTTTGACATTTGCAGCTTCTGAGTGAAACATCTGGGCAGCTGCTGGATTGATATCGGCCTGCGCGTTTCTGCTGACACGTTCACGGCCCCCTGGAAGATGAATGTGGTAATTCCCTCATATTTTACAACCCAATTCACCGTCCCAGTCCTGTGAAATAGCTCAGCAGAGCTGGACATGTTTGTCCATCCCACAGACAAACATCTGCAGCTTTCCTGCTGCGTCCATTGACAACTAACAAAACAGCTACAGACACTTTTGTCTCTGGATCAGTTTAAACTATGATAACAAACCTCTGTGTGTCTCCTGTCTTTAGCTTGGGCTGTGTTGTCTTGTACATTAAAAATGAGGCATCAAAATAAAGGTTTGAATTCTCTTCTCCGACAGTCTTGGCAAATACGCAAATATTTGTTTTTTTAGCAGTAGTGAAGATGTAGAGTTTGGTTTCACAGAGCTGTAAACTCATCCTGAAATCATGCATTTTTTATTAGATTTTGTAAATGAGCATTGAGGCTCCATCTCTGGAGCAGAGAAACTACACATATGTTATTACAAGCAATGGATTGTAAATCCCATGCATTCTGTGTTTTATGAGTCCAGATGCTTGTGTTGTGTGTGTAATCGATGCTTGTCGCTGTTTACGTTGCCGCTCAATGTTTAGGCTGTAACTGCACGCAATTAACAGCGCTGAGGTGGCACAGTCCCCGAGTCTGTCGCTCGTATTTCACAGTTTAACGAGGTGAAACAAAAGCAGGAAAACAAAAATCCTGCAGCTTTTCCAGCACAAGGTCGACGGGCCTGGGCTCTCGGGATGTTTCCTCGGCTGGAGGGAGACGTGATCTGAAGTTGGTTGACTCATAATCTCCACATTTGCCAAAGGATGAATAACATAGTGCGGGCAGGCAGCGCCCCTCGGTGGAGAGAGCGGGTCCTGCCGCCTGAGACTGAAATCAGATAATACGACATAGCAGCAGATCTGTCACAGCCATTACAATCCACAGTCGTGATACAATCACTTCATTTAAAAAGATTAATCGCAGCACAAACAAACAGAACCTTTAAAAACCGATAAAGTCTCTTATCAGATTATCAGCTTTAATTCAGTCATATCAAGCGGTGTCAATCACTGACTCGGCTTCAAATAAATCCTCAAAAAATGAGTTTGAATTCAGATATCTGAGGTTTACTGTCAGCATGTAATTACACTCCCTGCAGACTTTATCTCGCATTGTGTCTTCAAATGCTCAAACATCCTTTTACCTTGTTATGTGACCTCAGGGCTTCCTCCTTCATTTCTCTCTTGTTTTTTGTCACAGCATCTTGCAGCTGAAACGCATTAGCATAGAGCAATAAACAAGGGAGCAGAGCCTGATTGATTTGCCTACAAATCCTCCGGGGAGCAGAGCAGAGAGCTCGTCAAACTGCGCACCAACCGGGAACTTTATCAGTAAACTGTGATGTGTGTATGCGAACAATCAGAGCTGTTCCACCTTCATCCCTTCATCTTCCAGTGGCACTAAAACACACCCCTGAGGGCTGCCTGGACCACCACATTACTCTAGCGTTCAGAGGATGATGGCATTTTATGTTCTTGAAAATATATTCATCATTAACTTCTCTTTATTAGATCCATGTTTGCAGTGTGTCTGCAACTTTCTCATCAGTAATCCTGGAACAGAGTGAATTACTCAGAAGGCATCAAAGGAACATAATAAAACCTGTTTGTGTATCTTGTACTTCTTCAAGGTGTTTGAAAACTTCAAGCTCTGTTTTTTCTCGACTTCCCTGCCTCTGTAGACTCTCAGAGCAGAAAGTTGCTTTTCTCCAGCGAGTGACTCAGCTTTTGCAGGGGGATCCCGAGGCGTTCCCAGACCAGATGGGATATTTAAACCCTCCAGCAAGTCCTTGATCCTCCCCGGCTTTCCTCTCCTCCCTGTTGTTCGAAGCTGTCACCACAGGGAGGCGTCCTGAGCAGATGTCTGCACCCTATCAACGGTCTCCTGACAGCAGAAGAAAACACTGATTTTCTCCATCTGCACAATTAATTTGATTTCAAGAATCTGTGACCTCATTAACTTCCAAACAAAGCTGCGAAGCTTCTCCAGTCTCTCTGTTTGTTATCGTTGTTACAGTGATAATTCAGGCACAGTCTCAGTCATTCTTCTGTTGATGAAAAGAAAAGCAAACAAAGATTTAATCAGTAGTTATAATGACCCTCCAGTGACTGTGATGCAGCAGCAGATCTCAGACTGGCTGTGTCAGACGTGTAAAGCTCCAGAAGCACCTGTGTGGATCACGCTGCAGGTGAACAGGTGAGGATCCATCCTGGGAAAGCTCAGTCGCTCACAACTGAAGACGGAGAACTTGGAGAACGCAATATTGTGCAAGAGATGTTTCTACACTGCAGGAAACTTTGTTTGAGAGTCTGAAGCACAGTTTCAAGTGCTCATTTTAAGCACAGTGATTACAGTGATTTCTTTCCTAATATCTTGATTGGTGCTCAGAACTGCAAGCAATCAAAACAAATGAGAGAGAAACAGCTGGATGAAGGTCGCCGAAACCATAAATATTCAGCATCCTGGCCACAGATGAAAAGCCTTTTGTTTTCTAGAGTGTTCTCATTAGCAGTCGTGTGAGCGTGAACATCCACCCTGCTCTGAAGACGTTTCAATGTGAAGATGCTGCAGATGTTACAGCTGCTACACATCTGGCGCCCCCAGGTGGACGGGTTACTGTCCACAACAATATGCCCTTGTTCTGCTCTCCTCATGTAAACTGTGATATATCATTTAATACTGACATGATGGTTCTGTTGTATAAAGATGTAAAACCGGATGAGATGAGATTACTGTCAAAACTAGGACAGCACATACTGTTTCCTGAGCTGAATCTTTTACTCCCAGCTCTATATTTGCAGACGTCCCTTCCTAACAGCCTCCTGCCATGTTGATGATGATGCTGTGCCTCGCTCAGACATCACTCTCATGTTTTCGCTGTGCGAACTGTCTGTCCTCCGTTATCTTTCCAGTCTCTGGAGTCGTGTCCTTCGTTTGTGGATCCAGTTCTTTTTTTACAAATAAGGCTCAGTGAGTTCCTTCTCATCTTGCACCCCCAAGTGATTTTTTGAGAGGGGCTGAAATCAGTTTTTCTTTAACCTTGATACATCACTACTTCACGTTTTTTATTCCTGCTGCTTTTTGTGAAATTATTTTCACATTCTTGTCATACCGTATCTCTAGGTTTGACACGAATCAGTCTGTTTTCTGCAGGAAGTAGCAGAACATAGTAGAGTAAAAGTGCAGCTTTAATAGTAGTAAATATAGTATAGTAAATAGCAGTAAATTATAAAATACAGCACTGAATATATTTACTCTGAGTATACATACTTGTGTATGTAAATGACCTGTTGCAGAGTGATGATTCAGTATTAGTCCAGTTAAACAGTGTATTGGTTAAAAGTGCTTTCACATGAACTGTTGATCAATACGCAGGTAAATCAGTGATGAAATGCTCGCCCACGTCCTCCCTCCCTCCTCCTCCTCCTCCTCCTCCTCCTCCTCCTCTTCCTCTTCCTCTTCCTCCACCTCCTCCTCCTGCTCTTCCTCCTCCTCCTCTTCCTCTGAGCACTGACAGGATTTGTCAGTCTCTTGCCATAAGAAGCACGGTGCATGCCTCCTGTTTCTCTCTCCGTCTGTGTGTGTGTGTGAGAGAGAGAGTGTGTGTAAATGTGTGAGTGTGTGTTTGGCCGGGGGAGTCAGCAGCAGCTCCTGCAGACATCATCAGACATTTTCTGATCCTGTTCAGATCAGACCGCGGAGCCGCTCCGGAGCGGACGCCTCCCCTCCGGCTCCCGCTGCTCCCCTCACGCCGCCTGCGGCTCCCTCTCCCCGGCGTGGCTGCGGCGGCCGAGCCGCTGAGGCGCTGTCCGTGGTGCCGAAACGGAGAGACGCGGGGCTGACGCAAAGCTGCGCCTCCAGGCGCGAACACAACTACCTGTTAGCGGCTCCGCAGCCCGTGCATCTGCAGGGACGCACCTACTGACCCACTTTGTGCAAGTTGGGGGACACAGAGGGGGCTGAGTGTGCGGGGGCTGCAGGTGGAGGTGATGGGGAGGCAGTGGTGACCCTGTCTGAGGGGGAAACTTCCAGTGCAACGCAGGGAGAGAGTTGGGGAGGAGGAGGAGGTGCAGAAGAGCCGGAGGAGTGAGGACACACAGGAGGTTATGACCGCGTCTCTTCACCTGGACCTCGGGCTGCTGGTGGTGCTGATGCTGCTGCTGCTGGCCTGCAGGCAAACCCCAGGGATGGTCGGAGCCAGTGAGTCCTCTGTGATTTCTCCTCATTTTCACCTCTGGCTGATTGTTCTGCATCACAGGGTGCAGGTCCAGGTGCAGGCAGCTAATGATGTTTTTTTTTTTTTGCTTCATTTGCATCGAGTATGGAAATATTTCTCTGTCAAATCAAAGTCAAGCAGTCAGTGCATGCAAAACTAAAACTGAAAAACAAAAAATGATGGAGTGATGAGGAGCGGGAGGATGGAGCCATGCAACATGAACACAAATAACAGTATACAGGCAGAAATGTCATAATATTCATGTGTAGATTTATGCTATTAGTCCTCGAGCTGAAGATGCTGTCAATGCAAATTGCTCTTCACCTTTATCTATTTCTGATTTTTGTCCAAATTCAAAAATCTGAATAACAAATTAGATAAAATCCAGTCGTGATCTACTAAATATTATACTAAAAATCTTCTCTTGGAAAATGGTCTACAAATACAAAATTTGATATCTAAGATGACTATATTTCCAGCTGGGGGGATCCAATGTGTTTTTACAGATAGCAAACTGCATTTAAGAGGAAATTTATATGAAACAATGCCAAACGCATGATTTTGATGCTTCACACAGTATTTTTACGTGGCATCACTGGAGGGTTTAGAATAAGCTGATATGTGTGAATGAGGAAGGAATTACAGAGCTACAAACCCTAGAAACGCTCCTGAAATCAAACCCGTAGCTTCACATGGACATGTGGCTCCTCCTGTCATATTTGGGCCGATTGGACGCTTGCCTGGCCGTGTTTACGCCCTGTATTTCAACTAGACAAACAGCTGTTGTAAAGCTGTCAGAGCCTTAATTGAATGTCTATCAGGGGATTGGAATTCCAAAGCAATCTCTCCCTCTCTCCCTCGGCCTGTTTAATTAGCTGTATCGGGAATGCACCGGCACTTAAATCATCCCAGCCGCCGGTCACGTTCCTGCTCTTTGTGTTTGTACAGAAGCGGAGCAACCTTTTGGCAAACCAGAGCAAATCAACGTGCTTCCCCTTGGCTGGCGACCAAAAGGCGGCAAATCTGCATTTACGAGGCCCCGTATTGATTTAGCCAATGAACTGTGCTTTTATGTTTCCCCACATGGCCCCTCGTCTGTGCCGGGGCTCGTTAAACACGTTTCCATTCATGAAAAGCGACGGCGGCCTTTTCCTGTCACTATCAGCCCGGCCCGTCACGTGCAGCTGTAAAACCCTGCCACATCCTGGAGACCAGCTGCTGGGCTGGACGTCCTGGCTTCCTCCGCAGGTGCAACCACCTGCTGCCACGTGACCTCCTCCCAGCTCCTCCCAGCTCCTCCCAGGGCTGAGGGAGCCCTGGAGGAGCCGGGGCGGGGGGCGTTTGAAGTATTTACAGTAAATGTGTTGCCAAGGTCAGAGCGGCTCTCCTCTGCTCCACAGACACTTCCAGCTCAGATGTGTTGGGACTCCTGGTGGGTCTGCTGCCATGCGGCGTCTCTCTGCTCCCAGATGAAATCCTTCTGGAGAGCAAAGTGAAAATCTGCTCCTTTCTCACGCCCAGACATCTTAAAAAGGGAAGTTGAACATTAGCAGCACGCTGAAGGTTATAACAATGCGCCAATTGTGGCCACAGGAGATCTTTATTAAGCAGGAGCTCCAGGATTCATGCAGGGAATGGATCTGTTTCTGCTCTGCTTCACTTCAGCGTTGTGCTCGTTGTTTCTCTTCTTATTTCCTCTCTTTGCTTGATCCCAGACATCCTGACGGCTCCGGGGATGGCTCCTCGTCTCGGGCTCTCCTCTCTGTTTTCACTTGTGCAGCATCACCGCTGCGTTGCTGCTCAGAAATTCACCTCAGAACTCACTTTGATGAGTTCCCGTGGGACGTGACTTAACTTGACCGGCCGAGGGCAAATTAAAATTCCCGGCTAATTGCTGACATTTGGGTCCGGTTCAAAAACACTGTTGCATAATGCGGTTGTTAGTCAAGAAATGATTCGAGGTTTTCACTTGAGTGGCAGAAAGTTAAAGTAGAATTAAAAATCCATGGCACCACCTTTACCTTTCTAGCCTTACACAGCACATTTGTGTTGGATAATCAGCCGAGGAGACGTGAAGGTACTACAAAAGGAGAATGATAACGAGGCGTGGAAACTACAAAGGGAGGGAAAGCAACTCTGAAGTGACACAAAATAAGCTGAAGGAGTCAGAGCAGACAGGGAGGAGAACCAGAAACATCCGCATGTTTACGTCTTTCACTCTGCGGCTCCCTCTTCCTTCACACCACGTGCTCATTGTCTCTCAATCCATCTGTGATCAAATTGTATCCTGATCAGCATGCACAGGTTGTATCTCCAGCACACACACACACACACACACACACACACACACACACACACACACACACACTCACAGACATCCATCCATCTCAGAGAGTGGTGGGGAGCCATTAGCCAGATTAGGCTGTCTGAGTCTATCAGCAAACCGTTACTTTGCTGTGATTTACAGTCGACTGTCCGGCCCCCGAGTCGTACGTCAGCCCAGCTGCTCTGCTCCTCCAGGAGCTGCTCTGCTCCTCCAGGAGCCACTCTGCTCCCACAGGAGCCGCTCTGCTCCTCCTGGAGCCGCTCTGCTCCTCCAGGAGCCATGTACACACTGGAGCTGTCACAACAGGCGGCTCCTCGCCTCCTCGTTGTTGTGGTGCTGCTTTAGATGTCGTCTCTGAAGCGTTCTGCGGTCTCGTACTCTGAGAAGTAAACAGAGCTCTGTGTGTGTGTGTGTGTGTGTGTGTGTGTGTGTGTGTGTGTGTGTGTTTGTTTATGTTGTTCTGGGCGTCAGATGCAGAAATGTGTTGGGAATCCTCAGTCAGCAGCTCCTGGATCATCTCCCTCTTCTTCCAAGAATTAATTCACTTACTGGTTTTTTGCTCTTGTGCCGAAAGCAAGATTAGGATTAGTGTTTTCAGCTCTGTCACTGCAGCCAGATTACTTCATTTGTTCCACGTCTTTGTCCTTCTTCTCCAGGGAATCTGCCAGATAGGAGCTGTTGACGTTTCACAGTGAATCACCCCCGCAGAGCTTTTCTATTCCAGCTGAAATATCTCTGCCATGGATTTCCATTTAATGACTTCTCAGATGAAGTTAAATTACCTGTTAAGAGACGCGTCCCTTCACCTGCTGCTGGAACACTGAGATGAATGGAAACCGTTTGTAAACGCACTTTATTTTACTGACAGTGATGCACGGCTTATGCTGCCGGTTGCAGAGTAAATCTCTTTTTGTGGTTTGATTTCCCTGTCGGTGAGCGGCGTGTGGAGTCTGTCACGGTCTGAGAGAACGTATCGATCACGAGGATTGAAGCTGCTCGGAGATATTTTGGAAGTCTAACTTTGCTTGGTGGAGCGACTGAAGTGGCTGAAATCCTCCTGGAGTGTTTAAAAAATAAAGAGCGGACATGAATAATGAATTTTGACAAACCAGCCGCAGACATGAAGGACAAACAAGGACGTAGGAGCGATGTGTGAGTGAGTGAGAGAGCGCTCTTACATCCACCTGAACTGCTATATTTCATCATGTAATCAATATCCACATTCTGCTCCTCCTCGTACTCCCTGTTTTTCCTCCTCCCTCCCTCCCTCCGTCTCTTGCCCTTTTTTTGCCATTCCCTCCAACATTGATCTTTTCTTCCTCCCTCCCTCTCCCATCCATCTCACTTTGCCCTTCGTCCGTCTTTCCCCTCCAAACCGAAAGATTGAAAAATTCACTCGCCACCTCTTGATATCTGCCCGAGATAATTGCTCTCTCTCTCTCTCTCTCCCCCTCCCATCCCCTCGGACTCATTCATCCCTTGTTCTGTCATATTCCTGTCATCTTCCATCCCCCTCTCCCGGTCCTCTCATCTCCACTGTGTTTCTCTCTCTCTCATCTCCATCTCTTCTCCCTCTGTCTTCCTGACTCTGGCTGAGCCCCTCTCCCTCTCATCTCCTCTCCTGGTGTGTGTAATGTAATTGCAGGAGTCTATTCACCCTGCGTGCACTCCATCGCAGGCCTGGCAGATGAAAGCGGTCGGGATTTAGCAGCCGTAACGTGATGGGAGTTCTGGGGGGATCTCGTCTGTCATTGGCAGAGACACGGGAACATGGTTTTGAATGTGTTTGCCTCCGTGGAGGGCGCGAGTGTGTGTGTGTGTGTGTGTGTCATATTTCTACAACCGCTTGTTTTTCTCTGAACGTCCTTTTATCCTCTTTTCTCCTGTAAAGCCGCCACAGCCCTCGTGTTTGCAGTTTAACTACTTTAACTAGTTTGGTCTGGAGGAGTTTCACTGACCTGCAGTCAAGCCTGCACAGCTCTTTAGGAGCATGTGTCTATGTGTGTGTGACAGGAAGAAGTGTCCTGGATAAACTTGCCCTGAGAATAAACACAGACGGTTTAGAGGCTTTCCTCATGCACTGACTGTAAGTGAGTCATGATTTTAAGCTCATGAAAGATTATTTCTTCGATAAGTGACAGCCGCAGACCGCACGTCTTTGAATCAGACTTCTGGGGGCGGGAGAGGAATTATCACGAAAGCAATCTGGATAGATGTACAAACTGCAAGGCCCAACTGTGGGAAGTGACACATCCACGCATCCGAGCGCTTTGATGAGGATGCAACTTTTGTTCCTGCTGTGCAAAATTTAATCTCCAAAAAGAGTGAAAATTCAGCTGTTAACATGGAGTTCTGGATCAGAGGCATCTTTGTACAGCCTCCATTTAGCAGGCGTTCAATAATTACACGGAGAGGAATTCATCACAGAGCGGGCTCAGCGGCCAGCTCCTACACCCACGGTGTCAGGAAATAGACCAGAATGCATTGCAGCCACAGGACAGAGCAGCTACAAATGTTGGTTTTTACAAGAAAATCCTCCCACTTTCTCCCTGTTGCCAGGCTTTCATTCAGTCCACCTACACATGCAGCGCGGCTGCAACAGGGTCCTAATCCATCCCTGGGAGCTGTCACAGGGAATTCTGGGAAACCTGGAACATGCACTCTATCGCAGATTCCACTCAAAGTCTTTTTTTTTTCCTCTTAATGAGTGTGGAGCGGCTTTGGCAGGCGGCCCGAGCGTCCTGCAGGGAGTGGCCCAGGACTGGCTGCATAATGAGCGCTGCTCGGCTTGTTAGCCGCAGATAGAGCCTGACATTCATGGTCATCCTCCAGCGAGCCCAGCTGCACCTTCCGCTTTGGGAAGCGCGCTAAAACGTGTTTTTTATCATTATTTTATTATTTTTCCACGGTGGCACCAGAGCCAGAGCAGCAGCCTCAGCTCTCTTTGTGTTGTTCCAGCAGGAGGAGGTGAAGCTGCTGTCAGCTGAGGTTCTGCTTGTCACTGCTCCAAACAAGGTTGCATCATATCAGGAGAAGACCGGAAAATCAATAGAACGGGACAAAAAAAACACAAAAAAACACAGCACTGTGAAGCTGGGGCGGCTCATCATCAAAATAAAGAAAAATGATTAAATTGCTGGCTTAAAGTAACTCTTAATGGATGATTAACAATAGCCCCAAGTAGCAGAAAAGAACTAAAAGCACTGGATAATCAGAAACAGCTTAATGCCTTGAAAAGCAGCCAGAAGCCAAGACGAGCCTAATGGTTTGAGTAATTATCTGGAGGTAATGGATGAAGAGTTAAGACTGTCCGAGGCGCTGGAAATCGTCAGCTCTCGCTCCTGTGAGTGAGTGGTGCGAGGCTCCGGCCAAATGTAATTTGGTTTTAATAATTAACTAAAAGTGATTCTCCGCCGCCGGTATCTTGATGGGAGTAACAACCTTCTCCTTTTTCTTCCACAAAACGTGAAGGAAATTCTGATGTTTGGCTTCAGTGCTCCTCCACGCATAATCTCAGCATTTTTGTCTTTTCTGAGCCCTGATGCCCTAATTGGCTGCTGTTCCGCTTCCTTTTCCCTCTGATGGTGTTTTTATTTTAAACCACACACACACATGTGCTTTAAACACACACACACACACACACACACACACACACACACGCAGTCTCTTCCAGTGGGCAAGTATTAATTGGTTCCTGCAGCCAGAGAAACTGATGGGAAATGTGGAGCACTATTCTGGTCCTGCACTAAAAGGAGAGGAAGATGATGGATGAAGAGCACTGGTCGATACAGCTCCTGAATCACAGTTTAAAACCCACTTATTGATTCTGTTATACGTGGAAACATCACCAAAACACAAACTGGTTTCTCTCTGTTTGGCTGTTTTTCTGCCTCCTCTCTTGCCTCGTTTAAGCCCTTGTTATCTGCACTTTTTCTTGCTTGTTTTGCAAAACTTCTTGTTCTGTCTCTCTGTCTCCGTGTTTAGTCTCTGCTTATAATTGCGTTGTCCTTGTCTCATTTTGTTTCTGGCTTTCTCTTTTCATCTTTTTTTTCAGGGGGAAATTCCGGAAAAGTTTGTCTCCTCCAGTAGTTTTCCCTCTACTCTCCTTGTTTCAACTGCAGCCGTCCTATTCCCAAACAAAGCAACTTCTCTCTCTCTCTCTCTCTCTCTCTCTCTCTCTCTCTCTCTCTCTCTCTCTATGTCTCTCTCTTCTCTCTCTCTGTCTCTCTGTGGACCTGTCATCCTTTACTCATGATTTATTGACATTAAAGAAATCTTGCACTCTCTCAGTGAGCGTGCGAGCTTCACATCTCCCATTAATTTTAATCTGCCTCCAGAGAATCATTAATATGAGGCTTCGCAGTGTGTGTACTGTAAGTCCAGTGTGTGTGTGTTTCTCATCCTCTGCAAATGATCGTACATTTACATTTCTCTGACAGTTTAATCCAAGAGAAAGTCATCCTCAAGGTCACATGACAACCAGTTTGTTTCTGGGTCTGGGACGTCCGAGGGAAACTGTATTTACCCATGAGAATGTGAAAATGAGAGAAGCAGCGAGTGTCCTGGAGTTTTCTCTGCCAGAGGATGTCTGTCTGCCTCCCCCCAGCCTGCTGCAGAAGGTTTGCTCGTGCAGACTCAGATTATCTGGTAGATAAGTCACAGCTGCACACGACGCATCTTTGAAATCAGACTTCTGGGGGCGAGAGAGGAATAATCATGAGAGCGCTCCAGGTACGAGTACAGTCTGAAGGTGCACCTGGAGGAAATGACAAACTGTCCTGGAAAAGTCCTGGAAAAGTGGGACTGGCTGAACATTACTTTGTGTTTTTGCTGCAGCGAGTCATTCATCTCTCTAACAAGAGCGTGTGTGTCTTTGTTTGTGTGTGTGTGTGTGTGTGTGTGTTACCAGCGGTGCCAGCAGCTCCGGTGAATGTGTCGGTGACCCAGCTGAGGGCACACTCGGCCATGGTGACCTGGAACGTCCCTCAGGGAGACACTGTCATTGGATACGCCATCTCCCAGCAGGTACAGGACGTATGTGTGTGTGTGTGTGTGTGTGAGAGAGAGAGAGAGAGAGAGAGATAGAGAGAGAGAGAGAGTAAAAGTTTACCATAAGCTCGCACACTGATTCCTCTTAATTGGCCTAATCCTCAAAAAGCTTGAAAATCGTTTGTCAGGCTGCTCATTAAACTCCCTCAATCTGCGTCTCGTCAGACCCCCCCCCCCCCCCCCTCGCTCCCCAGCTCTCGTTTGGTTGAAGGCCAATTAATTTTGCAGAGATACAAATTGAAGGGGTATAAATTATGAATCCAATGCCCAGAAAACTTGGATCCCTGCCACGGCTCGGGGCAAGAAAACAGATTTTTCCCCCCCAAGTTGAATTATGTATTTTTGTGATCGTCTTTATCTCTTCTAGTGGACTCCTTTCTCTTACCCCCCCCCCCCACTCCATCCCATAACCCCGCCTGCCGTCCACTTCAGGGGTTTGTAAAGTGCTGTGTCATCCAGGAGCCCAGCAGGCAGCCAGTGCTGAGCCGAACACACAGCCGGCCTCTGACAGAGTTGGGGAGCGCGGGGGCTCTCTGCTCGTAAACATCGGACTTGTTGAAAGCCGTGTTAATGTCACGTCCGCTCTGGAGGCTAACGCCATAAAAAAACAACTCTCCTGATTAGTTCAAGTTCCCAGCCAGGAGCTGAGAGGAAATGGGAAGTTTCTACGCTTCCAATTAGGAAGGAGAAGCTGAGAAATGAGATTTAGTTCTTGGAAAACAAGTGTGGGCATGTCAGCTCATAATTGTAGACATATGTAAATTCCAGAGAAGCGATTCCAGACTGTAGTTATCCCCCCTCTTTTATGAACTTTATGTTGCTCTTCCTTATCCATTTAGCTGTTTTTATAGCCTGTTTCCTTGTATAAAGTGTCATCTTTAGCTGAGAGCCCCTCGGGGGCAGTAGCGCTCCCCTTGATTGCCGGTCCTCAGTCTGAGGTGTGAGCAGACTGTTGCTCAGCCGAGCTGTCTCTTTTCATTCTGTTTGTAGCAACAAACTCGGCTGGGTTCATTCTAATCAGTTTTTTGTACCTCCCACAGTTTGGCAAAAAGCAGAATCAGACATTAGCCCGGGCTCTGAGTGGGAGTCGTCTCCATTAGAGGAAGTGATTTGGCTGGGGCTCGTCTCGCAGGGGGAACATCCACGGCGGCGGCGACGCCAAAGCAAACGCTCTGCTCTCTGCCTCTTCTATTTCTGAAAGTCTCCTCGCGTCTGACTCAGAATCCATCAGCCCCGTGGCATTTTCAGAGAACACAGAAACACGGGGATGTAAAACATCACCTGCCGTAACCTCGGAGAGCACTTATATAAAGCCCGGTCCTCAAATATTAATGGGCGAGGTGGTGGGATCAGGTGGAGGCGGCTTCATCTGCTCGGCTCCTCCGTCCTATCAAAGGAGACGGACGGGCATTCACAAGTCTTGGGGAGAGTGTTTGTGATGAAAGGTGCGGGGTCGTGTGTGCGGGGCTGCAGGCCCGCGAGTCTTATCGTCCATCTGCCAGTAACGAGCTGAGCTCAGTGGTTGTGAAGGAGAAGCAGGACGACAGAGTCTGCTCGAGACAAAGAGTTGCTTCACTCATCTGAAGTTGTTCCAAATCCCAGAGCTCCGACTGCTGAGATTCACACATTACGTAACACGCACACACACACACACACACACACACACACTGAGGAAGTAACCCATTTTCAGACTGTGTCTGAGCTGCACAAACTCCCAATAATCCTTATTGTGATTCAGAAAATGCAGACAGTCGCATACACAAGGGTAATTGTTGCTGTGTGTGGGCGTGTGTGTGGGTGTGTGTGTGGGTGGACGCTGATCAAACAAATCCACATTGTTCCCTCAGCCTGTGTGTGTGTGTGTGTGTGTGTGTGCGATCTAAACTGTAGGTGTTTTCTTAACCTGCCACAGAGGAAAGCTGTCAGCCTGCGACACAAAGAGACCCAGAGATTTGTTTATCTGCTGACTTCTCACCTAAAATAACCCCACTTTGTCTCCCTCACCTGGAAACTTCAGGGCTCCTCCTGCACTTTTTCCGCTCAGGTTACAACCTTTTCTAAGAGCCTCCGACGCGTCAGCAGCTCCCACTTTCACCACAGTCCTTCAGGCCGGAAGCTAAATCTGTTCCGCTGCACAGGAATCTGACCGTGGATTGATTTCCTCTGAACTTCTCCTTCCCAGGGAGGAGAAAACTTGCAGCCACCGCAGACAAACTTTGACTTAATGCACTGATGTCCTGGTGCAGGAGGCCTCACAGCAGAGCCTCGGCAGAGTGATTTAACCGTCTCGTTGCAGTTCAGCTTCCCGCGAGTCCTGGCGTTTCATCACCGACGTTGTGCCAAATGTAATTTGTGTCATTTCCGGGGGGGACGAGGAGGACGTGTCCTGTCTTCTCTCCCACTTTAATCGCTATCAAACGTTTGCTTTTCTCCGCTCCTCCCTCGGATGTTTGCCTCCGCTGGGAAACTGGAAAGCATTAAATGTCAGACAATAAGGCGGAAAAGGTGTCGTTTAATCACCACGGTCTTAATGAAACTATAGGCAGAGTTGAAGTGCAGTTAAATGTGGAGCTTTGTGTTGTGATAATTGATGTTTCTGGTAGAATGGCTCAACAGGAGCTCAGATTTAATGCCCCGATGCTGAGATCATTCAGATATTAACAGCAGGGAACCGACGTGACTGATTTCAGCTTTCATGCTTCGCCGGCTTCTTTTAAGTGTGATTGGACTCCAGTTCATTTCTTGAAATTAGGCCATTTTGAGGTTTTAGCTCCAACATCTGACAATCTTTTGTATATTTGCAGTGAAGTGAGCGTGTGCTGGCAGCGCTGCCCGAGGAGCCGCAGCCTCTCTGGAGGCCCAGACATCTGGAGAGCCCCGAGCGTCCTCTCAGCCCTCTGCTTATTGACTCGTCCTCGGCTTTTAGCGCCTCACGCTCACATTTGCTTTATGGGAAACTTGTGTCTGGTTCTGAACCGGGCTTTAACGCCCACCATTGGCAGGTTTTATCAGGTAGAGAGGCGCTGCGTGCAGAGATAAATGCTGCGCTCAGCTGTCGTTAAGCCTCCCACCAGAGGATGTCTCAGCGTTCATGGACTAATGCAGAGCTGCTCCCAATCCAGATTTCTGCACAAAAAAACCTCAAATGAAATGAGGGATCTGTCCAGAAACCTGTGACTGTTTCCTGTCTCAGAGAGCAGTGCAGGGCCGGCTTGTTGCCTCGTCACCCTCTGAGCCTGTGTTTACTGGAAAACGAGAACATTACGACCTGCAGATGTTTCTCTAGGAGCATCCGTCTGATCGTCCTGCTTCTGTCGGTGAAAGCTGCGTTCCAGCCGAGATGTTGAGATCTGCTTCCAGCAGGTCCACATCGGTTTATTCATGAAGTGCTGGAGTGGTGTTTGTGCATGGATGCAGCGTTGCGTGCAGCGTTTCCTCCCCAGCAGAGTCTCAGCCTCCACATGTGTTTCTCTGCCTCCTCCGCTGATGATTGCCGGTGTTACCTTGCCTGCAGACCTAATTTCCCCCAGTGGGACAGTAAGTGTTTGAGCTGAATTTCTATGAGGTGCAGCTGCGCGTTGCAGCAGGCCTTTTATTTGCATTCATAACCTCTGTCTGTGAAATCATGAAATAATGATGAATCAGTTCCACAGATTAAACCACAGCAGCCCCGGAGCGGGACATCACTCCTGCTCCTTCCAGAACCAGAACCAAACAATTAGAGGACTGCTCAGACTGCATGTGTGTGTGTGTGTGTGTGTGTGTGTGTGTGTGTGTGTGTGTGTGTGTGTGTGTGTGTGTGTGTGTCCCTCCCTGCAGAGGCAGGACGGCCTGATGCAGCGCTCCATCCGGGAGGTGAACACGTCCAGCCGCTGGTGTGTGCTCTGGGACCTGGACGAGGACACTCACTACAGCGTCCAGGTGAGAGGGAGGTGGAGGAGGTGGAGGAGGTGGAGGAGGTGGAGGAGGTGGAGGAGGTGGAGGAGGTGCAGAGCGCGTCCAGCGTGTTTCAGGCTCAGTGAGGAATTAAAAAGAGATTGTTCACAATCTCATTAGTGGCTGCGACGCTAATGAAGCTGCGAAGCTCGAGGAAGTGATTGAAAAACCTCGGATGAAGCCAGCAGATACAAGAGATGAACCCTGCATCGTCTCGGGTTTATCCAAGGGAGAATTACAGTTTATTAGATCTTGATTTAAAGGTTTTTTATTTCCAGAGACGGCTCTGGTTTACACTCATTTAATCTGAGTAAATAAGTAGCTCCAGTTTGTGTGAATGTGGACGGCCTGGCCCCGTCCTGGCCTGGCACAGAGACACTGAGCCGCTCAGATGATGATGTGGAGACGACCCCTCTCAGATGAGCAGCTTCTCCCTGTGTCATTAGCATAAAGCAGCAGCGTTGTCTTTATGGCCGAGCTCTTCCTTATTACAGCCGCGGCTTAAATCAAGAGGCAGCGGCTGCAGGAGGAGGAGGAGGATCTTCTGCCACTCCATTATCGTGACTCTATTAAACTTTTTAGAATCCATTACGGCCTAATAGAGAGGAGCAGGCCGTCCTTCAGCCCGAGGACTCGGTTAGATATGCTCGTCTGCATCCAGTCGAGAGCTGTGACCTCTGACCTGCCTGTGCAGGAGAGGAGTCTCCTCTGGAGTTTGGTGGACAGGTTTTATCCTCCTCCCCTCTGAAGGGACGGATTAAAACTCTCTATTTGGAAAGGTTTCGGATACTCTGAGGAAGAGCCGTCATGCACCGTGAATGATTTGCAGCAAAGGTCTCTGGTCGGGTGTGTAGGGCCAGCCTGGAGTTCTCTTGTTTACTTCTTATGAGCGGCATCACTTCCAGGGGGATGTGAACCTGTCCCTGGCTGGTGACTCTGTATTCCCGTCCGTCAGGAGCTTTCAGTCTGCTCTGTCACTTAGCGGTGCCCGTCCTCCAGCAGTCACTCAGCATCCCGGCCAAAAGCCCAGAGCGCCATTTGCTCGCGACATAAATATCCCGTCGGCAGCCAGTTCCCTGTCATCGTTACATAATGCCGTCCTGCGTTAATGTCAGCGCCGTGCAGGAACTGTCCGTCTGAGACTTTGTGTTTGTGTCTCGGTGTCTCCCAGGTGCAGTCTGTGGGGCCGCACGGCGACAGCCAGCCCAGCAGAGCCGTGCACTTCAGGACCCTGGAGAGGAGCGACCACTACCCGGCAGGAGTGCTGGACCACCGTAAATACACACACACACACTCCGAAAACAGCACCAGTCGACCTTGTCTCTTTATTTTTAATTCAAAGAACATATGCTTGTTAAGCTCCAAGGTCGATCTAAGAGGAAGAAGCGAGTTAATGAAGAAGGAAAAGCATATTCATGGAAGCAGCACTTTGCATCAGCTCCACTTTGTGTCCATCACTTGCTGGTTCTTTATTAGTATCAGCAGTTTGTCAGGCTGCAAAGACGAACCAGGACAAACATCTGTCCTGATGTGACCGAATCCTTGGTCTCCCCTCAGACGAACCAGCGATGGAGGGTCTGGGCATGACGCCTCATCTGCAGACTGGAGAGCTGCTCATCATCACCACCGTGCTGCTCCTCTGGGCAGGTGTGTGTGTGTGTGTGTGTGTGTGTTTCTGTACAGATGTGACGTACTGGAACATATTGTGTGTGATTTCCACTCTCTCTCTCTCTCTCAGCCGTCATCGCCCTGTTCTGCCGACAGTACGACATCATCAAAGACAACGACTCCAACAGCACCAAGGAGAAAGCCAAGAGGCCGCTGGTCCGCGCCACCTCGTCCTACTACAACGCCTCGGCCGGCAGCTCGCCCATCTACCACAACGGAGCCATACGCAGCAGCAGGGTGACTCCTCTCTACCTTCTCTAGCTCGCCTCAGCTCCTCCCCCCCCAAGGTCTGATCAGTCTCGACTGCCAGGAGTTTGTTCACTTCTTCTTCCTGTTGTTGTTCTTCTTGTTCTTCTTCTTGTTCGGAGCCTTTGTAGCTGCATCACAGATCTCCTAGCAACCGTGGCAGCTAAATATAAAACAAGCGCAGAGAGAGACTGCAGACGCTCTTCGCTGCCGTGCATCTCTCCGGCGACAGGCTGGGAAAACAGCGAGGTAGATCTGAGAAGATCAGCTGGAGAGCACAGCAGGTTCATTAAGATGCAGGGAGATGTGTCTCCAGCATCCTGAGACGCGGCAGAAGCTGCTGTTTGTCGACAGGTCGACATGTCATGTAAACGTCGATCAGATCTCAGCAGCTTCAGCAGCAAAGTCCCAGATCAGGTCGACTTCAAATGCAGATGAGAGGAGAATATCGCTCAGAACAGCTGAATGAAACGACGGCTTGAAACTTTGCTTTTTGACTTAAGTCTTCAATGTTCTTCCATGTGAGCTTTAATTTTAGCATTCTAGTTCTTAGACATCTTCTAATAATAATGAATTTCTGTTCATTTTGCTGATTAATTCCTCTTTTAATCAGCTCAGTATTTTCTTCTCATGCTATTCCTTCTGAAGTTGTTTAGAGGTTGGAAAACTCTGTCAAGTTAAACGTTTCTCCCAAATTCAGTTTTCAATACGTTTGTAATGATCAGTGAGAGTTCAGACCTGATCTGCAGAGTCACGGTGTGTTAATTAAATAAATTAACGTTTTGGCAAAATCCTGGAACAAAGGAACAAAAATGAGACAAATGGTTTTGGCTCGCACCGCCTCCGGCCAGAGATACGTCGAAAACAATGGCAGAGCAGAATGTGATGAACATGATTCACCTCAATAACAAGAAGTGCATCATCATCATCATCATCATCATCATCATCATCATCATCACCACCATCGCCTCGACCGTCCGCAGGAAGAAGAATTTCACATTTTCAGCCAAAACGCGTTGAAAGACGAGCAAAGCTGAGTGAGAAACTCACCAGGGAGCAGTAAATGTCACACACACACGCGCTGGCCATTGATTAGTCCATAAATCTGTTCATACACACACGTCAGATTCACGTGGCCGAGCATGTGAACACACACACTCGCTCACTCTCTCACACACACTCTGCCTGCCTGCCTGCCTGTGTGTGTGTGACTCATGTGTTTGTGTCCTCTCTGCCTCCTCCAGCTCCACAGAGCCTCCTCCTCCATCAGCATCATCCGAGTCTGAGCCTGGACAACGCGTCCTTCCTCCTCCTCTTCCCCTTCTTCGTCTTCTTCTTCTTCTTCTTCTCTTGTTCCTGATGTGGCAGGAAGCTTCGGGGCAGAGTTAACCTGAAGACTGGGGAGTCAACACAGCTGGCTGAGGCCTCGCTCTCTTGTAAAGTTAGAGTCAGAGTCAGGAGAGCTCCCTGGACTGAGCTGGAGGTGGAGTCTAGCGCCCTCTTGTGGCAGAACCCTGCAGCTGCTGTGATGGAGGGCAGCGCATTTTCAGCCATTTCCTGCTGTACAGAAATGTTCGATCCACGTTTCTCTTCTTCGCTCCAACGTCTGAGAGTGATTGTGAATATTTTCCAGCATGTCGCGTCCCGCCTGCCTCTAACGAACCCATTAATCCATGGTTGATGAAGGCAGGACGGAGAAACTTATCTCACAGTTGTGACCTCACATTTCTGCTGTTTTTGTGCAGTTTTAACCTCACCTCATCCGTGTTTTTCACACCAGTAGTTGTACAGTACTAACATCAAAACAATTAGGAAATGTACAAAGTGAAAGTCTTAGTAATTTAAAGTGTAACTACAGGATCAGCGTGTCAAATCTACACTGTAAACTTTCATTGATGGTTTAATGAAATGATCATTAAATCATTTTTCCTCCTTTTGTCTCAGTTGTTTTTCTTCTTGCTGCAGCTGATCTCATTTTGTCAGTCGAGAATTTACGGCCAAAACTAGAGAGAAGAGACTGACTGAAAACCTGAATGTGAGAATCTGTATGTGCAGCTTTCCTCCCACTCTTTCCTTAAACTGCAGCAGTCAATTCTTCCTTTCCTGAACGAGGCAGCAGGTCCGCCTCCACACACTGGCCCTGACGTTTCTGTAAATCTACGCTCTTCATCTTCATCTTCATCATGGCATGAAAGTGAATGTGACACACTCGGTATCTTCAGGGAAATCAAATTGATGAGAAAACATCATTGTCAAAGTTCATGAGATCTTAGTACAGACCTACTGTAGCCACTCAGTTATGATATATGATAATGTTTTGTACAGCTGAGCTGGAATATAAGTCTGCAAATAACAGAAATAATATAGTAAAATCAAATGAGTAAGATCAAAGTCCAATGACATCACATTCATTATTCTGTCGTTATGTGAGTACAGAGAATTAATGGGTTTCACTTAAGTGTCTGTATTGCTCCATATGTCATCAGTACTGACAGTGATTACACATCAAGCAGAGCAGATGTCCGATTACACTTCTTGACCCCCTGTTTTCCCCACTGTGTGTTTTTACATCAATAACGTTAAAAGTTAAAAAAAAAAAAAGCAACAACGAGGCTGTCGTTCTATAATGTGGCCAGCAGACGGCGACAATTCCCCACTAGTTCGGCGAGTCTGGGAGAAAAGCCATTATCCAGAACTGCATTTCCCTGAAGGGAGGCCGTGGGGTCCAGAAACGGGGAGCGATTGCGACAGCCCTCAAGAACAGCTCCTTTCACACATTTCCGATGTTCCGAGTCAGTGGAGCTCTTGTTGATCTCATATTGTTAGGACATGTGCACTGAGATCACAGGTCGTTGTAACGCAGAACTAACTCTGAACCTGCCTCTACTACGTGAGATCGCGCCGTGTGATTGGTTGGTAATCAATCATTTGAAGTCATTATGGACAGAGAAAGCAGTGGCACATGACGGTGTTGCACTGGGATATATGCATTGACTTGCATATTGCAAGCATTGGGCACAATCTTATTAAAGAGCCTGGCAAAAGTGGTGACTGTTGACTTCCGGTGCGCTTCGTACTTTTAATTTGATGACCGTGGCGGAAGTGGTACATGAAACATCCGGTTCGCGTCGAGTTTTTAATTTGAAGAGTTTGGTGGTACGTGTTTATTTCCGGCTCGCTTCATGCTCTTGATTTGAAGAACTGGGCGGAAGTAGTAAGTGTTGACTTCCGGCAAATGACGCTTCTTTAAAACGTCCCCCCTTTCTTTCTAATTGTAGGCAATGACAACGAAGGTTCCGTCAAGTTACGAACATGGTACGTTATTATTTCCTCACATCTTCACAAGAACGCTAAACGATAAACGATATTTACCAGCGTTATTCTTTCTGTTTATTCCAATGGAGCAAAGGAGCAGAGGTCTCTATTACAGACTACTACAAAGCCATCAGGGTCTGGCCTGCAGCTGAAGCAGAAAACCTATAAATCTGTATATTTGTCAACCTTCTGCATATATTTCTGGTTCATTTGAATAGAGGTAAATGTCACTGATCACACATAACTGCAGCTTCAAGGTGTCCAGGATCAGAGATCACAGGGAGGAGCTCCAGATCACACACACCACAGGCCTTGCATGACCTTCTCCAGAGGGAAACTATGTGCAATATTCCTGTCGTTGTTGTGGCAGCCTTCCTCTGTGCTTGTCTTCCTTCTTTCTCCCAGGCACCAAAACAACAGGGCGGTGCAGGAAAGGGTCCGGAGGGGCGGCAGGATCCTCGGCGACAGGTGATGTAGAGGACAGGTCGCTCTCCCTTCCGCACTGAAATATCAGCGCCTGCCCCGGGGTGTCTGTGTGTGCTGCCCTCCTGCGGCTGCGGCTGGTTATTGCAACCAGCCGAGAAGCACAACTTCAACTGCAGCTGTCAGGCATGTTCTGATGCTTCGTGCTCCGACATACCTGGTTCAAAGGGCTCATCCTGCAGGGCTGTGTGTCGGAGCAGGAAACACCTAGACCATGCAGGACAGTGTTCCCCTTGGAAAGGGGTTGAAAACACGTTTCTACTGCATGGGACTAGTACTTGAAATAGTTCAGGTCAGTGACTGCCCTGGGAATAGGACAACCCTCAATGGGACAGTCACTGTTTTGTTCGTGCTGTCCGGGCCACCTCCGGGCCACTTCCTCCTACTGTCTCTGAATGGAAACTGTTTAAGGCACAGTTGAGTCAAGGTCCAGATCAATGATCAATGAAGACCTTGGATGGTCCAGCCCTCTGGTGCTCATGTATGGATGTACAACTCTGACTGTCTACAACACCTCATGTCACCTCATCCTCTGAGACACAGCTGAGGACTGTCCTCTCTACTGAGGACAAAGAAGTCACTCATCATGGTCACAAATGAAATTCTTTGAATGAAACAAAACACTTGAGCATACTTTAGAACCTGCCAGACCTACCAGTAACCTACCAGAATCATACTAGTAACCATTCTTATACAGGCTAAGTTAGAGTGGGAAACTAACTGTTTCAGACTGTCGTGTCTGTCTGAGTGTCCTCTGCTACAACACCAGGGGGAACAACTGTTGAGCCGCTGTTTTCTACTCATGTTATTGTCAGGACATAGTTTTATTGTTTCTTCACTGAAGAGCTTATGTTTCCTTCATGTCTGGCTTCAGAGTGGAGCTCAGCGCTGATTGCAAAAGGGTGCGGTGGCAGAGTGACGTCACAGACGCACCGGTTCCTGATTTGCGCTCTCTGACCCAGTACACCTCCTCCTCCTCCTCCTCCTCCTCCTCCTCCTCCCTCTGCCTCCTCCCTCTGCCACGGCTGTCACTGATTACTGGAGGCAGTATAAAGAGCTCCTGGAGTCAGCGATCGCCCATTTAGACTCCGGAGCCGGTGGAGGAGGTACGTATCCGCGGAGCTCTAGGTAGCTTAGCCTCGCTAAGGTTAGCCTTACTCCGTGTAGCCTTGCTACGTTTAGCCTTGCTACGTGTAGCGTCGCTAACTCGAGGCTGCTAAGTTAAGCTAGCAGCTTTGTAGTCGACTCTGAGGCGTTTTCTTGCAGCTCTGCTTCACTTTGAAGCAGTTTCTCCTGTTTTCAGTAGCTTAGTTTTCTGCAGCAGCTCGTTGTGGTGGAGCTCCGCTCCCACAGCTTTGTTCGCAGCGTAGCTCGTGTTTTTACCGCATTTATCTTCCAGTTCTCTGCAGGTTTGTTCAGTCTGGATGGTCAGCTCAGCTCGCCTGTCTTTACAGGTGCTCCTGCCACTTTCTGCCTCCTCGCCATTTCATTAATGGCTCAGGTTGAACTCTTATCGGACAGACTTTATAGACTTTGTCGTTTGTAGTTTCAGGCTCTGCGTCCTTCGTTTAATTAGGAGAAACACTATTACGTTTTATGGTTTTAAAAGACATTGCAGGTCTAAGTAGTTTTTTTAATTTTAACTTTGCTTTTTCTTTACTTTTTTTCCCCTTTGAGACTTAATTGGGCCTTATTTGTTCATTCAGCTTTGTGAATGTGTTCATTCACATTGCAGCTAAACTGCAATCAAGTTTTTGGATCTTTTTTACTTTTTTATTTTTTACTTTAATTCAATTGAGCCTTATTTGTTCATTTAGCTTTTAGTAGCATTGTTTTTCCAACTTGATGTTCTAACAGTGTTTCTGTGTCCAGGTGGAGCAGAGCTGGAGCAGACATCTTCCTTGGAGCTTCTCCATGGGTCAGCATCTCCAGTGGTCCAGCATCTCCAGCATCTCCAGTGGTCCAGCATCTCCAGTGGTCCAGCATCTCCAGTGGTCCAGCATCTCCAGTGGTCCAGCATCTCCAGTGGTCCAGCATCTCCAGTGGTCCAGCATCTCCAGTGGTCCAGCATCTCCAGTGGTCCAGCATCTCCAGTGGTCAGCATCTCCAGTTAGAGTTGTGACTTCAATTGGAAACTCTAAAACTCTCAATTGGAATCTCTAAAATTGGACTCTTAAATTTTTGATTGGAGACACTAAAGCTTTTATCAATTGGAAACTCTTAATTTTGAGACTGCGCGGTAATCTGTATTGCACTTTCTAAAGTGACAATACTTATTGGAGATTACCGACGCCTTTTTATTGGTCTCAATTTTGTAGAATAAAAAACAATACTGAAGCCTCCTCTTTCGCTTCAGTGTTGTTTTTTTTGACGTTTTTTTTATGTCATTTGTGCCTTGTTCCTTGCTTTTGCTGTACTTCTGTTGCTTGTAATGTGCTTTTGTTGTATGTTTCATTGTGCTTGTGTAATGTTTTCATTGTGCTTTTGTTGCTTGTAATGTTTGTATTTTCATTGCTGTGCTTTTTTCAATAAAAAATTTCAAGTTTCATTTGTACTGGCTTTATTCAAAGTTCATCAACATTTCATAACATACTACACTTGGTTCAAATTTTTTTTCAAAAACAAGGTGGCACTTGGGGAAATTTCTCCTATAGGGGATTTGGACAGCAAAGAACCCCCTATTTATAGTGCCAATAAAGGAAAAAGAGAAGGAAGGCAGGAAAACAAGGGGGGAAATTACTAAGTATAGAATAAAGAAATACTAAGTACAGAATAAAGGAAAGCAGGAAATTTTTCTAAGTCAGAAAACTGAAATTCTAGGCCAAAAAGGCAGAAAATGAAGACAACACAAACAACAAGACACCAAATCAATTTCAACATTTTATTAAACATCACAAGTGTTCAAAAGCATTACAAAACACATTTAACACTCAATGAACACAATAAAACCTAACATTTACCTTTACTGAGTACTAAAGGTTACAACATTAGTAGTAAAGGTTAAAAAGGCCACAAGATGAGGCCATCACTAAATAAAGCACTCAGAAACCAGCCACAATGGGGAAAATGATCTTTTATTGAACTACAACAAATTAACTGACAGCAGCAGAGGTTACAAAAGCCACAGATCAGTACTACAACCTAGAACACATCACATTCAATGAATACATTCACAATACCTAACATTTACCTTCTAGTGGCTACTGAGTAGTAAAGGTTAAAAGATGAGTCAAAAGCACTCAGAAACCAGCCACAATGGAGAAAATGATCTTTTACACAAGACTTGAGGTTAAATGGAGGCGGCTGGCTACACTGAAATAAAGGATCCAGCCTAAGGACAGGGGTTTTTTCACTATGCTCACATTGTTGCTCTCTTTGTAAAGTGCCCTGAGATAACAGCTGCACTGAAAGGCACTTAAAACAAATAAAGTTGAAGTTGGTCAAACTCTGCTCCTCTCAACAGCCTCCACAAGTAGCATGCACTCACTAAACGCTCTGCCACGTGTCCTAGCCATAGCTGCACAATCTAGCGTTCCTTTGGTCTAAAACTCCACTCAGACCACAGACCCGGAGCTGCTCTGTGCCGCAGACCGCTCACGGAGCCCAGGTAGAAGGAGGAAGAGGGAGAGGAGGCTGCTTCACCCTGAATAAAGACACCAAACACACAGTCCCGGAGAAGTTGCAGCTTACCTGCTCACACGCGTCTCACGTCCGCTCCGACGAGTCCTCCCGAGGCAAAAGAGCGGAGCTCTGCCGTTCCCAGGCTTATGAGACTTCCGGACACCGCCCAGCGCTGATTGCGCACAGGTGTGGCGGCCGCATGGAGCGATCTCATTGGTCGACCCCGGAAGTGACGTCACAGACGCACCGGTTTTTTAATTTGCTCTCGCTGACGCCAGTCATGAGCTCGTTTCTATTGGACGATGGAGAAAGAGCGTGGAGGAGGCTCACAGACACCCTCCTCCTCCCCTCATGATGATCCCGGTGATCCCACTATGATACGAGCTGGATAAAGGAAACTATCCTGACTGCAGGGGGGGGGCGGCTCGGGTGGGGGGGGGGGGGCAGCAAGAGGCCGTGACTGACTGAGGAGGAGGAGGAGGAGGGGGGAGAGGGAGTAGGAGGTGGGGGGGGGGGGGGGGGGGGCAGCTAGAGGCCGTGACTGACTGAGGAGGAGGAGGAGGAGGAGATTCAGAGCTTCCTCCACGCTCTCTCTCCGCCGTCCTATTAGAAGCGAGCTCTCCGCCTCATGGCAAGTCGCTAATCAGCGCAAATTAGAAACCGGTGCGTCTGTGACGTCACTCCGCCACCGCACCCGGGTGCAGTCAGCGCTGAGCTTCACTCTTAGCCAGACATGAAGG